>JAAKFY010000116.1:79207-109207 GCA_011823955.1 Dissostichus mawsoni
AACTAAAACTAACCTGTCTGTCTGCTCTCTTGTTTGTCTCCCTCCTTTTGCACTAAACCTGTCTCTCTCTCTGTCTCCTGAACACGCTCCCCCCCCCCACCTGCAGGGACAGGTAACCTCTCACCTTTACCTCCCACAGCTAACAGCTATCAGTGAGCTGTAGATACACAACACCTCATCCTCAAGTTTCACCATCAGTGTGTGTGTGTGTGTGTGTGGTGTGTGTGGGTGTGTGTGTGTGTGTGTGTGTGTGTGTGTGTGTGTGTGTGTGTGTGTGTGTGTGTGTGTGTGTGTGTGTGTGTGTGTGTGTGTGTGTGTGTGGGGTGTTCAGGGACTTTGCCTTCGTGGCGGGCGATAAGGACAGCTGTGTTCTGAAGTGTCACGTGTTCCGCTGCGACGCTCCGGCCCGAACCATCGCCTCAGCGCTGCACGAGATGTGCTCCAAGGTCAGTGCTGAGTATTAGCTTAGCATGTTAGCATCCCCTCAGGTGTGTTGCTCACCGTGTTAGCATGTTAGCATCCCCTCAGGTGTGTGCTCACTGTGTTAGCATGTTAGCATCCCTTCAGGTGTGATGCTCACTGTGTTAGCATGTTAGAATCCCCTCAGGTATGATGCTCACTGTTTTAGCATGTTAGCATCCCCTCAGGTGTGATGCTCACCGTGTTAGCATGCTAGCATCCCCTCAGGTGTGATGCTCACATTGTTAGCATGTTAGCATCCCCTCAGGTATGATGCTCTCCCTGTTAGCATGTTAGCATCCCTCATGTGTGATGCTGACTGTGTTAGCATGTTAGCATCCCTCAGGTGTGATGCTCACCGTGTTAGCATCAGCTGAGCATTAAACAGGTGTTTCCTCTGCAGATGATGTCAGACCAGACGCTGATGAGGCCGTCTCGCTCTCTGACGATGGACAACATCTCACCTGAAGACCTTCCCCGACAAGGTGCCTCACCTGAGCTCAGACATCACCTGCTGCGCTCTGATTGGCTGCTGACTCTCTGTTGTCGTTTCAGTGGAGTTCCTGGAGGCGGTACGGCAGCAGGAGCAGAAGTTTGAGGTTCAATACATCGGGAACCTGCCGGTGTCCAGAGCCATGGGTAGGAGGGAAACACACCTGAACACCTGAGCACACCTGTACACACCTGAACACACCTGTACACACCTGAACACACCGGGACACACTGAGCACACCTGAACACACCTGTATACACCTGGACACACTTATACACACCTGGACACACCTATACACACCTGAACACACCTGGACACACTTATACACACCTGGACACACCTATACACTCCTGGACACACCTGGACACACTTATACACACCTGGACACACCTATACACCTGAACACACCTGTATACACCTGTACACACTTATACAACCTGAACACACCTGTATACACACTTATACACACCTGGACACACTTATACACACCTGAAGACACCTTCTGTATTCACCTGAACACACCTGAACACATCTTCCTCACCTAATTTTTCACTTTCAGAATGTTTTGTAGCCTTTTCATTTCCCTGAGTAACCCTGACGCACCTGAGCTCTCACCTGAACTCTCACCTTAACTCTCACCTGTGATTCTCTTCAGGTATGGAGGTGTGTGAACCGAGCCATAGAGAGCATCCTGAACGCCACAGACCGAGAGGAGTGGGAACCTGCAGTGATCCATGTCACAGACCACATCCTGTCCCTGTGGAGGGGAGAGGTACACCTTTACCTGTCAGATACACCTTTACCTGTCAGATACACCTTTACCTGTCAGATACAGCTTTACCTGTCAGATACACCTTACCTGTCAGATACACCTTTACCTGTCAGATACACCTTTACCTGTCAGATACACCTTTACCTGTCAGATACAGCTTTACCATTACATCCAGGGATGTAAAAGTACACACATCCTTTACTCAAGTAGAAGTACACATCCTTTCCTCAAGTAGAAGTACACACATCCTTTACTCAAGTAGAAGTACAGATACTGGTGTTTAGAAATACTCTGGTAAAAGTAGAAGTACTGACTAAACTTCTTTACTCAAGTCAAAGTAAAGAGGCTTTGAAATGTACTTCAGTAAAAAGTACCCATAACTACCAGCTGTTTTAAAGAGTACCTGACCTCCCTTTATATTAATAGAACAATAATGTCATTGTTAGCTAATGAATGTTTCCATGCTGAACAACGGCAACATGACAACGTTTCCATTGGTCCCTCTTTTTAGAGAAGAGCAGGAAATGATGGATACACGGATCTGTTCAAATCAATAGGCTCGCAATGACTCTAAATAATAATGATCACGCCACCAAACACACATTCAGACTAAAGGAACCAGCCTGTTTGGAACATGTGAGAAGTAGAAAGTACAGGATTTGGGTTCAACATGGAAGAAGTAGAAAGTACAGGTATTTGTGTTCAACATGGAAGAAGTAGAAAGTACAGGTATTTGGGTTCAACATGGAAGAAGTAGAAAGTACAGGTATTTGGTTCAACATGAGAAGTAGAAAGTACAGGTATTTGGGTTCAACATGAAGAAGTAGAAAGTACAGGTATTTGGGTTCAACATGGAAGAAGTAGAAGTACAGGTATTTGTGTTCAACATGAAGAAGTAGAAAGTACAGGTATTTGTTCAACATGTAAGAAGTAGAAAGTACAGGTATTTGTGTTCAACATGTAAGAAGTAGAAAGTACAGGTATTTGGGTTCAAAATGTAAGAAGTAGAAAGTACAGGTATTTTGTTCAACATGTAAGAAGTAGAAAGTACAGGTATTTGTGTTCAACATGTAAGAAGTAGAAAGTACAGGTATTTGGGTTCAACATGTAAGAAGTAAAAGTACAGGTATTTGGGTTCAACATGTAAGAAGTAGAAAGTACAGGTATTTAGTGTTCAACATGAAGAAGTAGAAAGTACAGGTATTTGGGTTCAACATGTAAGAAGTAGAAAGTACAGGTATTTGTGTTCAACATGTAAGAAGTAGAAAGTACAGGTATTTGGTTCAACATGTAAGAAGTAGAAAGTACAGGTATTTGTGTTCAACATGTAAGAAGTAGAAAGTACAGGTATTTGGGTTCAAATGTAAGAAGTAGAAAGTACAGGTATTTGGGTTCAACATGTAGAAGTAGAAAGTACAGGTATTTGGGTTCAAATGTAAGAAGTAGAAAGTACAGGTATTTGTGTTCAAACATGTAAGAAGTAGAAAGTACAGGTATTTGGGTTCAACATGTAAGAAGTAGAAAGTACAGGTATTTGGGTTCAACATGTAAGAAGTAGAAAGTACAGGTATTTGGGTTCAACATGTAAGAAGTAGAAAGTACAGGTATTTGGGTTCAAAATGTAAGAAGTAGAAAGTACAGGTATTTGGGTTCAACATGTAAGAAGTAGAAAGTACAGGTATTTGGGTTCAACATGTAAGAAGTAGAAAGTACAGGTATTTGGGTTCAACATGTAAGAAGTAGAAAGTACAGGTATTTAGGTTCAACATGTAAGAAGTAGAAAGTACAGGTATTTGGGTTCAACATGTAAGAAGTAGAAAGTACAGGTATTTGGGTTCAAAATGTAAGAAGTAGAAAGTACAGGTATTTGTGTTCAACATGTAAGAAGTAGAAAGTACAGGTATTTGGGTTCAACATGTAAGAAGTAGAAAGTACAGGTATTTGGGTTCAACATGTAAGAAGTAGAAAGTACAGGTATTTGGTTCAACATGTAAGAAGTAGAAAGTACAGGTATTTGGGTTCAAATGTAAGAAGTAGAAAGTACAGGTATTTGGGTTCAAATGTAAGAAGTAGAAAGTACAGGTATTTGGGTTCAACATGTAGAAAGTACAGGTATTTGTGTTCAACATGTAAGAAGTAGAAAGTACAGGTATTTGGTTCAACATGTAAGAAGTAGAAAGTACAGGTATTTGGGTTCAACATGTAATAAGTAGAAAGTACAGGTATTTGGGTTCAACATGTAAGAAGTAGAAAGTACAGGTATTTGTGTTCAACATGTAAGAAGTAGAAAGTACAGGTATTTGGTTCAACATGTAAGAAGTAGAAAGTACAGGTATTTGGTTCAACATGTAAGAAGTAGAAAGTACAGGTATTTGGTTCAACATGTAAGAAGTAGAAAGTACAGGTATTTGTGTTCAAATGTAAGAAGTAGAAAGTACAGGTATTTGGGTTCAACATGTAAGAAGTAGAAAGTACAGGTATTTGGTTCAACATGTAAGAAGTAGAAAGTACAGGTATTTGGGTTCAACATGTAAGAAGTAGAAAGTACAGGTATTTGGGTTCAACATGTAAGAAGTAGAAAGTACAGGTATTTGGTTCAATGTAAGAAGTAGAAAGTACAGGTATTTGGGTTCAACATGTAAGAAGTAGAAAGTACAGGTATTTGGGTTCAACATGTAAGAAGTAGAAAGTACAGGTATTGGGTTCAACATGTAAGAAGTAGAAAGTACAGGTATTTGGGTTCAACATGTAAGAAGTAGAAAGTACAGGTATTTGGTTCAAAGTGTAAGAAGTAGAAAGTACAGTATTTGAGTTCAATGTAAGAAGTAGAAAGTACAGGTATTTGTTCAAAATGTAAGAAGTAGAAAGTACAGGTATTTGGTTCAAAGTGTAAGAAGTAGAAAGTACAGGTATTTGTGTTCAACATGTAAGAAGTAGAAAGTACAGGTATTTGTGTTCAAAGTGTAAGAAGTAGAAAGTACAGGTATTTGTTCAAAATGTAAGAAGTAGAAAGTACAGGTATTTGGGTTCAACATGTAAGAAGTAGAAAGTACAGGTATTTGTGTTCAACATGTAAGAAGTAGAAAGTACAGGTATTTGGGTTCAACATGTAAGAAGTAGAAAGTACAGGTATTTGGTTCAACATGTAAGAAGTAGAAAGTACAGGTATTTGGGTTCAACATGTAAGAAGTAGAAAGTACAGGTATTTGGGTTCAACATGTAAGAAGTAGAAAGTACAGGTATTTGGGTTCAAAGTGTAAGAAGTAGAAAGTACAGGTATTTGGGTTCAACATGTAAGAAGTAGAAAGTACAGGTATTTGGGTTCAACATGTAAGAAGTAGAAAGTACAGGTATTTGGGTTCAACATGTAAGAAGTAGAAAGTACAGGTATTTGTGTTCAAAGTGTAAGAAGTAGAAAGTACAGGTATTTGGGTTCAAGTGTAAGAAGTAGAAAGTACAGGTATTTGTGTTCAAAGTGTAAGAAGTAGAAAGTACAGGTATTTGTGTTCAAAGTGTAAGAAGTAGAAAGTACAGGTATTTGTGTTCAAAGTGTAAGAAGTAGAAAGTACAGGTATTTGTGGTTCAACATGTAAGAAGTAGAAAGTACAGGTATTTGTGTTCAAATGTAAGAAGTAGAAAGTACAGGTATTTGTGTTCAAAATGTAAGAAGTAGAAAGTACAGGTATTTGTGTTCAAATGTAAGAAGTAGAAAGTACAGGTATTTGTGTTCAAATGTAAGAAGTAGAAAGTACAGGTATTTGGTGTTCAACATGTAAGAAGTAGAAAGTACAGGTATTTGGGTTCAAAGTGTAAGAAGTAGAAGTACAGGTATTTGGGTTCAAATGTAAGAAGTAGAAAGTACAGGTATTTGGGTTCAAATGTAAGAAGTAGAAAGTACAGGTATTTGTGTTCAAAGTGTAAGAAGTAGAAAGTACAGGTATTTGGGTTCAACATGTGAGAAGTAGAAAGTACAGGTATTTGGGTTCAAAGTGTAAGAAGTAGAAAGTACAGGTATTTGGGTTCAAATGTAAGAAGTAGAAAGTACAGGTATTTGGGTTCAAATGTAAGAAGTAGAAAGTACAGGTATTTGGGTTCAAAATGTAAGAAGTAGAAAGTACAGGTATTTGGTTCAATGTAAGAAGTAGAAAGTACAGGTATTTGGGTTCAACATGTAGAAGTAGAAAGTACAGGTATTTGGGTTCAAAGTGTAAGAAGTAGAAAGTACAGGTATTTGTTCAATGTAAGAAGTAGAAAGTACAGGTATTTGGGTTCAAAATGTAAGAAGTAGAAAGTACAGGTATTTGGGTTCAAAGTGTAAGAAGTAGAAAGTTCAGGTATTTGGGTTCAAAGTGTAAGAAATCAAAGTAAAAAGTGGTCAGGAAAATAAGTAGTGGAGTAAAGTACTGATACCAGAAACATGTACTTAAGTACAGTAACAAAGTATTTGTACTCCAGCATCCTGGTACCTCTGTCAGGTGACCGTGGTTCTCCTCTCTGATTGGCTCCTACAGGAGGGGGAGGAGCCTCTGTGGGAGTGTCAGGTACGCCTCCTCACCTTCCTGGGCGTCGGCCACGACTGCCACACCTTCGCTGTGATCTGTGACGGGGGGGCGCAGCGATTCGAGGCTCACGTGTTCTGGAGCGAGCCGGACGCAGGGCAGCTGTCTGAGGCCGTGCAGGCGGCGTGCATGGTGAGGAGCACCGGCCAATCAGAACCACTTCCTGTTAATCTTACCCACTTCCTGTCAATCAGAAGTCAATCAGAACCACTTCCTGTCAATCAGAAATCAATCAGAACAACTTCATGTTAATCATAACCACTTCCTGTCAATCAGAACCACTTCCTGTTAATCAGAACCACTTCCTGTTAATCAGAACCACTTCTGTGTACAGGTGTATTACCTCTCACTTCCTGTGTACAGGTATATTATCTCTCACTTCCTGTGTACAGGTATATTATCGCTCACTTCCTGGTACAGGTGTATTATCTCTCACTTCCTGTGTACATGTGTATTATCTCTCACTTCCTGTGTACAGGTTTATTATCTCACTTCTGTGTACAGGTGTATTACCTCTCACTTCCTGTGTACCGGTGTATTATCTCTCACTTCCTGTGTACCGGTGTATTACCTCTCACTTCCTGTGTACAGGTGTATTATCTCTCACTTCCTGTGTACCGGTGTATTACCTCTCACTTCCTGTGTACAGGTGTATTATCTCTCACTTCCTGTGCACAGGTATATTATCTCTCACTTCCTGTGTACAGGTGCAGTATCAGAGGTGTTTGGTGGCGCAGACCCCCCCCCGAGGATGAAGTCGTGGAGCGTGACCCCAAAGGTCAAGAGGAGGAGCTCCCTCCCCCCCCTCCCCCCTCTCCCCCCCCTCCCCCCCTCAGCAGGAAGGGGATGAAGGCATTCCTCCAGACGTTCAGGAAACAAGCCGCCTCCTCATAGTGGAGGGGGGCAGGGCCACAGGGGGGCGGGGCGGGGCCTCAGGAGACCCTCCCCCTGCTGGTCTCAGCGAGTCATCAACAGCTGTGTTTGGTTAGCTTAGCAACATGCTAGCTGTGTAATCTCTCTAAACTGAGGGGAAAAGAGTGCAGAGCTGCACACCTGATGGTTCAACACCACCGGAGAGTTAGCATGAAGCTATCAGGGAGCTTACCTAATGTCAACATGGAGCTAACGTTAAGCTAATAAGGAGCTAACATGAATCTAAAGTCATGCTTGCTTGACTCTAACTGATGCTAGCGTGATGCTAACATGGAGCTGAGCTAATGTGATGCTAACATGGAGCTGATGTGATGCTAACATGGAGCTAACTTGATGCTTTAATGGAGCTTATGTGCAGCTAAAGTGATGCTAACATGGAGCTTACGTGCAGCTAAAGTGATGCTAACATGGAGCTTACGTGATGCTAACATGGAGTTAACGTGATGCTAACATGGAGCTAACATGATGCTTTAATGGAGCTAACGTGCAGCTAAAGTGATGCTAACATTGAGCTTACGTGATGCTAACATGGAGTTAACATGATGCTAACATTGAGTTAACGTGATGCTAACATGGAGCTAACGTGATGCTAACATGGAGCTAACGTGATGCTAACATGGAGTTAACGTGATGCTAACATGGAGTTACACCCGGAGCTGACGTGATGCTAACATGGAGCTGACGTGATGCTAACATGGAGCTAACGTGATGCTAACATGGAGTTACACCCGGAGCTGACGTGATGCTAACATGGAGCTGACGTGATGCTAACATGGAGCTAACGTGATGCTAACATGGAGTTAACGTGATGCTAACATGGAGTTACACCCGGAGCTGACGTGATGCTAACATGGAGCTGACGGATGCTAACATGGAGCTGACGTGATGCTAACATGGAGCTGATGTGATGCTAACATGGAGCTAACGTGATGATGCTAACATGGAGTTAACGTGATGCTTTAATGGAGTTACATGGAGCTGATGTGATGCTAACGTGGAGCTAACGTGGATCTAACGTGGCAGGCTAACTCCATGATGTTATGCTACTCAGGATGCTCATAATGTTTAGAGGAAGATGCTAATGATGAAATGGTATTTGAGTTAGCTGACCGTAGATAAAGCAACGCTCCCTGCTTCCTGTTTAGTGAAATATTAGAGCTGCAGTTCCTGGTTCTCACCACCTGAGGAACCTACCTGTTCCCTACCTGCTGTCACCATGGTAACCTGTCACCATGGTAACCTGGGACGGCAGGTAACAGGTTGCCATGGTTATGGCATGATGCATGAAGAAGCAAGATTACAGCAGTTTGAGATCAAATATTAAAACTAATAAACGTTCAACAGAATTGATATCATGATTGCTTTTAGAAAATAATAAATGAACTAAAGTTAGTGTCATGAGAAACTTTGTAATTCTTAACGTTTTATTGACTTGACAGAAAAAGATAACGATTCTCCGTCAAACGTTCTGAATGTTCCTCGGCTCCTGATCCAATCAGAGCGCTCCAGAGATTCAGATCAACAACGCAAAGTAACAAGAGAACTGCAGTCAGAAAGCATGGACACAGAGAAGCTTGCAATATATATCACAGCTGTGTTTAAGGACCAGACAGGTCACAGAGAGGTCACAGAGAGGTCACAGAGAGGTCACAGCTGTGTTTAAGGACCAGAGAGGTCACAGCTGTGTTAAGGACCAGACAGGTCACAGAGAGGTCACAGAGAGGTCACAGAGAGGTCACAGCTGTGTTTAAGGACCAGAGAGGTCACAGAGAGGTCACAGCTGTGTTTAAGGACCAGACAGGTCACAGAGAGGTCACAGAGAGGTCACAGAGAGGTCACAGCTGTGTTAAGGACCAGAGAGGTCACAGCTGTGTTTAAGGACCAGAGAGGTCACAGAGAGGTCACAGCTGTGTTTAAGGACCAGAGAGTTCACAGAGAGGTCACAGAGAGGTCACAGCTGTGTTTAAGGACCAGAGAGGTCACAGCTGTGTGTTTAAGGACCAGAGAGGTTACAGAGAGGTTACAGCTGTGTTTAAGGACCAGAGAGGTCACAGAGAGGTCACAGGTGTGTTTAAGGACCAGAGAGGTTACAGCTGTGTTTAAGGACCAGAGAGGTTACAGAGAGGTCACAGCTGTGTTAAGGACCAGAGAGGTTACAGCTGTGTTTAAGGACCAGAGAGGTTACAGAGAGGTCACAGGTGTGTTTAAGGACCAGAGAGGTCACAGAGAGGTCACAGCTGTGTTTAAGGACCAGAGAGGTTACAGCTGTGTTTAAGGACCAGAGAGGTCACAGGTGTGTTTAAGGACCAGAGAGGTCACAGAGAGGTCACAGGTGTGTTTAAGGACCAGAGGTTCACAGAAGGTCACAGAGAGGTCACAGCTGTGTTTAAGGACCAGAGAGGTCACAGCTGTGTTTAAGGACCAGAGAGGTCACAGAGAGGTCACAGGTGTGTTAAGGACCAGAGAGGTCACAGCTGTGTTTAAGGACCAGAGAGGTTACAGCTGTGTTTAAGGACCAGAGAGGTTACAGCTGTGTTTAAGGACCAGAGAGGTCACAGAGAGGTCACAGAGAGGTCACAGCTGTGTTTAAGGACCAGAGAGGTCACAGCTGTGTTTAAGGACCAGAGAGGTCACAGAGAGGTCACAGGTGTGTTTAAGGACCAGAGAGGTCACAGCTGTGTTTAAGGACCAGAGAGGTTACAGCTGTGTTTAAGGACCAGAGAGGTCACAGGTGTGTTTAAGGACCAGAGAGGTCACAGAGAGGTTACAGCTGTGTTTAAAGAGCTTACGAAATGAAGGACAATACTGTTCTTATTACGATAATATATACTATTATTAATAGCAAATCATTTGTCATTCATGACAATATGCCCGCTGTATTTATAAATCGTGATTTATTACAACTTTCCATGCTTGCTTCCGATGTTACACGACCGTCCGAACAAAACAGCTTTCGCCGGTTAGTGACGTCAAGCACGTCACGACTAGAACACTTGTTGAATAATACACTACCTATATGGCTGATGTCGGACTCTGGAGACAGAATCGAGTGACAGTGAGTCGTCAATAATAGACTCGGTGCACTTTCAAGAAGAGGAGGATTTTATTGAAGAGGATGCCGGTGTGGAGGAATCAGATCATGCCGGCGAGTCTAACGTGGTGGAACCATACCAGTTTGAGCCACAGTATTCAAGTAGCGGTAGAGATACAGACGGGAGCGAACATGGGGATGATGATCCTGGATTTGGCGGAGATCCGGTGCGGCAACAAAACACAGACTGGTATACATTTGACTTTAATTCATAGAGATTCTCAATAAATAGTAAATAAATAATAACTCTGCTGAAAAAACCAGCTTAGATGAATGTAGCTGGTCAGGCTGTTGTAAATTGACCAGCCAGTAGATATTAGGCTGGAATGGTTGGCTGGTTTAGAGGGGTTTTGGACACTTCAGCTGGTTTATCCATCTATCACCAGCTTATGTTTAATAATAGTATTAAATATACCATGCTGGGAGCTTACCAGGATTCCAGGTGACCAGCATACATTAAATACTGGTATGATTATTTAAACAAGAGAACATAAATATATTACAAAGATTCATTGTGTCATTTATTCTGGTATCTACCAAAAATAAAGACATTGTAAAGTGTTCATAACAGTATTTTAATTTAATAAATAGCTAGTTAATATAATAAAATACACAGTAACAATACAATAATTATACAAATAACAACCAACCTGCAAATCAACCATTACATCAAAAATAAATATATTATCTAAAACAGGTGCATTTGATTTAAAATAAAAGTAATAAATAGAATTCAATATTTAAATGGTAACAAAAACCGTAACACTATATATGATAAGAAAAAGGCAACAAAGAAAGTCTTTTTGGTTTTTCCTTGTTCATGTCCATAATGTTTCCCGTGTGTAGCGTCCAGCCTTTCCCATCTGTCTGCATCTCTGTCTGCATCTCTGTCTGCATCTCTGTCTGCATCTCTGTCTGCATCTCTGTCTGCATCTCTGTCTGCATCTCTGCCTGCATCTCGTCTGCATCTCTGTCTGCATCTCTGTCTGCATCTCTGTCTGCATCTCGTCTGCATCTCTGTCTGCATCTCTGTCTGCATCTCTGTCTGCATCTCTGTCTGCATCTCTGTCTGCATCTCTGTCTGCATCTCTGTCTGCATCTCTGTCTGCATCGCTGTCTGCATCTCTGTCTGCATCTCTGTCTGCATCTCTGTCTGCATCTCTGCCTGCATCTCTGCCTGCATCTCTGTCTGCATCTCTGTCTGCATCTCTGTCTGCATCTCTGTCTGTTGAAGCCACTTCTTCAAGCAAACCGAAAAGAAATGTACAGATATAAGTACACTGTAAAAAGAAAACTTGACATTTACGTTAACATTTGGGCTGCTGTGGTTGCCAGAACTTGATCGTTAAAGTATAATACATTACAAATGACAGTTGGTTGGCAGACGTTACAGTCAACAATTGCTTATGGTGAATTACAATGGCAAAAACAAATAGAGCTAGTGTACACGGTGCAGCTGTATTATCTGGGAAATAGAAGAATCGGATCAGGATTCGGTATTGGCAGACAATATCAAATGAACCGGATCATTATTAGCATCAGCACTTGATCACTTTTGTCGACTTGCAGCCTAAATACAAAGATAACTCCACTCCTCTCCTAACACTGCTTACCTCTAATGAGCCTTGGTAGAACTAGTGTCCGAGTCATAGGGTCCAGGACTGACTGAAGAGGAACAGAGTCACGGGTCCAGGACTGACTGAAGAGGAACAGAGTCACGGGTCCAGGACTGACTGAAGAGGAACAGAGTCACGGGTCCAGGACTGACTGAAGAGGAACAGAGTCATGGGTCCAGGACTGACTGAAGAGGAACAGAGTCACGGGTCCAGGACTGACTGAAGAGGAACAGAGTCACGGGTCCAGGACTGACTGAAGAGGAACAGAGTCACGGGTCCAGGACTGACTGAAGAGGAACAGAGTCACGGGTCCAGGACTGACTGAAGAGGAACAGAGTCACGGGTCCAGGACTGACTGAAGAGGAACAGAGTCACGGGTCCAGGACTGACTGAAGAGGAACAGAGTCACGGGTCCAGGACTGACTGAAGAGGAACAGAGTCATGGGTCCAGGACTGACTGAAGAGGAAACAGAGTCATGGGTCCAGGACTGACTGAAGAGGAACAGAGTCACGGGTCCAGGACTGACTGAAGAGGAACAGAGTCACGGGTCCAGGACTGACTGAAGAGGAACAGAGTCACGGGTCCAGGACTGACTGAAGAGGAACAGAGTCACGGGTCCAGGACTGACTGAAGAGGAACAGAGTCACGGGTCCAGGACTGACTGAAGAGGAACAGAGTCATGGGTCCAGGACTGACTGAAGAGGAACAGAGTCATGGGTCCAGGACTGACTGAAGAGGAACAGAGGACAGGCATGGTTCCATGTTCAGGGAACTGGAACTTTGAACAGGTGTTTGATGTGGGCTGGCATGATCCTTTCTGCAGCGATACATAATGAAAAACAAAGAAAACATTATTAATAATAGTAATGATGGTAACAACAATAATATTAGTATAACTATTTATATAGCACTTACACAATTGCAAAGTGATTCTCACAACAAAAATAAAGAACAAAACAATATCAACAATAAAAAAAACAAATGATGATAGGAATGTTAAGAGACAAAGAAATGTTTTTTCAGTCATTACAATGCACTGTTGGAAATGACCTTCCAAAGGCTAAATTCAAACTCAATACCATAAATAACTGGGTACCAAAGTGCTCTGCCTGATAGAACACGTTCCACACGGAGCAGCAACCATCTGGCTGGGCCTTTTGCTGCATATCATCTCCTCCCTCTCTCTCTTGGGTTAGGTTCCAGTAGATCTCTACTGTCCAATCAAACTGAAATTCCCCCGAAAAATCATATTAAAAAAAAAAGTTAAAAACAATTACTTGCTTTTGGCATTGAAATGGATTAGAATCTCACCTTTTTCCTGGATGTCAGGAAGGCGTTCCCTTCAAGTCCGCAACCAGTCATAGGAGTTCAAATGCAAAGCCTGAATGACCAGAGAGGTCACAGATGTCATGTAGATATGAAACACAATAAACTAATTATAAAATCTCCTCTGTGAAAAGGCTTTTATTTTGAAAATCTCCTGTTGATGATGCTAACATGATGAGCAGCTCGGACACACACACACACACACACACACACACACACACACACACACACACACACACACACACACACACACACACACACAACACCATCTTTTTAATCAGCTCAACCGTAAAACACTCGACAGTAAAAAACGAGTGGAAAGCTCACAAAAAGACTTCTGTGTGTGTGAGAGTGAGAGTGTGTGTGTGTGTGTGTGTGAGTGTGAGAGTGAGAGTGTGTGTGTGTTGGCATGCCTCACTTCCTGTCACAGAGACAGATTGAAAACAGACGCTCTCTCTGAGTCAGGACCAAGGTTTCCACTCGCCTCCGTCAGAAAAACACTGAAGAGGAGAAGAACAAGAAGAAGTAGCGGAAGAAGAAGAAGGAGAAGAAGAAGAAGAAGGAGAGGAAGAAGGAGAAGAAGAAGAAGAAGGAGAGGAAGAAGGAGAAGAAGAGGAAGAAGAAGGAGAAGAAGAAGAAGCAGAAGAAGAAGAAGGAGAAGAAGAAGAAGGAGGAGAAGAAGAAGAAGAAGAGGAAGGAGAAGGAGGAGAAGGAGAAGAAGAGAGGAAGGAGAAGAAGGAGAAGAAGAAGAAGCAGAAGAAGAAGAAGGAGAAGAAGAAGAAGAGGAGGAAGAAGGAGAAGAAGAAGAAGCAGAAGAAGAAGGAGAAGAAGAAGGAGGAGAAGAAGAAGAAGAAGAGGAAGGAGAAGAAGAAGAGGAAGGAGAAGGAGGAGAAGGACAAGAAGGAGAAGAAGGAGAAGAAGGAGAAGGAGGAGAAGGAGGAGAAGAAGGAGAAGAGAATCTGCAGGTTTGAGTGAAAGTATTTTCTCTCTTCACCGCTCAGTCTTGTTTTGCAGACGTTGTGTACTTGTATACATACTGCAGTAGAAGTACCCACACTTTGTCGTATCAGTGGAAACTGTGATTATAGATTATTGTTCGTGATGCGTTCAGGTGCAAACAGTCTCCGTAAGCGTTCACAGTTTCACCTCTGAGGTTTGTTTTATTCATTATCCTGAAGGAGTGTTTTATCATACTTTATTATTGTTATTCGTTTTATTCATATGTTCCTATACTTATTTAGGATTTCAAATGAAGAGCCCGAAGAGGCAGGGATTATGTACTCTGATTCACTGCAGGGCTTTTATTTTGAAACTCTGACAGGAAGTGAGTTGAACAAAACGAGATGTAAACAACAGATGAGATGAAAGAGTGACGTCTTTGTTTTACAGGTCATCGCCAGCTGCCAATCATCTGGTGTGGACCAATCAGGAGCCAGAACACAACATGGAAGCGTGACAGACAAGTGAGATAGGTGGAGGTGAGACAGACAGGTGAGGACAGGTGGAGGTGAGACAGACAGGTGAGTCAGGTGGAGGTGAGACAGACAGGTGAGTCAGGTGGAGGAGAGACAGACAGGTGAGTCAGGTGGAGGTGAGACAGGTGGAGGTGAGACAGACAGGTGAGACAGGTGGAGGGTGAGACAGACAGGTGAGACAGGTGGAGGTGAGAGACAGGTGAGTCAGGTGGAGGTAAGACAGGTGGAGGTGAGACAGAAAGTGAGACAGGTAGAGGTGAGACAGACAGGTGGAGGTGAGAGGACAGGTGAGTCAGATGGAGGTGAGACAGGTGGAGGTGAGACAGACAGGTGAGACAGGTGGAGGTGAGACAGTCAGGTGGAGGTGAGACAGAGGTGTGTTTTCAGGTGTAGTCTGGTGGAGCACCAGGAAACCGTTAGAAACCTGAGAAAAAGCTTTCTAACGGTTCCTGGTGATGGATACAGTCTTCTTCTTCTTCTTCTTCTTCTTCTTCTCTTCTTCTTCTTCTTCTTCTTCTTCTTCTTCTTCTTCTTCTTCTTCTCTTCTTCTTCTTCTCTTCTTCTTCTCTTCTTCTTCTTCTCATGCATCTCATGCACACATACACTGGAACAGCGTCGCCTCTGATTGGCCGACATCCCAGGGAAACATTCTGGTTGGATGACTGGACTGTTTTTGCAGAGGATAGAAACGTAAAATCCCCTGGAAACACACACACACACACACACACAAACACACAACACACACCACACACACACACACACACACACACACACACACACACACAGGAATGTGTTTGGTCTGTCTGAACCATCAGAGCTCTGAAACCACTGAAATTAGTTTAACAGTCTCTGTAACGTTTTTCAGAATAAAAGCCCTACAGTGAGGCTGGTAGTTTGTTTCTAAGACTTTATTTGAAATACCTCCTGACTGGTTACAGACCTTTATTTGAAATCGCTCCATGACTGGTTACAGACCTTTATTTTGAAATCGCTCCTGACTGGATACAGACCTTTATTTTGAAATCGCTCCTGACTGGTTACAGACCTTTATTTTGAAATCGCTCTGACTGGTTACAGACCTTTATTTGAAATCGCTCCTGACTGGTTACAGACCTTTATTTTGAAATCGCTCTGACTGGTTACAGACCTTTAATTTGAAATCGCTCCTGACTGGATACAGACCTTTATTTTGAAATCGCTCCTGACTGGTACAGACCTTTATTTTGAAATCGCTCCTGACTGGTTACAGACCTTTATTTTGAAATCGCTCCTGACTGGATACAGACCTTTATTTTGAAATCGCTCCTGACTGGTTACAGGCCTTTATTTTGAAATCGCTCCTGACTGGTTACAGGCCTTTATTTTGAAATCGCTCCTGACTGGTTACAGACCTTTATTTTGAAATCGCTCCTGATGGATACAGACCTTATTTTGAAATCGCTCCTGACTGGTTACAGACCTTTATTTTGAAATCGCTCATGACTGGTTACAGACCTTTATTTTGAAATCGCTCCTGACTGGTTACAGACCTTTATTTTGAAATCCCTCTTGACTGGTTACAGACCTTTATTTTGAAATCGCTCCTGACTGGATACAGACCTTTATTTGAAATCGCTCCTGACTGGATACAGACCTTTATTTTGAAATCCTTCCTCTTGTGTTGTCAGGTCCAAGATGGCTTCCACCAGAGGACGAACAGGAAGTTTAAACCTGCTGCACTTCCTGTTGGGTGGGTAACCTGAGCAGGTGGATGATACCTGTCTGTCTGTTTACCTGTCTGTTTACCTGTCTGTCTACCTGTCTGTTTACCTGTCTGTCTACCTGTCTGTGTACCTGTCTGTCTGCAGGTGTGTGTTCCTGGTTCCTTCTTCTTGTCTCTGGAGCTGCTTCCATCAGCCAATCAGGTTTCTGCAACAGCAGCTCCAACTACAGCGTGGTGAGTAACCTGTCTGTCTCTCTGCAGGTGTGTTCAGGTGCCTGTCTGTCTCTGCAAACAGGTACCTGTCTGTCTCTCTGCAGGTGTGTTCAGGTACCTGTCTGTCTCTGCAGCAGGTACCTGTCTGTCTCTCTGCAGGTGTGTTCAGGTGCCTGTCTGTCTCTGCAGCAGGTACCTGTCTGTCTCTCTGCAGCAGGTACCTGTCTGTCTCTCTGCAGGTGTGTTCAGGTGCCTGTCTGTCTCTCTGCAGGTGTGTTCAGGTGACTGTCTGTCTCTCTGCAGGTGTGTTCAGGTGACTGTCGTCTCTCTGCAGTTTGTTCAGGTGACTGTCTGTCTCTCTGCAGGTGTGTTCAGGTGACTGTCTGTCTCTCTGCAGGTGTTGTTCTGGGTGGAGTCAGGTGACCTGGCTGTTACCTGCGGTCCCTGAGGGAGGGGTTGTTCAGGTGGAGCCTCTGGGGTCCAGCAGGTCCTGCGGCTCCTGAACGCCTCATGGAGGGATTCAGGTAGATACACCTGTGAGGAGGCGGGGTCTCCTGAGAGGAGACAGGTGGACGTCTTCATACCTGGCACAGGTGAGCATCTCAATGTCCAAACGGCGGTACTACAGTTTCCGCTCTATGAGCTACATACGGGTACTTCTGCTCTGACAGCCAGGATGATGGGTAATCTGTGACGTTTTTTCTCTCGAATGTCAGGCCATTTTGTCCTCATGAGCCAATGAGCAGCTCTCATAGGAATGAACAAGCCCCACTCCAACGCTTTATCAGTTCTTATTAAACATCCATGTTCTAGCCCCTCAGGTCTGGAGGAATGGTTTGTCCCGAGGCTCTCAGGTGGTGATGCTATGCTAACCCCTGCTCTCTAACCCCCCTCAGGTCCAGAGGAGTGGTTTGTCCGAGGCTCTCAGGTGTGGTGATGCTATGCTAACCCCTGCTCTCTAACCCCCCTCAGGTCCAGAGGAGTGGTTTGTCCGAGGCTCTCAGGTGTGTGATGCTATGCTAACCCTGCTCTCTAACCCCCCTCAGTTCCAGAGGAGTGGTTTGTCCCGAGGCTCTCAGGTGTGGTGATGCTATGCTAACCCCTGCTCTCTAACCCCCCTCAGGTCCAGAGGAGTGGTTTGTCCCAAGGCTCTCAGGTGTGGTGATGCTATGCTAACCCCTGCTCTCTAACCCCCCTCAGGTCCGGAGGAATGGTTTGTCCCGAGGCTCTCAGGTGTGGTGATGCTATGCTAACCCCTGCTCTCTAACCCCCTCAGGTCCGGAGGAATGGTTTGTCCCGAGGCTCTCAGGTGTGGTGATGCTATGCTAACCCCTGCTCTAACCCACCTCAGGTCCGGAGGAATGGTTTGTCCCGAGGCTCTCAGGTGTGGTGATGCTATGCTAACCCCTGCTCTCTAACCCCCTCAGGTCCGGAGGAATGGTTTGTCCCGAGGCTCTCAGGTGTGGTGATGCTATGCTAACCCCTGCTCTCTAACCCCCCTCAGGTCCGGCGGAATGGTTTGTCCCGAGGCTCTCAGGTGTGGTGATGCTATGCTAACCCCTGCTCTCTAACCCCCCTCAGGTCCGGCGGAATGGTTTGTCCCGAGGCTCTCAGGTGTGGTGATGCAGGTGGGGCTGGAGGACACCGTCCCCTGTGGTGTTTCTGACCCCCGGCTCAACGTCTCTCTGTTCGAGCGTAACAGCAGGACGCCCGTCACCACGGCAACATACGAGCCGGGGCGGGGCTTCACCGGGAAACTTAACGACACGTCATACACCTGCACTGCCACCGGGGGGGGGGCGGAGTCACAGAGCCAGGTGTACTACGTGTTCAGCATCGTAGGTCAGACACCTCTACCTGTCTGCCTGTCTCACCTGTCTGTCTCCACCTGTCTATCTCCACCTGTCTGTCTCACCTGTCTGTCTCACCTGTCTGTCTCCACCTGTCTATCTCCACCTGTCTGTCTCACCTGTCTGTCTCCACCTGTCTGTCTCACCTGTCTGTCTCATGTCTATCTCCACCTGTCTGTCTCACCTGTCTGTCTCCACCTGTCTGTCTCACCTGCCTGTCTCACCTGTCTGTCTCCACCTGTCTATCTCCACCTGTCTGTCTCACCTGTCTGTCTCCATCTGTCTGTCTCACCTGTCTGTCTCACCTGTCTGTCTCACCTGTCTGTCTCCACCTGTCTGTCTCACCTGTCTGTCTCACCTGTCTGTCTCCACCTGTCTGTCTCCACCTGTCTGTCTCACCTGTCTGTCTCCACCTGTCTGTCTCACCTGTCTGTCTCACCTGTCTGTCTCCACCTGTCTGTCTCACCTGTCTGTCTCCACCTGTCTATCTCCACCTGTCTGTCTCACCTGTCTGTCTCCACCTGTCTGTCTCCCCTGTCTGTCTCCACTGTCTATCTCCACCTGTCTGTCTCACCTGTCTGTCTCCACCTGTCTATCTCCACCTGTCTGTCTCCCCTGTCTATCTCCACCTGTCTGTCTCCACCTGTCTGTCTCACCTGTCTGTCTCCACCTTTCTCTCTCACCTGTCTCACCTGTCTCACCTGTCTGTCTCACCTGTCTCACCTGTCTCACCTGTCTCCCTCTCACAGATCAGTGGCATCTGATCCTCCATGTTCTATAGTGGAGTGATGAGGCACAGGACATTGACTTTTTCTCAGAATTGACCTGTCTGTCTCCCAGTCCCTCAGCAGGTGGAGGTGTACCTGTCTCACCACCTGTCTGTCTCTCAGTCCCTCAGCAGGTGGAGGTGTACCTGTCTGTCTCTCGCTCGGTGCTGAAGGTGGGTGAGTCTCTGATGGTGAACTGCACGGTGAGAGACATCGACATGGTGTTTTTCACCTGGGACTTCCCCCGCAGACAGGTACCCGTCTGTCTGTCTGTCTCTCTGCCTGTCTCTCTCTACCTATCTGTCTCTCTTGTATTATAAATCTGTCTCTGGTGTTTCAGGAGGTGGAGCCTCTGACCGACTTCCTGCCCAATCAGATTCGCTCCTTTGTTAACATCTCCTCGGCAACAGTGGAAGATTCAGGTAGGTTCCTGACAGACAGCGCTGAGGGGAGCAGAGACTCACTGTGTAACGCTGTGTGTGTGTGTGTGTGGTGTGTGTGTGTGTGTATGTGTGTGTGTATCCTGCAGGTGTGTATGTGTGTGAGGTTCAGGAGACGTTGCAGGGACAAACTGCGAAGAAGAACGTCACCATTACAGTGCTGGGTCAGTACACACACACACACACACACCACACACAAACACACACACACACACACACACACACACACACACACACACACACACACACACCACACACACACACACACACACACACACACACACACACACACACACACACACACACACACACACACACACACACACACACACACACACACACACACTTGAATACTTTATTTGGTTCCACAAATGATATTACATAAGACAGGGAATCAAATATATCGGGGCTAAGCAGCACAGAACACTTAGTCCAGTGCATAAGCAGCAGCCTTAAGGGAACACATAGCATCTCCTTCTCCACACGGCTAAGCAGCAGCCTTAAGGGAACACATAGCATCTCCTTCTCCACACGGCTAGCAGCAGCCTTAAGGGAACACATAGCACCTCCTTCTCCACACGGCTAGCAGCAGCCTTAAGGGAACACATAGCACCTCCTTCTCCACACGGCTAGGCAGCAGCCTTAAGGGAACACATAGCATCTCCTTCTCCACACGGCTAAGCAGCAGCCTTAAGGGAACACATAGCACCTCCTTCTCCACACGGCTAGCAGCAGCCTTAAGGGAACACATAGCACCTCCTTCTCCACACGGCTAGCAGCAGCCTTAAGGGAACACATAGCATCTCCTTCTCCACACGGCTAAGCAGCAGCCTTAAGGGAACACATAGCACCTCCTTCTCCACACGGCTAAGCAGCAGCCTTAAGGGAACACATAGCACCTCCTTCTCCACACGGCTAGCAGCAGCCTTAAGGGAACACATAGCACCTCCTTCTCCACACGGCTAAGCAGCACCTTAAGGGAACACATAGCACTCCTTCTCCACACGGCTAGGCAGCAGCCTTAAGGGAACACATAGCACCTCCTTCTCCACACGGCTAGGCAGCAGCCTTAAGGGAACACATAGCATCTCCTTCTCCACACGGCTAAGCAGCAGCCTTAAGGGAACACATAGCATCTCCTTCTCCACACGGCTAAGCAGCAGCCTTAAGGGAACACATAGCACCTCCTTCTCCACACGGCTAGCAGCAGCCTTAAGGGAACACATAGCATCTCCTTCTCCACACGGCTAAGCAGCAGCCTTAAGGGAACACATAGCATCTCCTTCTCCACACGGCTAGCAGCAGCCTTAAGGGAACACATAGCACCTCCTTCTCCACACGGCTAGCAGCAGCCTTAAGGGAACACATAGCATCTCCTTCTCCACACGGCTAAGCAGCAGCCTTAAGGGAACACATAGCACCTCCTTCTCCACACGGCTAGGCAGCAGCCTTAAGGGAACACATAGCATCTCCTTCTCCACACGGCTAGCAGCAGCCTTAAGGGAACACATAGCTCCTTCTCCACACGGCTAGCAGCAGCCTTAAGGGAACACATAGCATCTCCTTCTCCACACGGCTAAGCAGCAGCCTTAAGGGAACACATAGCACCTCCTTCTCCACACGGCTAGCAGCAGCCTTAAGGGAACACATAGCATCTCCTTCTCCACACGGCTAGCAGCAGCCTTAAGGGAACACATAGCTCCTTCTCCACACGGCTAAGCAGCAGCCTTAAGGGAACACATAGCATCTCCTTCTCCACACGGCTAAGCAGCAGCCTTAAGGGAACACATAGCACCTCCTTCTCCACACGGCTAGCAGCAGCCTTAAGGGAACACATAGCACCTCCTTCTCCACACGGCTAGCAGCAGCCTTAAGGGAACACATAGCATCTCCTTCTCCACACGGCTAGCAGCAGCCTTAAGGGAACACATAGCACCTCCTTCTCCACACGGCTAGGCAGCAGCCTTAAGGGAACACATAGCACCTCCTTCTCCACACGGCTAAGCAGCAGCCTTAAGGGAACACATAGCACCTCCTTCTCCACACGGCTAAGCAGCAGCCTTAAGGGAACACATAGCATCTCCTTCTCCACACGGCTAAGCAGCAGCCTTAAGGGAACACATAGCATCTCCTTCTCCACACGGCTAAGCAGCAGCCTTAAGGGAACACATAGCATCTCCTTCTCCACACGGCTAAGCAGCAGCCTTAAGGGAACACATAGCATCTCCTTCTCCACACGGCTAAGCAGCCTTAAGGGAACACATAGCATCTCCTTCTCCACACGGCTAGGCAGCAGCCTTAAGGGAACACATAGCACCTCCTTCTCCACACGGCTAAGCAGCAGCCTTAAGGGAACACATAGCATCTCCTTCTCCACACGGCTAGCAGCAGCCTTAAGGGAACACATAGCATCTCCTTCTCCACACGGCTAGGCAGCAGCCTTAAGGGAACACATAGCATCTCCTTCTCCACACGGCTAAGCAGCAGCCTTAAGGGAACACATAGCATCTCCTTCTCCACACGGCTAAGCAGCAGCCTTAAGGGAACACATAGCACCTCCTTCTCCACACGGCTAAGCAGCAGCCTTAAGGGAACACATAGCACCTCCTTCTCCACACGGCTAGGCAGCAGCCTTAAGGGAACACATAGCATCTCCTTCTCCACACGGCTAAGCAGCAGCCTTAAGGGAACACATAGCACCTCCTTCTCCACACGGCTAGGCAGCAGCCTTAAGGGAACACATAGCACCTCCTTCTCCACACGGCTAAGCAGCAGCCTTAAGGGAACACATAGCATCTCCTTCTCCACACGGCTAAGCAGCAGCCTTAAGGGAACACATAGCATCTCCTTCTCCACACGGCTAAGCAGCAGCCTTAAGGGAACACATAGCATCTCCTTCTCCACACGGCTAAGCAGCAGCCTTAAGGGAACACATAGCCTCCTTCTCCACACGGCTAAGCAGCAGCCTTAAGGGAACACATAGCATCTCCTTCTCCACACGGCTAAGCAGCAGCCTTAAGGGAACACATAGCATCTCCTTCTCCACACGGCTAAGCAGCAGCCTTAAGGGAACACATAGCACCTCCTTCTCCACACGGCTAAGCAGCAGCCTTAAGGGAACACATAGCATCTCCTTCTCCACACGGCTAAGCAGCAGCCTTAAGGGAACACATAGCACCTCCTTCTCCACACGGCTAAGCAGCAGCCTTAAGGGAACACATAGCATCTCCTTCTCCACACGGCTAAGCAGCAGCCTTAAGGGAACACATAGCATCTCCTTCTCCACACGGCTAGCAGCAGCCTTAAGGGAACACATAGCACCTCCTTCTCCACACGGCTAAGCAGCAGCCTTAAGGGAACACATAGCATCTCCTTCTCCACACGGCTAAGCTGCCAATAAAGCTGAAACAGAGCAATATTTGGCAGTTTGGCTTTTCTCTTTGACATTCCAGCAATTCTCAGACCAATCATGGTGCATTTATATACATGGCCAAGACTTCCGAATATGAGTATGCTATATCTACACTTGTACCCAAAGCTGGTTATCACATCGAGCAGTGGTTGGTATTTGATATACTTGTCCTGGAAAGCCTGGTCCATGTACAGGTCAAAGGCACAGCCTACTTCTAAGATTAGCACCTTGTGGTTGGTGTCAACAAAAACAACATCAGGTGTATTTGGGATGTTAGCAAAGACATCATTGGTAAAACCAAACCATTCTGGTAGCACTCTAGTGTGCTTGTACATTGCTGCGCTAGATGGTAAGATGTTTTGTACCGCATCAGACACAATGTCCACAATACGGTCATGACGGGCTATGTACAGGCGTTTGTATGCATTACATCCATTTGTTATGTGTGCAATGGATTCTAGGTGTTGTTGTGAATCCTGATGGTTTAAACAGAATGGAGTGTGAATGTGAGGGTACCAGGTGGACAGATTGTACTTAGTAGGTAATACCTGCAGTCTTGCTTTGATGGTAAATGTCAGAACATCCTCACCAACAGCGGCGTTCTTAAACACTGAGTGTGAGACTGAGTGGTCAGCAAACCCCAAACAGGCTAGCTTTCCCTGTAATCTGAGTCCACACCAGTGCTGCCTGATCTCAGACTGCTTCATGCTGAGCAGAACCCTCCTTGCAGAGTCTCTGTGCAGTTCCACAGTCTCTTCCTGAGGTGTTGTGATGTCGGCCTTCACAACCACACTGGGGTCTGTGATCAGTTCATCAGAGACGGGGACTTCAGTCTGTGTGTTGAGTCTTGTCCATTTCAGCTGGACTCCAGTCCGATTGCAGAGGTCATTGAGATCTGGCCAGTCAGACCAGACCCGAAGCCCTTGGCCTGAGAGTCCAGTTTCCCAGAGTCTTTCCTCCTGAAGCCGAGGAAGTTGTTCTGGTCTGCGCTGGCCAGGGGGATCTTCCTTCTGTGTAGATCCAGCAGGAGAGAGGCCCTGGCCATTTCTCTTACGGTGACATCATCATTGTTAAGCATGTGGATCAGGTGGGCTAGCCTGGTGGCTATGTAGGTCCACTCAACATTGGGGACTCCCAGCCCCCCCTCTCCACATGGGAGAAAGATGATGCCCCGTGTGGAGTGTGTGTTGAGGCCCACCCACTTTCTGACCAGCTGGACAGTTTTGTTTGTCATTTCTCTCAGTGCCTTGAGAGGGATGTGTACATTGGCAAAGAGATGTTGAATTTTAGCCAAAGCCACCTCTCTCACAGCCTGGAACTTCATGAGGACGGGGAGGGGGGACAAGTCAATCAGGTGGAGACGATGGAGAAACTCTGTAGTGAGCTCCTCGACCTGCTCCCCCCACTCGCCAGCGATGTTAAACCTGTGGCCAAGGTATGGGTAGGTCTCATTACGGGAATACACCTTAATAGGTTGGCCCATTACAAGAAAGGAGGGGGGCTTGTCGTTCTTGGCCTTATACCAGCGGTTGCCTCCACTGCGGCGCTCATGGAGTACGGCACACTTAGCTTGCTTCACCTCCAGCCCTGACCATTGGAGGAACTCATCAGTGCGTGCCAGCATGTTAATGATGACATCCTCTTGTCGTGATGACACCTGCACTCGTCAGCGTATCCCTGAACAGGATTTGGGGATTTGACATGCAGAGGAGCGCACTGGTAAATCCACTTCATCCATTGGTTGAGTGCTAGGATGAAGTTCACGGCACTCCAGGGACAGCCAGTTTTTATTCCCACCTTCAGTGCAATCGGCTCTGTGAGCTGCTGCCCACAGATAACCTGGAGAAATGAACCTTGGTACACATTTGATACAATATTCACAAAAGGCTGAGGCAGGTGTATTTCCTCTAATGCTTTTAGCATCACCTCATGGGAGAGTGTACCAAACGCGTCTCTAAAGTCCAAAAACACTGTGTAGAATTTAGATGATCCATGTTTGAAATCATCTATTCCGGTTTTTAAGCAAAACACATGTTCGTTCATTCCCTGTCTGTTGATATAGGCTTTCTGATGGGGGGAGAGAATCCCTGTGTCCACCAGCCATGGTAAGATGCGGGTGAGTAGGCACTTCATAAAGACTTTGTATATAGTGGGCAATAGTGAAATGTCACGCCAAGTGGAAGGATCATCTGGGACATTTCCTTTTTTGGTATCCTGTGAATGAGGGCCCCTTTCCACGAAGCAGGCACCTTCTCATTGATCAGGCAGGCATTGAAGATGTGTGTGAGTGTCTGTGTTGACGTGGGCCTGGTAGCTCTCAGCGTCTCATAGATGACCCCATCAGATCCACTAGCCTTGTTATTGGGAAGAGAAGCCAGAACTGCATCCACCTCCTCTGTTGTAAAATCCTGGGTATCTGGGAAATAGCCTGGCTCTATTCTGTCAATGAAATTGTACCAAGGGGGCGTGGCCAGGGGAGTAGCCCTCGGCACAGTTTGACATTTGGCTTTATAGTGGTTATACACATTGGCTGTATCACTAACAGTGGGCGGGGTTTCCGGAAAACAGCTGTTATTTAAAATGATATCGATTGCCTTTGATTTGCGGTGTTGCCAGAGATATGCCAGCTTGTTCCTGGAAACTTTCCTTTGCTGCCGTTGTGTCTCTGTCCCGGCGGCCCGCAGCGCTGGTTGTATTCTCTCACGGATGAAGCGAAGCTGCATTTCTATCCAAGGTGTCAGCGAGTCAGGTGTAAGGTCCACCGGGAAGTCGGCAGAAAGAGGGAATTTCTTCAGGATTCTGGCGACATATTTCAGAAGCTGGAATCCGTACGGACGCGAGTTTCGTTGCGTCGCGGAGAATATTCCATTAATGAAAAAAGCGCTGGTCAGGATTGTCACCAGCCTGCCCCACTTCTCTGCGCCTCCGTGAGTAACAGCAAAGTTAGATCTTACCTGGAGCAGTTGTGTCCAGTGTCCCCCTGTACGCTCTTTCATCTCTCTGGAAAGCAGTCCACTCACAATCTGACAATAATCGCGCATATTGCTCGAAGTCTACACGAACATCTCCGGTGTTGGGCTTGGGTCGCAGACGTTCAGGCGTTGTTTGTAGACTCGCCCGCTGTTCAGGGCTTGTTTAAAGGCCAATCTCAGCGTGGTAACGAGACACATTGTGTACCAAAAGCATCTTATATCCCCACTGCAATAACGATGGCAGTTACAACGGGTGTGTGTGAGCTTAGATGTTAAAAAAGGTGAGCGAGTTCCTCTCACCACTCACATGGCCACACGCATAACCCACACACACACACACACACACACACACACACACACACACACACACACACACACACACACACACACACACACACACACACACACACACACACACACACAACACACACACGAGATGTGTTTGTTAACAAAATAATTAACAACATTGATGTACATTTCAAATGTTTACATATTATTGATATATATATATATATAGAGTTATACAATTACACTTCAACACACGTGTGTGTGTGTGTGTGTGTGTGTGTGTGTTCTTTGGGTGCGTGGGTGCGTGATTTTGTATGAGGGGCCGTACAGGCCGTAATTCATACTGGTCCAATCACACACATACATTCTCCTTTTACACACATATATATTGTCACTCACACATTTATACATTTTGCTCTCGTGCATATTCAATGTTTACATTGAATGTGATAAATAATATATGCATGTCTGAAGACAGTTTGATGCAAATACTGTACTGTATATGATGATTGTTGAAAATACACTTTTACCATAAAAGGCCAGCTCGACCAGTCGGTAGAGGCTCATAAAAACAAAACTGTGTGTTCAGTCAAAAAAAAAAATGTGTTTGTGGTTATTTGATAAAAAAATGCAAACAAATAATTTTTCCATAGCTTTTTTCTTTGTCTGGTTCACTCTAAAAAACGATTCATGGGGTTAGTAGATTCCACTTAAAATAGCCTTTTTCAACAATGTTCTCCTTTTAAGGATGATTCGGTGGAAAGAATAAGAGAGGTTGTACTTCATAGTTCTTGTGGGAGTAGTTTCACGAGTACTGAGTCCAACAGGATCAATCTCACGAAGAACTAATGGCAACAAAACATTTTTTCCCTCATCAAACTGAGCAGAAGTGGCTTGATGTTGTTCTCAGGAGGGGACTCTGACAGAGGATATCAACAACAACAATCAACACACTAGAAGTACTTCATTGTGG
Organism: Dissostichus mawsoni; assembly: GCA_011823955.1. Lineage (NCBI taxonomy): Eukaryota > Metazoa > Chordata > Actinopteri > Perciformes > Nototheniidae > Dissostichus > Dissostichus mawsoni. The sequence goes on from JAAKFY010000116.1 coordinate 106,550, forward strand.
TAGTAGGTGTAAGACTATGAGTCCAGCAGGATCAATATCATTAAGAACTAATGGTAAAATGGTCTTTGTATCACTCATCAAAGATAGCAGAAAACATGCATTATGTGCTATGGAGGGGACTCTGACAGAGGATTACTCACAAAGTACACAGTAAAAGTACTTCATTTCATTGTTGGTAGCAGTCAAAATAATACCGAGTCCAACAGAGCCAGTTTTATTAAGAACTTGTGGTAACAAATATTTGTATCGATCATCAAATATAGCAGGAATAAAAATGAGAGCTGCTGATTTGAAAAACAAAGTGGAGAGACGCTGAGTGACCGCAGCGCAGAACCGCTGCATAGCTTCAATCTCCTAACAATGTCCTCCATCTTAGAAACAGGCTTATTATATTTACAGCCCTTAATAACATCCATTTTCTGGGCTCAAAGTGTGATCGCTAAATTCACCTCGTTTCCCCTTGTTTATAATATTATCACAGTTCCAAGCAAACGAGTGCTTTTGTTTTGAAATCACTTCCGTGAGTTTGGCGGCCCCCCCCCCCCTCGCTCCAATGACCATTAGACCATTTAGTAAGGTACAAAGCAGAAAGCAGAAAGGCCTCGCAGACGCTCTTCCGTTTACTTGTTTAATAAAGAAAACAAATGGTCCTTAGATACACGGATTCATCTCCCTCCATCATGTTGATTTGAATCAGAAGTTCTGAACATGAGCCCGCCCCGCTCGACCTTCTGAGCCAATCACAGCGCGATAATGACCTGCCTTCCGTTTCCACTATACTTTCTCTCATACATGCATTCTTCTCTTGCATACTTATATTGTCTTCAGACATGCATATATTATTTATCATATTAAATGTAAACATTGAATGAATGTGCACGAGAGCAAAATGTATAAATGTGTGAGTGTAAATATATGTATGTAAAAGGAGAATGTATGTGTGTGAGAGGACCAGTATGAATTACGGCCTGTACGGCCCCATATAATTTTGTGTGTGTGTGTCTCATTCACTGTCTCACTCTCACCGTCTCTCTCTCTCACTGCCTGTCTCTCTCTCTCACTCTCACTGTCTCACTCTCACTGTCTCTCTCTCACTGCCTGTCTCTCTCTCTCACTCTCACTGTCTCTCTCTCACTGCCTGTCTCTCTCTCTCACTCTCACTGTCTCTCTCTCAGAGCGGGGGTACCTGCTGCTCTGGCCCTCAGGTGAGACTCACCTGTCGGCCCTCCTTCATCACACTGTGACACTCAGTGTGGAGGCCGACGCCCACCCTGCCCCCACAGTCCTCTGGACCAAAGACAACAACACCGTCGCCACGGAAACCAGCGCCGTCAACACCACACACCTGACAGGAAGCAGGTGGGTCAGAGACGAGATGATGTCATGTGATGATGTCATGTGATGATGTGATGATGTCATGTGATGATGTCATGTTGCAGGTACCTGAGCACGCTCACGCTGGTTGGAGTCCGGCTGCATCAGACAGGAAGTTACACGGCGAGCGTTTCCAACGAAGACGAAGCAGAGGAGGTCGTCTTCAATCTGGAGGTCAAAGGTCAGACAGAGAGAGAGACAGGTAGTTTACCTGGGTGTGTGCGTATGTATGTTTACGTGTGTGTGTGGTGTGTGTGTGTGTGTGTGTGTGTGTGTGTGTGTGTGTGTGTGTGTGTGTGTGTGTGTGTGTGTGTGTGTGTGTGTGTGTGTGTGTGTGTGTGTGGTGTGTGTGTGTGGGTGTGTGTGTGTGTGTGTGTGTGTGTGTGCAGCACCCCCCAGGATCATGTCTCTGTCGGAGGTCGGCAGTCAGGAGATGCTGTGTGTCGCTGAGGGTGCGCCGTCACCCAACATCACCTGGTACACCTGTCACAGCTCACACAGGTACACACACACACACACACACACACACACACACACACACACACACACACACACACACACACACACACACACACACACACACACACACACACACACACACACACACACACACACAGCCACTTGTCAGACCCAGGTTGCCATGGTAATGTGTTTGCCTCCCACAGGTGCAGTAACGTGACTGGCGGTTGGAGGAGCAAATCAGCAGCCTCTGAGGACAACGTCACCAAGGACATAGGCATCACCACGGTAACCAGAGACACCTTCAGAGTGATGTCATCATGGAGAAGGTGACTGACAGCTGTCTGTGTGTGTGTGTGTGTGTGTGTGTGTGTGTGTGTGTGTGTGTGTGTGTGTGTGTGTGTGTGTGTGTGTGTGTGTGTGTGTGTGTGTGTGTGTGTGTGTGTGCAGGTGCGCAGTGTGTTGAGTCTGCAGGCTCTCACCTCAGTGTCAGCTGTTCGCTGTGAAGCCAGAAACTCTGCAGGACGTCGAGCAAGAGACCGCCACGTCCAGTCCTCCTGTACGTACTGCTGTGTACTGCTGTGTACTGCTGTGTACTACTGAGTACTACTGTGTACTAGGAGTTTCACAACTACCAATATTTACTAGTCGACAAGTTTTTCAAAATAGTCGCCTAGTCGTTACGTCATAATAAAGACACACAAAGAGAGGTGTAAAACTCTATTTTGTATTGCAATGCATACAGTTACGTTTAACACTGTAAACAAAGCAGCATTTTCATTTGTGTTACATGGCTGATTAAATAAAAAACAGTAACTGGTGTAT
>JAAKFY010000116.1:112304-133008 GCA_011823955.1 Dissostichus mawsoni
ACCTGGTTCTGGTCTCTAATAAACCTGGTTCCGGTCTCTCTAATAAACCTGGTTCTGGACTCTGTAATAAACCTGGTTCTAGTCTCTGTGATAAACCTGGTTCTGGTCTCTGTGTGAAACCTGGTTCTGTTCTCTAATAAACCTGGTTCTGGACTCTGTAATAAACTTGGTTCTGGTCTCTAATAAACCTGGTTCTGGACTCTGTAATAAACCTGGTTCTGGTCTCTGTAATAAACCTGGTTCTGGTCTCTGTGAGAAACCTGGTTCTGGTCTCTAATAATCCTGGTTCTGGACTCTGTAATAAACCTGGTTCTGGTCTCTGTGATAAACGTGGTTCTAGTCTCTGTAATAACTGGTTCTGGTCTCTGTGATAAACCTGGTTCTGGACTCTAATAAACTGGTTCTGGTCTCTGTGATAAACCTGGTTCTGGTCTCTGTATAAACCTGGTTCTGGACTCTGTAATAAACCTGGTTTGTCTCTGTGATAAACCTGGTTCTGGACTCTAATAAACCTGGTTCTGGTCTCTCATAAACCTGGTTCTGGTCTCTGTGATAAACCTGGTTCTGGACTCTAATAAACTGGTTCTGGTCTCTAATAAACTTGGTTCTGGTCTCTGTGATAAAGCTGGTTCTGGACTCTATAAAACCTGGTTCTGGACTCTGTAATAAACCTGGTTCTGGTCTCTGTGATAAACCTGGTCTGGACTCTAATAAACCTGGTTCTGGACTCTTTGATAAACCTGGTTCTGGTCTCTGTGATAAACCTGGTTCTGGACTCTGTAATAAACCTGGTTCTGGTCTCTAATAAACCTGGTTCTGGACTCTGTGATAAACCTGGTTGTGGTCTCTGTGATAAACCTGGTTCTGGTCTCTAATAAACCTGGTTCTGGTCTCTCTAATAAACCTGGTTCTGGTCTCTGTGATAAACCTGGTTCTGGTCTCTAATAAACCTGGTTCTGGTCTCTCTAATAAACCTGGTTCTGGTCTCTGTGATAAACCTGGTTCTGGTCTCTGTAATAAACCTGGTTCTGGACTCTCTAATTAACCTGGTTCTGGTCTCTAATAAACCTGGTTCTGGTCTCTGTGATAAACCTGGTTCTGGTCTCTCATAAACCTGGTTCTGTTCTCTCTAATAACCCTGGTTCTGGTCTCTGTGAATAACCTGGTTCAGGTCTCTGTAATAAAACCTGGTTCTGGACTCTGTGATAAACCTGGTTCTGTTATCTAATAAACCTGGTTCTGGACTCTTTGATAAACCTGGTTCTGGTCTCTGTAATAAACCTGGTTCTGAACTCTGTGATCAACTTGGTTCTGGTCTCTGTAATAAACCTGGTTCTGGACTCTGTGATAAACCTGGTTCTGTCTCTCAAAAACCTGGTTCTGGTCTCTGCAATAAACCTGGTTCTGGTCTCTAATAAACCTGGTTCTGGTCTCTCTAATAAACCTGGTTCTAGTCTCTGTGATAAACCTGGTTCTGGACTCTAATAAACCTGGTTCTGGTCTCTAATAAACCTGGTTCTGGTCTCTGTGATAAGCCTGGTTCTGGACTCTAATAAACCTGGTTCTGGACTCTGTAATAAACCTGGTTCTGGTCTCTGTGATAAACCTGGTTCTGGACTCTAATAAACCTGGTTCTGGACTCTTTGATAAATCTGGTTCTGGTCTCTGTGATAAACCTGGTTCTGGACTCTGTAATAAACCTGGTTCTGGTCTCTAATAAACCTGGTTCTGGACTCTGTGATAAACCTGGTTGTGGTCTCTGTGATAAACCTGGTTCTGGTCTCTAATAAACCTGGTTCTGGTCTCTCTAATAAACCTGGTTCTGGTCTCTGTGATAAACCTGGTTCTGGTCTCTAATAAACCTGGTTTGGTCTCTCTAATAAACCTGGTTCTGGTCTCTGTGATAAACCTGGTTCTGGTCTCTGTAATAAACCTGGTTCTGGACTCTCTAATAAACCTGGTTCTGGTCTCTATTAAAACCTGGCTGGTCTCTGTGATAAACCTGGTTCTGTTATCTAATAAACCTGGTTCTGGACTCTTTGATAAACCTGGTTCTGGTCTCTGTAATAAACCTGGTTCTGAACTCTGTGATAAACCTGGTTCTGGTCTCTAATAACCTGGTTCTGGTCTCTCTAATAAACCTGGTTCTGGTCTCTGTGATAAACCTGGTTCTGGTCTCTAATAAACCTGGTTCTGCTCTCTGTAATAAACCTGGTTCTGGACTCTCCAATAAACTGGTTCTGGTCTCTAATAAACCTGGTTCTGGTCTCTGTGATAAACCTGGTTCTGGTCTCTCATAAACCTGGTTCTGGTCTCTCTGATAAACCTGGTTCTGGTCTCCAATAAAAACTGGTCCTGTTCTCTCTAATAACCCTGGTTCTGGTCTCTGTGAATAACCTGGTTCTGGTCTCTGTAATAAACCTGGTTTTGGACTCTGTGATAAACCTGGTTCTGTTATCTAATAAACCTGGTTCTGGACTCTTTGATAAACTGGTTCTGGTCTCTTTAATAAACCTGGTTCTGAACTCTGTGATCAACTTGGTTCTGGTCTCTGTAATAAACCTGGTTCTGGACTCTGTGATAAACCTGGTTCTGGTCTCTAATAAACCTGGTTCTGGACTCTGTGATAAACCTGGTTATGGACTCTAATAAACCTTGTTCTGGACTCTGTGATAAAACCTGGTTCTGGACTCTGTGATAAACCTGGTTCTGGTCTCTCTAATAAACTTGATTCTGGACTCTGTGATAAACCTGGTTCTGGTCTCTCTAATAAACCTGGTTCTGGACTCTGTGATAAACCTGGTTCTGGACTCTGTGATAAACCTGGTTCTGGACTCTGTGATAAACCTGTTTCTGGTCTCTCTGATAAACCTGGTTCTGGACTCTGTGATAAACCTGGTTCTGGTCTCTCTGATAAACCTGGTTCTGGTCTCTGCGATAAACCTGGTTCTGGTCTCTCTAATAAACCTGGTTCTGGTCTCTAATAAACCTGGTTCTGGTCTCTGTGATAAACCTGGTCTGATCTCTGTGATAAACCTGGTTCTGGTCTCTGTGATAAACCTGGTTCTGGTCTCTGTGATAAACCTGGTTCTGGTCTGATGGTCTCCATGATGGTCTCCATGATGTCTCTGATGGTCTCTGATGGTCTCCATGATGGTCTCCATGATGGTCTCTGATGGTCTCCATGATGGTCTCCATGATTGTCTCTGATGGTCTCCATGATGGTCTCCATGATGGTCTATGATGGTCTCTGATGGTCTCCATGATGGTCTCTGATGCTCTCCATGATGGTCTCTGATGGTCTCTGATGGTCTCCATGATGGTCTCTGATGGTCTCTGATGGTCTCTGATGGTCTCCATGATGCTCTCTGATGGTCCATGATGCTCTCCATGATGCTCTCTGATGGTCTCCATGAATGTCTCCATGATGGTCTCTGATGGTCTCTGATGGTCTCTGATGGTCTCCATGATGGTCTCCATGATGGTCTCTGATGGCTCCATGATGGTCTCCATGATTGTCTCTGATGGTCTCCATGATGGTCTCCATGATGGTCTATGATGGTCTCTGATGGTCTCCATGATGGTCTCTGATGCTCTCCATGATGGTCTCTGATGGTCTCTGATGGTCTCCATGATGGTCTCTGATGGTCTCTGATGGTCTCTGATGGTCTCCATGATGCTCTCTGATGGTCTCCATGATGCTCTCCATGATGCTCTCTGATGGTCTCTGATGGTCTCCATGAATGTCTCCATGATGGTCTCTGATGGTCTCTGATGGTCTCCATGATGGTCTCTGATGGTCTCCATGATGGTCTCTAATGGTCTCTGATGGTCTCCATGATGATCCCATGATGATCTCCATGATGGTCTCTGATGGTCTCTGATGGTCTCCATGATGGTCTCTGATGGTCTCCATGATGGTCTCTGGTGGTCTCTGATGGTCTCCATGATGGTCTCCATGATGGTCTCCGATGGTCTCCATTATGGTCTCTGATGGTCTCTGATGGTCTCCATGATGGTCTTCATGATGGTCTCTGATGGTCTCCATGATGGTCTCTGATGGTCTCTGTTGGTCTCCATGATGGTCTCCATGATGGTCTCTGATGGTCTCCATGATGGTCTCTGATGGTCTCCATGATGGTCTATGATGGTCTCCATGATGGTCTCTAATGGTCTCTGATGGTCTCCATGATGGTCTCTGATGGTCTCTGATGGTCTCCATGATGGTCTCTCATGGTCTCTGATGGTCTCCATGATGATCTCTGATGGTCTATGATGGTCTCTGTTCGTCTCCATGATGGTCTCTGATGGTCTCTGATGGTCTCCATGATGGTCTCTGATGGTCTATGATGGTCTCTGATGGTCTCCATGATGGTCTCTGATGGTCTCCATGATGGTCTCTGATGGTCTCTGATGGTCTCCATGATGGTCTCTGGTGGTCTCCATTATGGTCTCTGATGGTCTCTGATGGTCTCTGATGGTCTCCATGATGGTCTCCATGATGGTCTCTGATGGTCTCCACGATGGTCTCTGACGGTCTCTGATGGTCTCGATGGTCTTCATGATGGTCTCTCATGGTCTCTGATGGTCTCCATGATTATCTCTGATGGTCTATGATGGTCTCCATGATGGTCTCTGATGGTCTCTGATGGTCTCCATGATGGTCTCTGATGGTCTATGATGGTCTCTGATGGTCTCCATGATGGTCTCTGATGGTCTCCATGATGGTCTCTGATGGTCTCTGATGGTCTCCATGATGGTCTCTGATGGTCTCCATGATGGTCTCTGATGGTCTCTGATGGTCTCCATGATGGTCTCCATGATGGTCTCCATGATGGTCTCCATGATGGTCTCTGATGGTCTCCATGATGGTCACCATGATGGTCTCTGATGGTCTCCATGATGGTCTCTGATGGTCTCTGTTGGTCTCCATGATGGTCTCTGATGGTCTCTGATGGTCTCCATGATGGTCTCTGATGGTCTCCATGATGGTCTCCATGATGGTCTCTGATGGTCTCTGATGGTCTCCATGATGGTCTCTGGTGGTCTCCATGATGGTCTCCATGATGGTCTCTGATGGCTCTGATGGTCTCCATGATGGTCTCTGATGGTCTCTGATGGTCTCCATGATGGTCTCTGATGGTCTCTGATGGTCTCCATGATTGTCTCTGATGGTCTCCATGATGGTCTCCATGATGGTCTCTGATGGTCTCCATGATGGTCTCTGATGGTCTCCATGATGGTCTCTGATGGTCTCCATGATGGTCTCTGATGGTCTCTGATGGTCTCTGATGGTCTCCATGATGGTCTCTGATGGTCTCCATGATGGTCTCTGATGGTCTCCATTATGGTCTCTGATGGTCTCTGATGGTCTCCATGATGGTCTCCATGATGGTCTCTGATGGTCTCCATGATGGTCTCTGATGGTCTCTGTTGGTCTCTGATGGTCTCCATGATGGTCTCTGATGGTCTCCATTATGGTCTCTGATGGTCTCTGATGGTCTCCATGATGGTCTCCATGATGGTCTCTGATGGTCTCCATGATGGTCTCTGATGGTCTCTGATGGTCTCCACGATGGTCTCTGATGGTCTCCATGATGGTCTCTCATGGTCTCTGATGGTCTCCATGATTATCTCTGATGGTCTATGATGGTCTCTGTTCGTCTCCATGATGGTCTCTGATGGTCTCTGATAGTCTCCATGATGGTCTCTAATGGTCTCTGATGGTCTCCATGATGGTCTCTGATGGTCTCTGATGGTCTCCATGATGGTCTCTCATGGTCTCTGATGGTCTCCATGATGATCTCTGATGGTCTATGATGGTCTCTTTTCGTCTCCATGATGGTCTCTGATGGTCTCTGATGGTCTCCATGATGGTCTCTGATGGTCTATGATGTCTCTGATGGTCTCCATGATGGTCTCTGATGGTCTCCATGATGGTCTCTGATGGTCTCTGATGGTCTCATGATGGTCTCTGGTGGTCTCCATTATGGTCTCTGATGGTCTCTGATGGTCTCTGATGGTCTCCATGATGGTCTCCATGATGGTCTCTGATGGTCTCCACGATGGTCTCTGACGGTCTCTGATGGTCTCTGATGGTCTTCATGATGGTCTCTCATGGTCTCTGATGGTCTCCATGATTATCTCTGATGGTCTATGATGGTCTCCATGATGGTCTCTGATGGTCTCTGATGGTCTCCATGATGGTCTCTGATGGTCTATGATGGTCTCTGATGGTCTCCATGATGGTCTCTGATGGTCTCCATGATGGTCTCTGATGGTCTCTGATGGTCTCCATGATGGTCTCTGATGGTCTCCATGATGGTCTCTGATGGTCTCCATGATGGTCTCCATGATGGTCTCCATGATGGTCTCCATGATGGTCTCTGATGGTCTCCATGATGGTCACCATGATGGTCTCTGATGGTCTCCATGATGGTCTCTGATGGTCTCTGTTGGTCTCCATGATGGTCTCTGATGGTCTCTGATGGTCTCCATGATGGTCTCTGATGGTCTCCATGATGGTCTCCATGATGGTCTCTGATGGTCTCTGATGGTCTCCATGATGGTCTCTGGTGGTCTCCATGATGGTCTCCATGATGGTCTCTGATGGACTTGATGGTCTCCATGATGGTCTCTGATGGTCTCTGATGGTCTCCATGATGGTCTCTGATGGTCTCTGATGGTCTCATGATTGTCTCTGATGGTCTCCATGATGGTCTCCATGATGGTCTCTGATGGTCTCCATGATGGTCTCTGATGGTCTCATGATGGTCTCTGATGGTCTCCATGATGGTCTCTGATGGTCTCTGATGGTCTCTGATGGTCTCCATGATGGTCTCTGATGGTCTCCATGATGGTCTCTGATGGTCTCCATTATGGTCTCTGATGGTCTCTGATGGTCTGATGGTCTCCATGATGGTCTCTGATGGTCTCCATGATGGTCTCTGATGGTCTCTGTTGGTCTCTGATGGTCTCCATGATGGTCTCTGATGGTCTCATTATGGTCTCTGATGGTCTCTGATGGTCTCCATGATGGTCTCCATGATGGTCTCTGATGGTCTCCATGATGGTCTCTGATGGTCTCTGATGGTCTCCACGATGGTCTCTGATGGTCTCCATGATGGTCTCTCATGGTCTCTGATGGTCTCCATGATTATCTCTGATGGTCTATGATGGTCTCTGTTCGTCTCCATGATGGTCTCTGATGGTCTCTGATAGTCTCCATGATGGTCTCTGATGGTCTCCATGATGGTCTCTGATGGTCTCCATGATGGTCTCCATGATGGTCTCTGATGGTCTCTGTTGGTCTCCATGATGGTCTCTGATGGTCTGATGGTCTCCATGATGGTCTCTGATGGTCTTGATGGTCTCCATGATGGTCTCTGATGGTCTCTGATGGTCTCCATGATGGTCTCTGATGGTCTCCATGATGGTCTCTGATGGTCTCCATGATGGTCTCTGATGGTCTGATGGTCTCTGATGGTCTCCATGATGGTCTCTGATGGTCTCCATGATGGTCTCTGATGGTCTCTGATGGTCTGATGGTCTGATGGTCTCCGTGCGTGATGCAGTGACATGTAATACCCAGGATTAGAGAGGTTCTGATAGCTCCGCCCCTTCGCTCCAACCCCCCTCCTCCCCCCACATCTACAGGTGAAAATTACTTTAGCGACACATTCATCGCAAGAAGTGTAGCAAAAGTCAAAGCCGCAGATTCCTGGATGTATACTGCCTCAGAGCAGATTCCTGGATGTATACTGCCACAGAGCAGATTCCTGGATGTATACTGCCACAGAGCAGATTCCTGGATGTATACTGCCTCAGAGCAGATTCCTGGATGTATACTGCCTCAGAGCAGATTCCTGGATGTATACTGCCTCAGAGCAGATTCCTGGATGTATACTGCCACAGAGCAGATTCCTGGATGTATACTGCTCAGAGCAGATTCCTGGATGTATACTGTCACAGAGCAGATTCCTGGATGTATTCTGTCTCAGAGCAGATTCCTGGATGTATACGTCACAGAGCAGATTCCTGGATGTATACTGCCTCAGAGCAGATTCCTGGATGTATACTGCCACAGAGCAGATTCCTGGATGTATACTGTCACTGAGCAGATTCCTGGATGTATACTGCCACAGAGCAGATTCCTGGATGTATTCTGCCTCAGAGCAGATTCCTGGATGTATACTGTCACTGAGCAGATTCCTGGATGTATACTGCCTCAGAGCAGATTCCTGGATGTATACTGTCACTGAGCAGATTCCTGGATGTATACTGCCACAAGATCCTGGATGTATACTGCCACAGAGCAGATTCCTGGATGTATTCTGCCTCAGAGCAGATTCCTGGAGTTGTAATGACTGATTGAGTGGTTGTAATAACCAAGTTGCAGTTGTAATGGAAAATGTATTTTAAAAATATATATTTTTCTGCAAGTGAGCATTTCATCACTAAGTTCATTTTTTCCTACAAGCTACAAAACGTTGTCGTTTCTTCTGGGACTTCACATTGGGTTCACAGATACGTGGATATTTGATACAATTGTAAATGTATGCACACAAGCTCCGATCTTTTTCTGCAAGTGCTCACATCAGGTTTACACGCTCTCGCATTTTGCACCATATCTACCTTCATACAATGACCCCTATCAGTAGTACTGCAGTAGATATATCAGTAGTACTACAGTAGATATATTCACTGTACTGCAGTAGATATATCAGTAGTACTGCAGTAGATATATTCACTGTACTGCAGTAGATATATCAGTAGTACTGCAGTAGATATATTCACTGTACTGCAGTAGATATATCAGTAGTACTGCAGTAGATATATTCACTGTACTGCAGTAGATATATCAGTAGTACTGCAGTAGATATATCAGTAGTACTACAGTAGATATATTCACTGTACTGCAGTAGATATATCAGTAGTACTGCAGTAGATATATCAGTAGTACTGCAGTAGATATATTCACTGTACTACATGTTACAAGCTGGCTCTGCTTGTAACAAAAGGACAACAGTTCCACACAGGAGTTGCCCAAAACAATTATTTATTTAACCCAACACAGGGGTTACAACCAACAACACAACACACAGAGGAGCGGTGTCCTGGTGCACCGAGCAGGGCAGCTGAGAGAGCGCAGAGCCTGTTCTGCAGCCCTCTTAAATACTAGAACCAGGTGCCACAGGTGGGTCTCATCACTGCTGATTACAAGGAAAACCCAGGTTACAACAGCACCACCTGGTGGACAACCCACAGGGTTGTCACACCCCCCCCCCCCCATAAAAGAAGGGTCCCCAAGACACTGAAACATCAAATTAATAACAGAGCTTATACTTACATAGAATAAATTAAACATAGCTTACCCGGGTGTAAATGTTACCCTATTTTACCACTGCCTACTTTCCACATTCAGCAACCCGACACCATTTTCGGAACCTTTGAGATGTCGGATGTCTAGATGGAAAGGCTGTAGAAACAGGGACCATCTCATTAACCGCTGGTTTGGGTTTGGTGATTTCCTCGGCGGGGCGAACCTGGGACAAGAGCTTCACCAACTCACTACGAGAGACAGACAATGGAACAACAGGCAGCGAAAAAACGACATTCCCCGAATTGCCTTTTGGGTCTTGCTCTTTATAGGCCTGAGCTCGTGTTACTGCAAAAGCTGAAAAAAATGTGTTGCATGCTGGAAATACCTTTGTCAGCTTTTCTCAGGGTCAGCAAGTTCTCTCACCACTGGCTTGGAGGATACCACTTGACGTATAAAAGGGGCATAACCTGGATCAAATTCCTGTGCTATCAGGGAGGGCGAGGCTTCACCTCCTGCAGGGCTAGTCCCAAGTTAGAAACCGCAGCAGCAACTGGTTGCGGGGTAGTATGGAGTTTAACCACAGCTATAACCTCCTCCCTAGCAACCTTGTGGGCAGGAGCTGCAAGGGCAACAGGCCTGGGAACCTGGCCATTTTGGAGTCCCTTGGTTTTTGCATTAAGTTCCGGGCATTCATTTTTCCAATGACCATTACCCAAACAAAAGTTGCAAGTATTTAGATCTACTTTATCCCTCCAGCCATACAAGGACCTTTGCTCTGACCTTAACACTTCACCCACTTTACCTCTGTGGTCACCAGACCAGTTATTTCTGCTCCCCCAGTCAAATCTCTCCCTGAATGAATCTTGTGTGTTAAAGTGTACTCATCAGCTAACACCCCAGCTTCTGTTACATTTTTAACCTTATGCTCATTCAGGTACGTAGCAACGCGTTCTGGAAGGATATCTTTGAATTGTTCAAGAAGGAACAGTTCCCTCAAATCATTAAGATTTACTACGTCGGAAGCCGTGACCCATCGATTAAATTTCATCGTCAGCTCCCGAACAAGTTCCACATAGGTCTACCTTCTGACTTCCTTAGCTTCCTGAATTGCTGACTGTATGCCTCAGGCACCAACTCATAAGCTTTTAGCACTGCAGTCTTTACCCTAAAGTAATCTTCACTGTCAGCCATACTTAATGCAGAAAATGCTTCTCGAGCCCTACCAGTTAACACACACTGTAATAGCAATGTTTTCTCCGAATCAGACCACTGTCGTCTTTGGCTAAGTCGCTCAAAAAGTCAAAAAAAGAATCTACAGTCTTCTCATCGAATTTTGGTAACAACCTCAAGTTATAAGCTACATCAAAAGTTGCTGGGGACACCCCAGGAGAAAGCTTACCCTCTTGGATGAGGTCCAACTTGTAACGCTCTTGTTGCAATTCAGCTTCCCGCACCACTGTAGTTAACCTTAAACGCTCCATCTCAGTTTCCTGCTCACAAGCTCTAGCCCGGTCCTCACGAGCATTTGCTCGTTCCTCACGTTCACTGTCTTGTTGGTACTGCAGCAGCATTATTTCCTTTCTCTGTTCAAATGTCATTTCACCAAAGTCAGACAAAGAAAAACCTGCACTCCTCTGCCGCCCTGGACTTATAGCTGCCTTCTCAGCCAACTCATCCTCGGAACAATCATCGACAGCCACTGCTGGCAGAACTTCTTGCAGTACCAACTGGGCCTGTAACGTGGTCACTATGGTGTCTTTACGACCCTGCTTTGGAACGTCTACCTCAAAATGCTCTGCAATTTTTAACAGTTGGTCTTTAGTACATTTTTCCAGCAGTTCCACACTGGGACACTTAAACTCCATCAATGTAGCCATGATTATGCAAACTCCCTTGAACCTGGTGCACAGACACTTAAAAGGATTTTTATATTTTAACTCTGGAATACCTCTCCCCTAGCTAACTGCCTACCCAATACTAACTATCTTATCTGACCTTAGTCTTCACGCATGCCACGACAGGTGTTTTAAACCCTTACCCAATGACCCGGTAAAGCCCCAGTGAAGCTGTTACTCACCAAGACAGCCACGGACGTGTACCCATGACAAAAATGTCAAATCATGTTTATGCACAAAAATAACAAACAAAAAACAACAAACCAACAAGCTCCCCTAAAGGAGATGTTGCTTATGCCTGTCAGGAAAGGTAATTCCAAAGCTACTCCTTAATGCCCCACACCAGGAACAAACTGTCTAACAATCAAGGCAGACAAATCAAGTAAACAAATATCACCTGGTTCTTGGATCGGACGAGCCCCGACATGTTACAAGCTGGCTCTGCTTGTAACAAAAGGACAACAGTTCCACACAGGAGTTGCCCAAAACAATTATTTATTTAACCCAACACAGGGTTACAACCAACAACACAACACACAGAGGAGCGGTGTCCTGGTGCACCGAGCAGGGCCGCTGAGAGAGCGCGAGAGCCTGTTCTGCAGCCCTCTTAAATACTGGAACCAGGTGCCACAGGTGGGTCTCATCACTGCTGATTACAAGGAAAACCCAGGTTACAACAGCACCACCTGGTGGACAACCACAGGGTTGTCACCAGAGATGGGGTCGTTACTCAAAAAAAGTAATATATTACATATTACTTATTACTTTAGAAAAAAGTAATATATTACTTTACTTCGTTACTCTCTACATAAAGTAACGCGTTACTTTACTCGTTACTTTACTCGCAGGGCCGCCCCTCCCTACGGGCAGATCACGCAGACTGCGGAGCGTGCTTCATTTTGCGGAGGGAGGGGGAGGGGGCGGCCCTGTTTACATCCTCACTCTGGGTTCGGGGGTCCTTAGCTATTAGCTTCACGTTAGCATGTTGTCTTTGCAGGTGCTTGTTGAGGTTTGACGTGGTGTTTGCAGCAGTGGATAACAGCTTCTGGCCTGGACACAGTTTGCACCTCACCGTCACATTCCTGTCCTTCCTTCAGACAAACTCAAAATAATGGGCAGACCTCCACCCCTCGAAAGTTATCGCTGTTGACTGAGCCATGTCTGCGCACTGCATGTGGACGCGCAAGTCGCTCAAATGTTACGTAAATATAAACCTGCGGCGAAAATCCCTCTTGTCTGTCAAAGGGAGAATCCAGTCATTCTTTATGTTAGTAACTGTACTGTGATTACTGACTTATAAAAGTAACGCGTTACACCCAACTCTGGTTGTCCCATACAGTAGATATATCAGTAGTACTACAGTAGATATATCAGTAGTACTACGGTAGATATATTCACTGTACTGCAGTAGATATATCAGTAGTACTACAGTAGATATATCAGTAGTACTATCAGTAGTACTGCAGTAGATATATCAGTAGTACTGCAGTAGATATATCAGTAGTACTATCAGTAGTACTGCAGTAGATATATCAGTAGTACTGCAGTAGATATATCAGTAGTACTACAGTAGATATATCAGTAGTACTGCAGTAGATATATCAGTAGTACTGCAGTAGATATATCAGTAGTACTGCAGTAGATATATCAGTAGTACTACAGTAGATATATCAGTAGTACTGCAGTAGATATATCAGTAGTACTGCAGTAGATATATCAGTAGTACTACAGTAGATATATCAGTAGTACTGCAGTAGATATATCAGTAGTACTACGGTAGATATATTCACTGTACTGCAGTAGATATATCAGTAGTACTACAGTAGATATATCAGTAGTACTATCAGTAGTACTGCAGTAGATATATCAGTAGTACTGCAGTAGATATATCAGTAGTACTGCAGTAGATATATCAATAGTACTGCAGTAGATATATCAGTAGTACTGCAGTAGATATATCAGTAGTACTGCAGTAGATATATCAATAGTACTGCAGTAGATATATCAGTAGTACTGCAGTAGATATATCAGTAGTACTGCAGTAGATATATCAGTAGTACTGCAGTAGATATATCAGTAGTACTACAGTAGATATATCAGTAGTACTGCAGTAGATATATCAGTAGTACTGCAGTAGATATATCAGTAGTACTACAGTAGATATATCAGTAGTACTGCAGTAGATATATCAGTAGTACTGCAGTAGATATATCAGTAGTACTATTAGTAGTACTGCAGTAGATATATCAGTAGTACTGCAGTAGATATATCAGTAGTACTACAGTAGATATATCAGTAGTACTGCAGTAGATATATCAGTAGTACTGCAGTAGATATATCAGTAGTACTGCAGTAGATATATCAGTAGTACTACAGTAGATATATCAGTAGTACTGCAGTAGATATATCAGTAGTACTACAGTAGATATATCAGTAGTACTGCAGTAGATATATCAGTAGTACTGCAGTAGATATATCAGTAGTACTACAGTAGATATATCAGTAGTACTGCAGTAGATATATCAGTAGTACTACAGTAGATATATCAGTAGTACTATCAGTAGTACTGCAGTAGATATATCAGTAGTACTGCAGTAGATATATCAATAGTACTGCAGTAGATATATCAGTAGTACTGCAGTAGATATATCAGTAGTACTGCAGTAGATATATCAGTAGTACTGCAGTAGATATATCAGTAGTACTATCAGTAGTACTGCAGTAGATATATCAGTAGTACTACAGTAGATACATCAGTAGTACTGCAGTAGATATATCAGTAGTGCTGCAGTAGATATATCAGTAGTACTACAGTAGATATATCAGTAGTACTGCAGTAGATATATCAGTAGTACTATCAGTAGTACTGCAGTAGATATATCAGTAGTACTATCAGTAGTACTACAGTAGATATATCAGTAGTACTGCAGTAGATATATCAGTAGTACTGCAGTAGATATATCAGTAGTACTATCAGTAGTACTGCAGTAGATATATCAGTAGTACTGCAGTAGATATATCAGTAGTACTACAGTAGATATATCAGTAGTACTGCAGTAGATATATCAGTAGTACTATCAGTAGTACTGCAGTAGATATATAGTACTGCAGTAGATATATCAGTAGTACTGCAGTAGATATATCAGTAGTACTACAGTAGATATATCAGTAGTACTGCAGTAGATATATCAGTAGTACTACAGTAGATATATCAGTAGTACTGCATTAGATATCAGTAGTACTGCAGTAGATATATCAGTAGTACTGCAGTAGATATATCAGTAGTACTGCAGTAGATATATCAGTAGTACTATCAGTAGTACTGCAGTAGATATATCAGTAGTACTGCAGTAGATATATCAATAGTACTGCAGTAGATATATCAGTAGTACTGCAGTAGATATATCAGTAGTACTACAGTAGATATATCAGTAGTACTGCAGTAGATATATCAGTAGTACTATCAGTAGTACTGCAGTAGATATATCAGTAGTACTGCAGTAGATATATCAATAGTACTGCAGTAGATATATCAGTAGTACTACAGTAGATATATCAGTAGTACTGCAGTAGATATATCAGTAGTACTATCAGTAGTACTGCAGTAGATATATCAGTAGTACTGCAGTAGATATATCAATAGTACTGCAGTAGATATATCAGTAGTACTGCAGTAGATATATCAGTAGTACTGCAGTAGATATATCAGTAGTACTGCAGTAGATATATCAGTAGTACTGCAGTAGATATATCAGTAGTACTATCAGTAGTACTGCAGTAGATATATCAGTAGTACTGCAGTAGATATATCAGTAGTACTACAGTAGATATATCAGTAGTACTGCAGTAGATATATCAGTAGTACTGCAGTAGATATATCAGTAGTACTGCAGTAGATATATCAGTAGTACTACAGTAGATATATCAGTAGTACTGCAGTAGATATATCAGTAGTACTGCAGTAGATATATCAGTAGTACTACAGTAGATATATCAGTAGTACTGCAGTAGATATATCAGTAGTACTACGGTAGATATATTCACTGTACTGCAGTAGATATATCAGTAGTACTACAGTAGATATATCAGTAGTACTATCAGTAGTACTGCAGTAGATATATCAGTAGTACTGCAGTAGATATATCAGTAGTACTGCAGTAGATATATCAATAGTACTGCAGTAGATATATCAGTAGTACTGCAGTAGATATATCAGTAGTACTGCAGTAGATATATCAATAGTACTGCAGTAGATATATCAGTAGTACTGCAGTAGATATCAGTAGTACTGCAGTAGATATATCAGTAGTACTGCAGTAGATATATCAGTAGTACTACAGTAGATATATCAGTAGTACTGCAGTAGATATATCAGTAGTACTGCAGTAGATATATCAGTAGTACTACAGTAGATATATCAGTAGTACTGCAGTAGATATATCAGTAGTACTGCAGTAGATATATCAGTAGTACTATTAGTAGTACTGCAGTAGATATATCAGTAGTACTGCAGTAGATATATCAGTAGTACTACAGTAGATATATCAGTAGTACTGCAGTAGATATATCAGTAGTACTGCAGTAGATATATCAGTAGTACTGCAGTAGATATATCAGTAGTACTACAGTAGATATATCAGTAGTACTGCAGTAGATATATCAGTAGTACTACAGTAGATATATCAGTAGTACTGCAGTAGATATATCAGTAGTACTGCAGTAGATATATCAGTAGTACTACAGTAGATATATCAGTAGTACTGCAGTAGATATATCAGTAGTACTACAGTAGATATATCAGTAGTACTATCAGTAGTACTGCAGTAGATATATCAGTAGTACTGCAGTAGATATATCAATAGTACTGCAGTAGATATATCAGTAGTACTGCAGTAGATATATCAGTAGTACTACAGTAGATATATCAATAGTACTGCAGTAGATATATCAGTAGTACTGCAGTAGATATATCAGTAGTACTGCAGTAGATATATCAGTAGTACTGCAGTAGATATATCAGTAGTACTGCAGTAGATATATCAGTAGTACTGCAGTAGATATATCAGTAGTACTGCAGTAGATATATCAGTAGTACTATCAGTAGTACTGCAGTAGATATATCAGTAGTACTACAGTAGATACATCAGTAGATATATCAGTAGTACTGCAGTAGATATATCAGTAGATATATCAGTAGTACTGCAGTAGATATATCAGTAGTGCTGCAGTAGATATATCAGTAGTACTACAGTAGATATATCAGTAGTACTGCAGTAGATATATCAGTAGTACTGCAGTAGATATATCAGTAGTACTATCAGTAGTACTGCAGTAGATATATCAGTAGTACTGCAGTAGATATATCAGTAGTACTACAGTAGATATATCAGTAGTACTGCAGTAGATATATCAGTAGTACTATCAGTAGTACTGCAGTAGATATATCAGTAGTACTGCAGTAGATATATCAGTAGTACTGCAGTAGATATATCAGTAGTACTACAGTAGATATATCATAGTACTGCAGTAGATATATCAGTAGTACTACAGTAGATATATCAGTACTGCATTAGATATATCAGTAGTACTGCAGTAGATATATCAGTAGTACTGCAGTAGATATATCAGTAGTACTGCAGTAGATATATCAGTAGTACTATCAGTAGTACTGCAGTAGATATATCAGTAGTACTGCAGTAGATATATCAATAGTACTGCAGTAGATATATCAGTAGTACTGCAGTAGATATATCAGTAGTACTACAGTAGATATATCAGTAGTACTGCAGTAGATATATCAGTAGTACTATCAGTAGTACTGCAGTAGATATATCAGTAGTACTGCAGTAGATATATCAATAGTACTGCAGTAGATATATCAGTAGTACTACAGTAGATATATCAGTAGTACTGCAGTAGATATATCAGTAGTACTATCAGTAGTACTGCAGTAGATATATCAGTAGTACTGCAGTAGATATATCAATAGTACTGCAGTAGATATATCAGTAGTACTGCAGTAGATATATCAGTAGTACTGCAGTAGATATATCAGTAGTACTGCAGTAGATATATCAGTAGTACTGCAGTAGATATATCAGTAGTACTATCAGTAGTACTGCAGTAGATATATCAGTAGTACTGCAGTAGATATATCAGTAGTACTACAGTAGATATATCAGTAGTACTGCAGTAGATATATCAGTAGTACTGCAGTAGATATATCAGTAGTACTGCAGTAGATATATCAGTAGTACTACAGTAGATATATCAGTAGTACTGCAGTAGATATATCAGTAGTACTGCAGTAGATATATCAGTAGTACTACAGTAGATATATCAGTAGTACTGCAGTAGATATATCAGTAGTACTACAGTAGATATATCAGTAGTACTACGGTAGATATATTCACTGTACTGCAGTAGATATATCAGTAGTATACAGTAGATATATCAGTAGTACTATCAGTAGTACTGCAGTAGATATATCAGTAGTACTGCAGTAGATATATCAGTAGTACTGCAGTAGATATATCAATAGTACTGCAGTAGATATATCAGTAGTACTGCAGTAGATATATCAATAGTACTGCAGTAGATATATCAGTAGTACTGCAGTAGATATATCAGTAGTACTGCAGTAGATATATCAGTAGTACTGCAGTAGATATATCAATAGTACTGCAGTAGATATATCAGTAGTACTGCAGTAGATATATCAGTAGTACTGCAGTAGATATATCAGTAGTACTGCAGTAGATATATCAGTAGTACTGCAGTAGATATATCAGTAGTACTGCAGTAGATATATCAGTAGTACTGCAGTAGATATATCAGTAGTACTGCAGTAGATATATCAATAGTACTGCAGTAGATATATCAGTAGTACTGCAGTAGATATATCAGTAGTACTGCAGTAGATATATCAGTAGTACTGCAGTAGATATTATCAGTAGTACTACAGTAGATATATCAGTAGTACTGCAGTAGATATATCAGTAGTACTATCAGTAGTACTGCAAGATATATCAGTAGTACTGCAGTAGATATATCAGTAGTACTACAGTAGATATATCAGTAGTACTGCAGTAGATATATCAGTAGTACTGCAGTAGATATATCAGTAGTACTGCAGTAGATATATCAGTAGTACTACAGTAGATATATCAGTAGTACTGCAGTAGATATATCAGTAGTACTGCAGTAGATATATCAGTAGTACTGCAGTAGATATATCAGTAGTACTGCAGTAGATATATCAGTAGTACTACAGTAGATATATCAGTAGTACTGCAGTAGATATATCAGTAGTACTGCAGTAGATATATCAGTAGTACTGCAGTAGATATATCAGTAGTACTACAGTAGATATATCAGTAGTACTACAGTAGATATATCAGTAGTACTATCAGTAGTAGTGCAGTAGATATATCAGTAGTACTGCAGTAGATATATCAGTAGTACTGCAGTAGATATATCAATAGTACTGCAGTAGATATATCAGTAGTACTGCAGTAGATATATCAGTAGTACTACAGTAGATATATCAATAGTACTGCAGTAGATATATCAGTAGTACTGCAGTAGATATATCAGTAGTACTGCAGTAGATATATCAGTAGTACTGCAGTAGATATATCAGTAGTACTGCAGAGATATATCAGTAGTACTGCAGTAGATATATCAGTAGTACTATCAGTAGTACTGCAGTAGATATATCAGTAGTACTACAGTAGATATATCAGTAGTACTGCAGTAGATACATCAGTAGTACTGCAGTAGATATATCAGTAGTGCTGCAGTAGATATATCAGTAGTACTGCAGTAGATATATCAGTAGTACTACAGTAGATATATCAGTAGTACTGCAGTAGATATATCAGTAGTACTGCAGTAGATACATCAGTAGTACTGCAGTAGATATATCAGTAGTGCTGCAGTAGATATATCAGTAGTACTGCAGTAGATATATCAGTAGTACTGCAGTAGATATATCAGTATACTGCAGTAGATATATCAGTAGTACTACAGTAGATACATCAGTAGTACTGCAGTAGATATATCAGTAGTGCTGCAGTAGATATATCAGTAGTACTGCAGTAGATATATCAGTAGTACTACAGTAGATACATCAGTAGTACTGCAGTAGATATATCAGTAGTGCTGCAGTAGATACATCAGTAGTACTGCAGTAGATATATCAGTAGTGCTGCAGTAGATATATCATAGTGCTGCAGTAGATATATCAGTAGTGCTGCAGTAGATATATCAGTAGTACTGCAGTAGAATATCAGTAGTACTACAGTAGATATATCAGTAGTACTGCAGTAGATATATCAGTAGTACTACAGTAGATATATCAGTAGTACTGCAGTAGATATATCAGTAGTACTATCAGTAGTACTGCAGTAGATATATCAGTAGTACTGCAGTAGATATATCAGTAGTACTACAGTAGATATATCAGTAGTACTGCAGTAGATATATCAGTAGTACTACAGTAGATATATCAGTAGTACTGCAGTAGATATATCAGTAGTACTGCAGTAGATATATCAGTAGTACTGCAGTAGATATATCAGTAGTACTGCAGTAGATATATCAGTATACTACAGTAGATATATCAGTAGTACTGCAGTAGATATATCAGTAGTACTATCAGTAGTACTGCAGTAGATATATCAGTAGTACTGCAGTAGATATATCAGTAGTACTACAGTAGATATATCAGTAGTACTGCAGTAGATATATCAGTAGTACTATCAGTAGTACTGCAGTAGATATATCAGTAGTACTGCAGTAGATATATCAGTAGTACTGCAGTAGATATATCAGTAGTACTGCAGTAGATATATCAGTAGTACTACAGTAGATATATCAGTAGTACTGCAGTAGATATATCAGTAGTGTTATCAGTAGTACTACAGTAGATATATCAGTAGTACTGCAGTAGATATATCAGTAGTACTGCAGTAGATATATCAGTATACTGCAGTAGATATATCAGTAGTACTACAGTAGATATATCAGTAGTACTGCAGTAGATATATCAGTAGTACTATCAGTAGTACTGCAGTAGATATATCAGTAGTACTGCAGTAGATATATCAGTAGTACTATCAGTAGTACTGCAGTAGATATATCAGTAGTACTGCAGTAGATATATCAGTAGTACTGCAGTAGATATATCAGTAGTACTGCAGTAGATATATCAGTAGTACTACAGTAGATATACAGTAGTACTGCAGTAGATATATCAGTAGTGTTATCAGTAGTACTACAGTAGATATATCAGTAGTACTACAGTAGATATATCAGTAGTACTACAGTAGATATATCAGTAGTACTGCAGTAGATATATCAGTAGTACTGCAGTAGATATATCAGTAGTACTGCAGTAGATATATCAGTAGTACTGCAGTAGATATATCAGTAGTACTATCAGTAGTACTGCAGTAGATATATCATTAGTACTGCAGTAGATATA
>JAAKFY010000116.1:134008-139008 GCA_011823955.1 Dissostichus mawsoni
CAGTAGATATATCAGTAGTACTGCAGTAGATATATCAGTATCTACTTACTTCAGTATATATCAGTAGTACTGCAGTAGATATATCAGTAGTACTATCAGTAGTACTACAGTAGATATATCAGTAGTACTGCAGTAGATATATCAGTAGTACTACAGTAGATATATCAGTAGTACTGCAGTAGATATATCAGTAGTACTATCAGTAGTACTACAGTAGATATATCAGTAGTACTGCAGTAGATATATCAGTAGTACTGCAGTAGATATATCAGTAGTACTGCAGTAGATATATAGTAGTACTGCAGTAGATATATCAGTAGTACTATCAGTAGTGCAGTAGATATATCAGTAGTACTGCAGTAGATATATCAGTAGTACTGCAGTAGATATATCAGTAGTACTGCAGTAGATATATCAGTATACTACAGTAGATATATCAGTAGTACTGCAGTAGATATATCAGTAGTACTGCAGTAGATATATCAGTAGTACTGCAGTAGATATATCAGTAGTACTGCAGTAGATATATCAGTAGTTACTACAGTAGATATATCAGTAGTACTGCAGTAGATATATCAGTAGTACTACAGTAGATATATCAGTAGTACTACAGTAGATATATCAGTAGTACTATCAGTAGTACTACAGATATATCAGTAGTACTGCAGTAGATATATCAGTAGTACTATCAGTAGTACTGCAGTAGATATATCAGTAGTACTGCAGTAGATATATCAGTAGTACTATCAGTAGTACTACAGTAGATATATCAGTAGTACTGCAGTAGATATATCAGTAGTACTATCAGTAGTACTGCAGTAGATATATCAGTAGTACTAGTAGATATATCAGTAGTACTGCAGTAGATATATCAGTAGTACTATCAGTAGTACTGCAGTAGATATATCAATAGTACTGCAGTAGATATATCAGTAGTACTGCAGTAGATATATCAGTAGTACTGCAGTAGATATATCAATAGTACTGCAGTAGATATATCAGTAGTACTACAGTAGATATATCAGTAGTACTGCAGTAGATATATCAGTAGTACTACAGTAGATATATCAGTAGTACTGCAGTAGATATATCAGTAGTACTACAGTAGATATCTCAGTAGTACTGCAGTAGATATATCAGTAGTACTGCAGTAGATATATCAGTAGTACTGCAGTAGATATATCAGTAGTACTGCAGTAGATATATCAGTAGTACTGCAGTAGATATATCAGTCGTACTATCAGGAGTACTGCAGTAGATATATCAGTAGTACTATCATAGTACTGCAGTAGATATATCAGTAGTTCTGCAGTAGATATATCAGTAGTACTGCAGTAGATATCAGTAGTTCTGCAGTAGATATATCAGTAGTACTGCAGTAGATATCAGTAGTACTGCAGTAGATATATCAGTAGTACTACAGTAGATATATCAGTAGTACTGCAGTAGATATATCAGTAGTACTATCAGTAGTACTACAGTAGATATATCAGTAGTACTGCAGTAGATATATCAGTAGTACTGCAGTAGATATATCAGTAGTACTGCAGTAGATATATCAGTAGTACTGCAGTAGATATATCAGTAGTACTACAGTAGATATATCTGCAGTAGATATATCAGTAGTACTGCAGTAGATATATCAGTAGTACTGCAGTAGATATATCAGTAGTACTACAGTAGATATATCAGTAGTACTACAGTAGATATATCAGTAGTACTGCAGTAGATATATCAGTAGTACTATCAGTAGTACTACAGTAGATATATCAGTAGTACTGCAGTAGATATATCAGTAGTACTGCAGTAGATATATCAGTAGTACTACAGTAGATATATCAGTAGTACTACAGTAGATATATCAGTAGTACTACAGTAGATATATCAGTAGTAACTGCAGTAGATATATCAGTAGTACTGCAGTAGATATATCAGTAGTACTGCAGTAGATATATCAGTAGTACTATCAGTAGTACTACAGTAGATATACAGTAGTACTGCAGTAGATATATCAGTAGTACTGCAGTAGATATATCAGTAGTACTGCAGTAGATATATCAGTAGTACTCAGTAGATATATCAGTAGTACTACAGTAGATATATCAGTAGTACTACAGTAGATATATCAGTAGTACTACAGTAGATATATCAGTAGTACTATCAGTAGTACTACAGTAGATATATCAGTAGTACTGCAGTAGATATATCAGTAGTACTACAGTAGATATATCAGTAGTACTACAGTAGATATATCAAGTACTATCAGTACTGCAGTAGATATATCAGTAGTACTGCAGTAGATATATCAGTAGTACTATCAGTAGTACTACAGTAGATATATCAGTAGTACTGCAGTAGATATATCAGTAGTACTATCAGTAGTACTACAGTAGTATATCAGTAGTACTGCAGTAGATATATCAGTAGTACTATCAGTAGTACTGCAGTAGATATATCAGTAGTACTGCAGTAGATATATCAGTAGTACTGCAGTAGATATATCAGTAGTACTGCAGTAGATATATCAGTAGTACTATCAGTAGATATATCAGTAGTACTGCAGTAGATATATCAGTAGTACTATCAGTAGTACTGCAGTAGATATATCAGTAGTACTGCAGTAGATATATCAGTAGTACTGCAGTAGATATATCAGTAGTACTACAGTAGATATATCAGTAGTACTACAGTAGATATATCAGTAGTACTACAGTAGATATATCAGTAGTACTGCAGTAGATATATCAGTAGTACTGCAGTAGATATATCAGTAGTACTACAGTAGATATATCAGTAGTACTACAGTAGATATATCAGTAGTACTGCAGTAGATATATCAGTAGTACTATCAGTAGTATCTGCAGTAGATATATCAGTAGTACTGCAGTAGATATATCAGTAGTACTGCAGTAGATATATCAGTAGTACTACAGTAGATATATCAGTAGTACTGCAGATATATATCAGTAGTACTGCAGTAGATATATCAGTAGTACTGCAGTAGATATATCAGTAGTACTGCAGTAGATATATCAGTAGTACTGCAGTAGATATATCAGTAGTACTATCAGTAGTACTACAGTATATATCAGTAGTACTGCAGTAGATATATCAGTAGTACTACAGTAGATATATCAGTAGTACTGCAGTAGATATATCAGTAGTACTATCAGTAGTACTGCAGTAGATATATCAGTAGTACTGCAGTAGATATATCAGTAGTACTGCAGTAGATATATCAGTAGTACTACAGTAGATATATCAGTAGTACTGCAGTAGATATATCAGTAGTACTGCAGTAGATATATCAGTAGTACTGCAGTAGATATATCAGTAGTACTGCAGTAGATATATCAGTAGTACTATCAGTAGTACTACAGTAGATATATCAGTAGTACTACAGTAGATATATCAGTAGTACTGCAGTAGATATATCAGTAGTACTGCAGTAGATATATCAGTAGTACTGCAGTAGATATATCAGTAGTACTGCAGTAGATATATCAGTAGTACTACAGTAGATATATCAGTAGTACTGCAGTAGATATATCAGTAGTACTATCAGTAGTACTACAGTAGATATATCAGTAGTACTGCAGTAGATATATCAGTAGTACTGCAGTAGATATATCAGTAGTACTGCAGTAATATATCAGTAGTACTATCAGTAGTACTACAGTAGATATATCAGTAGTACTGCAGTAGATATATCAGTAGTACTGCAGTAGATATATCAGTAGTACTGCAGTAGATATATCAGTAGTACTGCAGTAGATATATCAGTAGTACTACAGTAGATATATCAGTAGTACTGCAGTAGATATATCAGTAGTACTATCAGTAGTACTGCAGTAGATATATCAGTAGTACTGCAGTAGATAATCAGTAGTACTACAGTAGATATATCAGTAGTACTGCAGTAGATATATCAGTAGTACTATCAGTAGTACTGCAGTAGATATATCAGTAGTACTGCAGTAGATATATCAGTAGTACTGCAGTAGATATATCAGTAGTACTGCAGTAGATATATAAGTAGTACTGCAGTAGATATATCAGTAGTACTGCAGTAGATATATCAGTAGTACTGCAGTAGATATATCAGTAGTACTGCAGTAGATATATCAGTAGTACTACAGTAGATATATCAGTAGTACTGCAGTAGATATATCAGTAGTACTACAGTAGATACATCAGTAGTACTGCAGTAGATATATCAGTAGTACTACAGTAGATATATCAGTAGTACTAGTAGATATATCAGTAGTACTACAGTAGATACATCAGTAGTACTGCAGTAGATATATCAGTAGTACTGCAGTAGATATATCAGTAGTACTACAGTAGATATATCAGTAGTACTACAGTAGATATATCAGTAGTACTGCAGTAGATATATCAGTAGTACTGCAGTAGATATATCAGTAGTACTGCAGTAGATATATCAGTAGTACTGCAGTAGATATATCAGTAGTACTGCAGTAGATATATCAGTAGTACTACAGTAGATATATCAGTAGTACTACAGTTAGATACATCAGTAGTACTGCAGTAGATATATCAGTAGTACTGCAGTAGATATATCAGTAGTACTGCAGTAGATATATCAGTAGTACTGCAGTAGATATACAGTAGTACTACAGTAGATATATAGTTAGTACTGCAGTAGATATTCAGTAGTACTACAGTAGATATATCAGTAGTACTGCAGTAGATATATCAGTAGTACTATCAGTAGTACTACAGTAGATATATCAGTAGTACTGCAGTAGATATATCAGTAGTACTATCAGTAGTACTGCAGTAGATATATCAGTAGTACTGCAGTAGATATATCAGTAGTACTATCAGTAGTACTACAGTAGATATATCAGTAGTACTGCAGTAGATATATCAGTAGTACTATCAGTAGTACTGCAGTAGATATATCAGTAGTACTACAGTAGATATCAGTAGTACTGCAGTAGATATATCAGTAGTACTGCAGTAGATATATCAGT
>JAAKFY010000116.1:146508-151508 GCA_011823955.1 Dissostichus mawsoni
TATGGCTACCCATCTTTAGCCACCCCTCCCCCTCTCTGGAGATGGGTTAGCTACCTCTCTTTAGCCCCTCTCTGGAGATGGGTTAGCTACCTCTCTTTAGCCCCTCTCTGGAGATGGGTTAGCTACCTCTCTTTAGCCCCTCTCTGGAGATGGGTTAGCTACCCCGCTTTAGCCCGGCCCCCGCAAATGTTAGCCGTAACATTAACATTAACTATGTTAGCCGTACCATTAACATTAACTATGTTAGCTGTACCATTAACATTAACTTTGTTAGCTGTACCATTAACATTAGCTATGTTAGCTGTAGCATTAACATTAGCTATGTTAGCTGTAGCATTAACATTAGCTATGTTAGCTGTACCATTAACATTAACTATGTTAGCTGTACCATTAACATTAACTATGTTAGCTGTACCATTAACATTAACTATGTTAGCTGTACCATTAACATTAGCTATGTTAGCTGTAGCATTAACATTAACTATGTTAGCTGTAGCATTAACATTAGCTATGTTAGCTGTAGCATTAACATTAGCTATGTTAGCTGTAGCATTAACATTAACTATGTTAGCTGTAGCATTAACATTAACGCCTCTTGAACTTGTGGCAGGACTCCACTGATTGGTGTTCAAACGTTTCCTCTCTGTAAATGAAGCTGATTGGTCTAAACGTTTCCTCTCTGTAAATGAAGCTGATTGGTCTAAACGTCTCCTCTGTAAATGAAGCTGATTGGTCTAAACGTCTCCTCTCTGTAAATGAAGCTGATTGGTCTAAACGTTTCCTCTCTGTAAATGAAGCTGATTGGTCTAAACGTTTCCTCTCTGTAAATGAAGCTGATTGGTCTAAACGTCTTCTCTGTAAATGGAGCTGATTGGTCTAAACGTCTCCTCTGTAAATGAAGCTGATTGGTCTAAACGTCTCCTCTCTGTAAATGAAGCTGATTGGTCTAAACGTCTCCTCTCTGTAAATGAAGCTGATTGTCTAAACGTCTTCTCTGTAAATGAAGCTGATTGGTCTAAACGTCTCCTCTGTAAATGAAGCTGATTGGTCTAAACGTCTCCTCTCTGTAAATGAAGCTGATTGGTCTAAACGTTTCCTCTCTGTAAATGAAGCTGATTGGTCTAAACGTCTTCTCTGTAAATGGAGCTGATTGGTCTAAACGTCTCCTCTGTAAATGAAGCTGATTGGTCTAAACGTCTCCTCTCTGTAAATGAAGCTGATTGGTCTAAACGTCTCCTCTCTGTAAATGAAGCTGATTGGTCTAAACGTCTTCTCTGTAAATGAAGCTGATTGGTCTAAACGTCTCCTCTGTAAATGAAGCTGATTGGTCTAAACGTCTCCTCTCTGTAAATGAAGCTGATTGGTCTAAACGTTTCCTCTCTGTAAATGAAGCTGATTGGTCTAAACGTTTCCTCTCTGTAAATGAAGCTGATTGGTCTAAACGTCTTCTATGTAAATGAAGCTGATTGGTCTAAACGTCTCCTCTGTAAATGAAGCTGATTAGTCTAAACGTTTCCTCTCTGTAAATGAAGCTGATTGGTCTAAACGTCTCCTCTGTAAATGAAGCTGATGGTCTAAACGCCTTCTCGTTAAATGAAGCTGATTGGTCTAAACGTATCCTCTCTGTAAATGAAGCTGATTGGTTCCCTGTGTTTCCAGGGGAGCGTTTTCCGTGGTGCGCCGCTGTGTGAAGGTTCTGTCGGGACAGGAGTACGCCGCCAAGATCATCAACACCAGAAGCTCACCTCCAGAGGTACGCAATACAACACAATAGATACTATATACACAATAACACCAAGATGCTTACCCCCAGAGGTACACACAGAATACACACAGAATACACAATAACACCAAGAATACACACATTATACACACTTTATACACATATTAATTTTGTTTTTGATGGATGATAACTGTAGCTTGGTTAACGCTGACGTCATGCTAACGTTAGCTGAGAGCTAATGTATGTCAGCAGCCTGTTTCTAAATCCTAAACGTTAGTCCCCCTTTAATTACAACCAGACAGGTGCATGCTATCCCCCTCACCTGTCTGAAATACACCTGGGCTGATGGTGAAACATCATGTGAGTGACAGTTCTCAGGTAGCTAGCTGTTAGCTGTTATCTGTTGACTGTTAGCTGCTAACGATCGTTAGCAGCATCACTGTGGAGAGGTATGAAGGTAGATATGGTGCAAAATGCGAGAGCTTGTAAAACCTGATGTGAGCACTTGCAGAAAAAAGATCTGAGCTTGTGTGCATGCATTTACACTTGTATCAAATATCCACGTATCTGTGAACCCAATGTGAAGTCCCAGAAGAAACGACAACGTTTTGTAGCTTGTAGGAAAAAAATGAACTTAGTGATGAAATGTTCACTTGCAGAAAAATATATATTTTTAAATATATTTTCCATTACAACTGCAACTTGGTTATTACAACCTCTCAAATCAGTCATTACAACTCCACGAATCTGCTCTGAGGCAGAATACATCCAGGAATCTGCTCTGTGGCAGTATACATCCAGGAATCTTGTGGCAGTATACATCCAGGAATCTGCTCTGAGGCAGTATACATCCAGGAATCTGCTCTGAGGCAGTATACATCCAGGAATCTGCTCTGAGGCAGTATACATCCAGGAATCTGCTCTGTGGCAGTATACATCCAGGAATCTGCTCTGTGGCAGTATACATCCAGGAATCTGCTCTGTGGCAGTATACATCCAGGAATCTGCTCTGAGGCAGTATACATCCAGGAATCTGCTCTGAGGCAGTATACATCCAGGAATCTGCTCTGAGGCAGTATACATCCAGGAATCTGCTCTGAGGCAGTATACATCCAGGAATCTGCTCTGAGGCAGTATACATCCAGGAATCTGCTCTGTGACAGAATACATCCAGGAATCTGCTCTGAGGCAGTATACATCCAGGAATCTGCTCTGAGGCAGTATACATCCAGGAATCTGCTCTGAGGCAGTATACATCCAGGAATCTGCTCTGTGACAGAATACATCCAGGAATCTGCTCTGAGGCAGTATACATCCAGGAATCTGCTCTGAGGCAGTATACATCCAGGAATCTGCTCTGAGGCAGTATACATCCAGGAATCTGCTCTGAGGCAGTATACATCCAGGAATCTGCTCTGAGGCAGTATACATCCAGGAATCTTGTGGCAGTATACATCCAGGAATCTGCTCTGAGGCAGTATACATCCAGGAATCTGCTCTGTGACAGTATACATCCAGGAATCTGCGGCTTTGACTTTTGCTACACTTCTTGCGATGAATGTGTCGCTAAAGTAATTTTCACCTGTAGATGTGGGGGGAGGGAGGGGGTTGGAGCGAAGGGGCGGAGCTATCAGAACAACGAGGCGCAAACTCGGGTCAGTCACACGCAGTCACAGCCACAGTCAGGTCGGACCTGGATGACTGCGGGGCCCTGCATGTTGCCCCTTTCACACCAACGCGGTTCCAGGGCCGGTTCGGAGCTTGAGCCTGATAAGCACCGGTTTTTCCTGTTCACGCCGCAGCGGAGCCGGCTCGTTTCCCCGAAAAACGGTTCTTACCAAGCTCGAAAAAATTGTCGGTCTAGAGTCAAGAACCGCATACGTCACTCTTTCGTCGGAGGGGGCGAGATTAACCTGAGCTAACAGTTATGAGACGGAGAGTACAGCAAATACAAGTTGTAACAAGCAGTAGCTCTGAGCAAAGTGACTAGAACGCAACCACACACTTATAAAAAACCACTCTTTCTAAAGTCAGGCAGCACTAACCAGGCTTCGTGTGGTTCTGTTTATTTGTGCCTTACTTTGACCATCCGTTCGCTGTTATTGATCATTGTGGAGAGCAGGCAGACGTTTTGTATTATAGCAGCTATGGGATGGAATCAATACATGGGCTGCACAGGTTGTCATGTCCGACTATCACAAGTAGAATCATAATGAAAAATACGCCAGTAAAATGTGCCTGTAGAAAACGGCTTATGCCACAATAGGATAGCAACAAGTAGTCAAGATAGTCAGTTTAGCTTCGGTTGCTATGCTAACATCACCCATTTTATACCAGAGACTTTCATAACAGCGTTGTGATGCCAAACAGCGTCAATTCAGACTGACACACATTCACTGAAGGGGGGGGGATATGTATCAGCTGCTTGTGTGACAGTCAGACAGTGAAGACTTTACAGCGGCCGCTGCCGTGAGCTAACCCGGAGCTAACGGGAGAATACACTCCGGTGGACGAGCAGCACTGCAGCGGTGGGTAAATGCCGCTGAAACACATTAATAAACAATGAACCACGGCACTCTGGAGAAAAGTATAAGGTTGGAGAAGTCGTTATTTAATTTAATCTGGCTTCGTATGATTAAAAGCAACACGATCATCGACCCCACGCAGTCCCCCGTTGTTGTTGTTGTTGTTGTGTGACTGACCCGAGCTTGCGCCTCGTTGTTCTGATAGCTCCGCCCCTTCGCTCCAACCCCCCTCCCTCCCCCCACATCTACAGGTGAAAATTACTTTAGCGACACATTCATCGCAAGAAGTGTAGCAAAAGTCAAAGCCGCAGATTCCTGGATGTATACTGCCTCAGAGCAGATTCCTGGATGTATACTGCCACAGAGCAGATTCCTGGATGTATACTGCACAGAGCAGATTCCTGGATGTATACTGCCTCAGAGCAGATTCCTGGATGTATACTGCCTCAGAGCAGATTCCTGGATGTATACTGCCTCAGAGCAGATTCCTGGATGTATACTGCCTCAGAGTAGATTCCTGGATGTATACTGTCACAGAGCAGATTCCTGGATGTATACTGCCACAGAGCAGATTCCTGGATGTATACTGCCTCAGAGCAGATTCCTGGATGTATACTGCCTCAGAGCAGATTCCTGGATGTATACTGTCACAGAGCAGATTCCTGGATGTATACTGCCACAGAGCAGATTCCTGGATGTATCTGCCACAGAGCAGATTCCTGGATGTATACTGCCTCAGAGCAGATTCCTGG
>JAAKFY010000116.1:154008-170923 GCA_011823955.1 Dissostichus mawsoni
TACACTGTGAAATACTGCAGTAATACTACACTGTGAAATACTGCAGTAATACTACACTGTGAAATACTGCAGTAATACTACACTGTGAAATACTGCAGTAATACTACACTGTGAAATACTGCAGTAATACTACACTGTGAAATACTGCAGTATACTACTGTGAAATACTGCAGTAATACTACACTGTGAAATACTGCAGTAATACTACACTGTGAAATACTGCAGTAATACTACACTGTGAAATACTGCAGTAATTACTACTGTGAAATACTGCAGTAATACTACACTGTGAAATACTGCAGTAATACTACACTGTGAAATACTGCAGTAATACTACACTGTGAAATACTGCAGTATTAGTACTGTGAAATACTGCAGTAATACTACACTGTGAAATACTGCAGTAATACTACACTGTGAAATACTGCAGTATACTACTGTGAAATACTGCAGTATTACTACTGTGAAATACTGCAGTATTACTACACTGTGAAATACTGCAGTAATACTACACTGTGAAATACTGCAGTATAGTACACTGTGAAATACTGCAGTAATACTACACTGTGAAATACTGCAGTATTAGTACTGTGAAATACTGCAGTAATACTACACTGTGAAATACTGCAGTAATAATATTTCTGGGGTTGTGTTTCGGATGTACTTTATTCTCCTCTCTGTGATTAGCCTAGCTAGCTTAACACAAATACTGCAAGCCTAGGGAAAGTGCTAGCCTAGCGTGTAACATGTGGCGTGTAACATGTAGTATGTAGTGTGTAGCATGTAGCCTGTAGCGTGTAACATGTAG
Organism: Dissostichus mawsoni; assembly: GCA_011823955.1. Taxonomy (NCBI): domain Eukaryota; kingdom Metazoa; phylum Chordata; class Actinopteri; order Perciformes; family Nototheniidae; genus Dissostichus; species Dissostichus mawsoni. The sequence continues at coordinate 154,817 of JAAKFY010000116.1, forward strand.
CCTGTAGCATGTAGCGTGTAGTATGTAGCGTGTAGTAGTAGCGTGTAGTAGCGTGTATTATGTAGTGTGTAGTATGTAGCATGTAGTAGCGTGTAGTAGCGTGTATTATGTAGTGTGTAGTATGTAGCATGTAGTAGCGTGTAGTAGCGTGTAGTATGTAGTATGTAGCGTGTAGTAGCGTGTAGTATGTAGTGTGTAGCGTGTAGTAGCGTGTAGTATGTAGTGTGTAGCATGTAGCCTGTAGTGTGTAGTATGTTGCATGTAGCGTGTAGTATGTAGCGTGTAGTGTAGTATGTAGCGTGTAGTAGCGTGTAGTATGTAGTGTGTAGCATGTAGCGTGTAGTATGTAGTATGTAGCGTGTAGTAGCGTGTAGTATGTAGTGTGTAGCATGTAGCCTGTAGTGTGTAGTATGTTGCATGTAGCGTGTAGTAGCGTGTAGTATGTAGTGTGTAGCATGTAGCGTGTAGTATGTAGTATGTAGCGTGTAGTAGCGTGTAGTATGTAGTGTGTAGCATGTAGCCTGTAGCGTGTAGTATGTAGTATGTAGCGTGTAGTAGCGTGTAGTATGTAGTGTGTAGCATGTAGCGTGTAGTATGTAGTATGTAGCGTGTAGTAGGTGTAGTATGTAGTGTGTAGCATGTAGCCTGTAGTGTGTAGTATGTTGCATGTAGCGTGTAGTATGTAGCGTGTAGCATGTAGCTTGCTGATAACTGTTCTCTCTCCTCAGTGCGGCTCCATGACAGCATCTCAGAGGAGCTTCATCATTACCTCATCTTCGACCTGTGAGTACCATAATCCTACCTGTATGTTACATTATGTCATGTTAACATACCGCAACGTTACGGTATGTTAACATGACATAACATGACATACCATACCATAACGTACCATAACGTACCATAACGTAACGTAACATACTGCAACGTTGCGGTATGATACGTTATGTTACGTTACTCTATAACGTTACGGTATGTTACGTTATTACGTTATGGTATGTTACGTTATGGTATGTTACGTTATGGTATGTTACGTTATGATGTTTTCTCTCTCAGGATAACAGGTGGAGAGTTATTCGAAGATATTGTAGCCCGAGAGTATTACAGTGAAGCTGACGCCAGGTAGGAAATATTCAACAACAAACGAGACTTCACTTGATTAGTCTACTGTCACTGAACCCCTGACCTCTGACCTCTGACCTGTCTCTGTGCAGTCACTGTATCCAGCAGATTCTGGAGGCTGTGCTTCACTGTCACCAGATGGGCGTCGTCCACCGAGACCTGAAGGTACACGTTAGCATCTCTAATGTTAACCTGTGGGCAGAGTAAGCCTGTTAGCATCTCTAATGTTAACCTGTGGGCAGAGTTAGCCTGTTAGCTTCTCTAATGTTAACCGTGGGCAGAGTAAGCCTGTTAGCATCTCTAATGTAAACCAGTGGGCAGAGTTAGCCTGTTAGCTTCTCTAATGTAAACCTGTTGGCAGAGTTAGCCTGTTAGCATCTCTAATGTAAACCAGTGGGCAGAGTTAGCCTGTTAGCATCTCTAATGTTAACCTGTGGGCAGAGTAAGCCTGTTAGCATCTCTAATGTTAACCTGTGGGCAGAGTTAGCCTGTTAGCTTCTCTAATGTAAACCTGTTGGCAGAGTTAGCCTGTTAGCATCTCTAATGTAAACCAGTGGGCAGAGTTAGCCTGTTAGCATCTCTAATGTAAACCAGTGGGCAGAGTAAGCCTGTTAGCATCTCTAATGTAAACCTGTGGGCAGAGTTAGCCTGTTAGCATCTCTAATGTAAACCTGTGGGCAGAGTTAGCCTGTTAGCATCTCTAATGTTAACCTGTGGGCAGAGTAAGCCTGTTAGCATCTCTAATGTAAACCAGTGGGCAGAGTTAGCCTGTTAGCTCTCTAATGTAAACCGTGGCAGAGTTAGCCTGTTAGCATCTCTAATGTAAACCAGTGGGCAGAGTTAGCCTGTTAGCTTCTCTAATGTAAACCTGTTGGCAGAGTTAGCCTGTTAGCTTCTCTAATGTAAACCTGTTGGCAGAGTTAGCCTGTTAGCATCTCTAATGTAAACCTGTTGGCAGAGTTAGCCTGTTAGCTTCTCTAATGTAAACCAGTGGCAGAGTTACCTGTTAGCATCTCTAATGTAAACCAGTGGGCAGAGTTAGCCTGTTAGCATCTCTAATGTAAACCAGTGGGCAGAGTTAGCCTGTTAGCATCTCTAATGTAAACCAGTGGGCAGAGTTAGCCTGTTAGCTTCTCTAATGTAAACCAGTGGGCAGAGTTAGCCTGTTAGCTTCTCTAATGTAAACCTGGGCAGAGTTAGCCTGTTAGCTTCTCTAATGTAAACCAGTGGCAGAGTTAGCCTGTTAGCTTCTCTAATGTAAACCTGTTGGCAGAGTTAGCCTGTTAGCTTCTCTAATGTAAACCAGTGGGCAGAGTTAGCATGTTAGCATCTCTAATGTAAACCAGTGGGCAGAGTTAGCCTGTTAGCTTCTCTAATGTAAACCTGTGGCAGAGTTAGCCTGTTAGCATCTCTAATGTAAACCTGTGGGCAGAGTTAGCCTGTTAGCTTCTCTAATGTAAACCAGTGGGCAGAGTTAGCCTGTTAGCATCTCTAATGTAAACCAGTGGGCAGAGTTAGCCTGTTAGCTTCTCTAATGTAAACCTGTGGCAGAGTTAGCCTGTTAGCATCTCTAATGTAAACCAGTGGGCAGAGTTAGCCTGTTAGCATCTCTAATGTAAACCAGCGGGCAGAGTTAGCCTGTTAGCATCTCTAATGTAAACCTGTTGGCAGAGTTAGCCTGTTAGCTTCTCTAATGTAAACCTGTTGGCAGAGTTAGCATGTTAGCATCTCCTGTGTCTGCAGCCAGAGAACCTGCTGTTAGCATCGAAGTCTAAAGGAGCCGCGGTGAAACTCGCCGACTTCGGCCTTGCCATCGAGGTCGAAGGAGAACAGCAGGCGTGGTTTGGTGAGTACACACACATAATACTACACTTATACTACTGTAATACTACACTAATACTGCAGTATTAGTGCTGTAATACTGTAGTATTAGTGCTGTAATACTACACTAATACTACACTAATACTGCAGTATTAGTGCTGTAATACTGTAGTATTAGTGCTGTAATACTACACTAATACTACACTAGTACTGAAGTAATACTGCTGTATATTACTTTATTTCTGTTATGAATTAATGTTGTTTTATTCTATTTCTCATACACTTTTACTTTTTGATATTTTATTTAATATAAAGATGTTATTTTTATTTAGCTTAATAATGATGTGTGTGTGTGTGTGTTTGTTTCAGCTTTGCGGGGACCCCGGGTTACCTGTCCCCGGAGGTTTTGAGGAAGGACCCTTACGGGAAAGCAGTGGACCTCTGGGCCTGTGGTCAGTCTCTCCTCTGATGCTTCCTTCTTTCCTTTCCTCGTCTCCTTGTGTCCTCTCCTCTCTCAGGGTGTGTGTTTCCTCAGGTGTGTGTGTGTTTCTCTCAGGTGTGTGTGTTTCTCTCTCTCAGGTGTGATTCTCTACATCTTATTGGTCGGTTATCTCCGTTCTGGGATGAAGATCAACATCGTCTCTATCAGCAGATCAAAGCTGGAGCCTATGATGTAGGTCACCTGTCAGTCACTCACCTGTAGATCACCTGTAGATCACCTGTAGGTTACTCACCTGTGGATCACCTGGGGATCCCCTGTGGATCACCTGTAGATTACCTGTAGATCACTCACCTGTGGATCCACTGTGGATCACCTGTAGATCACCTGTAGGTTACTCACCTGTAGATCACCTGTGGATCACCTGTAGGTTACTCACCTGTAGATCACCTGTAGGTTACTCACCTGTAGATCACCTGTAGGTTACTCACCTGTAGATCACCTGTGGATCCCCTGTGGATCACCTGTAGATCACCTGTAGATCGCCTGTAGGTTACTCACCTGTAGATCACCTGTGGATCACCTGTAGGTTACTCACCTGTAGATCACCTGTAGGTTACTCACCTGTAGATCACCTGTAGGTTACTCACCTGTAGATCACCTGGGATCACCTGTAGGTTACTCACCTGTAGATCACCTGTAGGTTACTCACCTGTAGATCACTATGGATCACCTGTAGGTTACTCACCTGTAGATCACCTATGGATCACCTGTAGGTTACTCACCTGTAGACCTGTGGATCACCTGTAGGTTACTCATCTGTGGATCCCCTGTGGATCACCTGTAGATCACCTGTAGGTTACTCACCTGTGGATCACCTGTGGATCCCTGTGGATCACCTGTAGGTTACTCACCTGTAGATCACCTGTAGGTTACTCACCTGTAGATCACCTGTAGGTTACTCACCTGTAGATCACCTGTGGATCCCCTGTAGATCACCTGTAGGTTACTCACCTGTAGATCACTGTGGATCCCCTGTGGATCCCCTGTAGATCACCTGTAGTGTTTCCTTGCAGTTCCCGTCCCCTGAGTGGGACACGGTGACCCTGAAGCCAAAGACCTGATCAACAAGATGCTGACCATCAACCCAGCCAAGAGGATCACAGCAGCTGAGGCCCTGAAGCACCCCTGGATCTCTGTGAGACACACACACACACACACACAACACACACACACACACACACACACACACACACACACACACACACCACACACACCCTCCCTCCCTAACCCCTCCCTCTCCCCTCAGCATCGCAGCACCGTGGCTCCTGTATGCACAGACAGGAGACGGTCGAGTGTCTGAAGAAGTTCAACGCCAGGAGGAAGCTGAAGGTCCGTGACATCGTTAAAGTTCAGATGTTTGGCTCTTATTGTGAAAATGCTGACAATGATTAATATCCCCCCCTCAGGGAGCCATCCTCACCACCATGTTGGCCACCAGGAACTTCTCAGGTGAGCTGCTTCCGTGTGTGTGTGTGTGTGTGTGTGTGTGTGTGTGTGTGTGTGTGTGTGTGTGTGTGTGTGTGTGTGTGTGTGTGGTGTGTGTGTGTGTGTGGTGTGTGTGTGTGTGTGTGTGTGGTGTGGTGTGTGTGTGTGTGTTGTGTGGGTGTGTGTGGTGTGTGGTGTGTGGTGTGTGTGTGTGTGTGTGTGTGTGTGTTGTGTGTGGTGTGTGTGTGTGTGTGTGTGTGTTTGTGTGTGGTGTGGTGTGTGTGTGTGTGTGTGTGTGTGTGGTGTGTGTGGTGTGTGTGTGTGTGTGTGTGTGTGTGTGTGTGTGTGTGTGTGTGTGTGTGGGTGTGCAGCTGTCCTAAGGTCTCAAACACACTGAGGAACCACAGAGCTAAAGATAGCCAGAGAGAGAGAGAGAGAAGCTGCAGTTAAATATAAATAAATACTTTTTAATGGTTTATATCTAATGTATTTTTTTTATTATAAGATACCCTATCCTCTTCCTGTGCTGTAGAGTGTTCCATAGTGACATCACTGCGGAACACTCGCGCTGCTCCTATTGGCTAGCGCTCCAACACATCAGAGCAGATGGGCTCTGGTTTCAGACAGAGGGTGAGCAGTTTGAGAACAATACACCTGAACATCAGCAGGAGAGGACTCTTTAAAGTAGAGACACTACATACTGATATACACCTGAACATCAGCAGGAGAGGACTCTTTAAAGTAGAGACTCTACATACTGATATACACCTGAACATCAGCAGGAGAGGACTCTTTAAAGTAGAGACACTACATACTGATATACACCTGAACATCAGCAGGAGAGGACTCTTTAAAGTAGAGACACTACATACTGACATACACCTGAACATCAGCAGGAGAGGACTCTTTAAAGTAGAGACACTACATACTGATATACACCTGAACATCATCAGGAGAGGACTCTTTAAAGTAGAGACACTACATACTGATATACACCTGAACATCATCAGGAGAGGACTCTTTAAAGTAGAGACACTACATACTGATATACACCTGAACATCAGCAGGAGAGGACTCTTTAAAGTAGAGACACTACATACTGATATACACCTGAACATCAGCAGGAGAGGACTCTTTAAAGTAGAGACACTACATACTGATACACCTGAACATCAGCAGGAGAGGACTCTTTAAAGTAGAGACGTGTTGTGTTCAGGCGTAATGAGTGAAAGTGAGTGTTGAACCGACAGGAATGTGTTTCTGCTCTCGAGTGGATCCTAAATTTGGCCTCCACTCCCTCAGTGACCCAGCTGTTTGTCTCTCTCTCTCTGTAGAGTCTTTAACTGTCTGTCTGCCTGTCTCTTTAACTGTCTCTCTCTCTCTGTAGAGTCTTTAACTGTCTGTCTGCCTGTCTCTTTAACTGTCTGTCTCTCTCTGTAGAGTCTTTAACTCTCTGTCTGACGGCTGTCGAGCAGGAGCTCTGGATTATTAGTTTCCTCTGAAAGTGGAGCGCTCTTCAGTTTTATTCTGAAGTGTTTCCTGTGCGATGGTGTCTCTCTGTTCTTGGTGTTTGTCCCGTTCTTTGGACTCTGATGATCCTCTTCCTCATCGTCTTCATCCCCGATCAGGAGGGAAGAGCGGCAACAAGAAGGCCGACGGAGTCAAGGTACACACTCTTCACACATCCTTTACTCAAGTAGAAGTACACACATCCTTTACTCAAGTAGAAGTACACACATCCTGTACTCAAGTAGAAGTACACACTTCCTGTACTCAAGTAGAAGTACACACATCCTTTCTCAAGTAGAAGTACACACATCCTTTACTCAAGTAGAAGTACACACATCCTTTACTCATGTAGAAGTACACACATCCTGTACTCAAGTAGAAGTACACACATCCTTTACTCAAGTAGAAGTACACACATCCTTTACTCAAGTAGAAGTACACATCCTGTACTAAGTAGAAGTACACATCCTTTACTCAAGTAGAAGTACACATCCTGTACTCAAGTAGAAGTACACATCCTTTACTCAAGTAGAAGTACAGATACTCGTGTTTAAAAATACTCTGGTGAAAGTAGAAGTACTGACTAAACTTCTTTACTCAAGTCAAAGTAAAGAGGCTTTGAAATGTACTTCAGTAAAAAGTACCCATAACTACCAGCTGTTTTAAAGAGTACCTGACCTCCCTTTATATTAATAGAACAATAATGTCATTGTTAGCTAATGAATGTTTCCATGCTGAACAACGGCAACATGACAACGTTTTCATTGGTCCCTCTTCTTTAGAGAAGACCAGGAAATGATGGATACACGGATCGTGTTCAAATCAATAGGCACGCAATGACTCTAAATAATAATGATCACGCCACCAAACACACATTCAGACTAAAGGAACCAGCCTGTTTGGAACATGGAAGAAGTAGAAAGTACAGGTATTTGTGTTCAACATGTGAGAAGTAGAAAGTACAGGTATTTGGTTCAACATGGAAGAAGTAGAAAGTACAGGTATTTGGGTTCAACATGAAGAAGTAGAAAGTACAGGTATTTGGGTTCAACATGAAGAAGTAGAAAGTACAGGTATTTGGGTTCAACATGGAAGAAGTAGAAAGTACAGGTATTTGGGTTCAACATGTAAGAAGTAGAAAGTACAGGTATTTGTGTTCAACATGTAAGAAGTAGAAAGTACAGGTATTTGGGTTCAACATGTAAGAAGTAGAAAGTACAGGTATTTGGGTTCAACATGTAGAAGTAGAAAGTACAGGTATTTGGGTTCAACATGAGAAGTAGAAAGTACAGGTATTTGGGTTCAACATGTTAGAAGTAGAAAGTACAGGTATTTGTGTTCAACATGTAGAAGTAGAAAGTACAGGTATTTGTGTTCAACTTAGAAGTAGAAAGTACAGGTATTTGGGTTCAACATGTAAGAAGTAGAAAGTACAGGTATTTGGTTCAAATGTAAGAAGTAGAAAGTACAGGTATTTGGGTTCAACAGTGTAAGAAGTAGAAAGTACAGGTATTTGGGTTCAACATGTAAGAAGTAGAAAGTACAGGTATTTGTGTTCAACATGTAAGAAGTAGAAAGTACAGGTATTTGTGTTCAACATGTAAGAAGTAGAAAGTACAGGTATTTGGGTTCAACATGTAAGAAGTAGAAAGTACAGGTATTGGGTTCAAATGTAAGAAGTAGAAAGTACAGGTATTTGGGTTCAAATGTAAGAAGTAGAAAGTACAGGTATTTGTTCAACATGTAAGAAGTAGAAAGTACAGGTATTTGGGTTCAACATGTAAGAAGTAGAAAGTACAGGTATTTGTTCAAATGTAAGAAGTAGAAAGTACAGGTATTTGGGTTCAAATAAGAAGTAGAAGAAAGTACAGGTATTTGGGTTCAACATGAAGAAGTAGAAAGTACAGGTATTTGGGTTCAAAGTGTAAGAAGTAGAAAGTACAGGTATTTGGGTCAACATGTAAGAAGTAGAAAGTACAGGTATTTGGGTTCAAAATGTAGAAGTAGAAAGTAGGTATTTGGGTTCAACATGTAAGAAGTAGAAAGTACAGGTATTTGGGTTCAACATGTAAGAAGTAGAAAGTACAGGTATTTGGTTCAACATGTAAGAAGTAGAAAGTACAGGTATGTGTTCAAAGGTAAGAAGTAGAAAGTACAGGTATTTGTGTTCAAAGTGTAAGAAGTAGAAAGTACAGGTATTTGTGTTCAAATGTAAGAAGTAGAAAGTACAGGTATTTGGGTTCAAAGTGTAAGAAGTAGAAAGTACAGGTATTTGGGTTCAAATGTAAGAAGTAGAAAGTACAGGTATTTGGGTTCAAAGTGTAAGAAGTAGAAAGTACAGGTATTTGGGTTCAAAATGTAAGAAGTAGAAGTACAGGTATTTGGGTTCAAATGTAAGAAGTAGAAAGTACAGGTATTTGGGTTCAAAGTGTAAGAAGTAGAAAGTACAGGTATTTGTGTTAGAAATGTAAGAAGTAGAAAGTACAGGTATTTGGGTTCAAAGTGTAAGAAGTAGAAAGTACAGGTATTTGGGTTCAAAGTAAGAAGTAGAAAGTACAGGTATTTGGGTTCAAAGTGTAAGAAGTAGAAAGTACAGGTATTTGTGTTCAACATGTAAGAAGTAGAAAGTACAGGTATTTGGTTAGAAATGTAAGAAGTAGAAGTACACGTATTTGTGTTCAACATGTAAGAAGTAGAAAGTACAGGTATTGTGTTAGAAATGTAAGAAGTAGAAAGTACACGTATTGTGTTCAACATGTAAGAAGTAGAAAGTACAGGTATTTGGGTTCAAAGTGTAAGAAGTAGAAAGTACAGGTATTTGTGTTCAAAGTGTAGAAGTAGAAAGTACAGGTATTTGTGTCAAAGTGTAAGAAGTAGAAAGTACAGGTATTTGTGTTCAACCTGTAAGAAGTAGAAAGTACGGTATTGTGGTTCAACACGTAAGAAGTAGAAAGTACAGGTATTTGGGTTCAACATGTAAGAAGTAGAAAGTACAGGTATTTGTGTTCAAAGTGTAAGAAGTAGAAAGTACAGGTATTTGGGTTCAACATGTTAGAAGTAGAAAGTACAGGTATTTGGGTTCAACATGTAAGAAGTAGAAAGTACAGGTATTTGGGTTCAACATGTAAGAAGTAGAAAGTACAGGTATTAGGGTTCAACATGTAAGAAGTAGAAAGTACAGGTATTAGGTTCAACATGTAAGAAGTAGAAAGTACAGTATTGTGTTCAAAGTGTAAGAAGTAGAAAGTACAGGTATTTGGGTTCAAAATGTTAGAAGTAGAAAGTACAGGTATTGTGGGTTCAACATGTAAGAAGTAGAAAGTACAGGTATTTGGGTTCAACATGTAAGAAGTAGAAAGTACAGGTATTTGGGTTCAACATGTAAGAAGTAGAAAGTACAGGTATTGGTTCAAAGTGTAAGAAGTAGAAGTACAGGTATTTGGGTTCAACATGTAAGAAGTAGAAAGTACAGGTATTTGGGTTCAAAATGTAAGAAGTAGAAAGTATAGGTATTTGGGTTCAACATGTAAGAAGTAGAAAGTAAGGTATTTGGGTTCACATGTAGAAGTAGAAAGTACAGGTATTTGGTTCAACATGTAAGAAGTAGAAAGTACAGGTATTGTGTTCAAAGTGTAAGAAGTAGAAAGTACAGGTATTTGTGTTCAAAGTGTAAGAAGTAGAAAGTACAGGTATTTGTGTTCAAAGTGTAAGAAGTAGAAAGTACAGGTATTTGGGTTCAAAGTGTAAGAAGTAGAAAGTACGGTATTTGGGTTCAAATGTAAGAAGTAGAAAGTACAGGTATTTGGGTTCAAAGTGTAAGAAGTAGAAAGTACAGGTATTTGGGTTCAAAATGTAAGAAGTAGAAAGTACAGGTATTTGGGTTCAAAGTGTAAGAAGTAGAAAGTACAGGTATTTGGGTTCAAAGTGTAAGAAGTAGAAAGTACAGGTATTTGTGTTAGAAATGTAAGAAGTAGAAAGTACAGGTATTGGTTCAAAGTGTAAGAAGTAGAAAGACAGGTATTTGGGTTCAAAACGTAAGAAGTAGAAAGTACAGGTATTTGGGTTCAACATGTAAGAAGTAGAAAGTACAGGTATTTGGTTCAACATGTAAGAAGTAGAAAGTACAGGTATTTGGTTCAACATGTAAGAAGTAGAAAGTACAGGTATTTGGTTCAACATGTAAGAAGTAGAAAGTACAGGTATTTGGTTCAACATGTAAGAAGTAGAAAGTACAGGTATTTGGGTTCAACATGTAAGAAGTAGAAAGTACAGGTATTTGGGTTCAACATGTAAGAAGTAGAAAGTACAGGTATTTGGGTTCAACATGTAAGAAGTAGAAAGTACAGGTATTTGGTTCAACATGTAAGAAGTAGAAAGTACAGGTATTTGGTTCAACATGTAAGAAGTAGAAAGTACAGGTATTTGGTTCAACATGTAAGAAGTAGAAAGTACAGGTATTTGGGTTCAACATGTAAGAAGTAGAAAGTACAGGTATTTGTGTTCAACATGTAAGAAGTAGAAAGTACAGGTATTTGGGTTCAACATGTAAGAAGTAGAAAGTACAGGTATTTGGGTTCAACATGTAAGAAGTAGAAAGTACAGGTATTTGTGTTCAACATGTAAGAAGTAGAAAGTACAGGTATTTGGGTTCAACATGTAAGAAGTAGAAAGTACAGGTATTGGGTTCAACATGTAAGAAGTAGAAAGTACAGGTATTGGGTTCAACATGTAAGAAGTAGAAAGTACAGGTATTTGTGTTCAACATGTAAGAAGTAGAAAGTACAGGTATTGGGTTCAACAGTAAGAAGTAGAAAGTACAGGTATTTGGTTCAACATGTAAGAAGTAGAAAGTACAGGTATTTGGGTTCAACATGTAAGAAGTAGAAAGTCAGGTATTTGGGTTCAATGTAAGAAGTAGAAAGTACAGGTATTTGGGTTCAACATGTAAGAAGTAGAAAGTACAGGTATTGGGTTCAACATGTAAGAAGTAGAAAGTACAGGTATTTGGGTTCAACATGTAAGAAGTAGAAAGTACAGGTATTTGGTTCAACATGTAAGAAGTAGAAAGTACAGGTATTTGGGTTCAACATGTAGAAGTAGAAAGTACAGGTATTTGGGTTCAAAGTGTAAAAGAGTAGAAAGTACAGGTATTGGAGTTCAACATGTAAGAAGTAGAAGTAAGGTATTTGGGTTCAACATTGTAAGAAGTAGAAAGTACAGGTATTTGGGTTCAAAGTGTAAGAAGTAGAAAGTAACAGGTATTTGGTTCAACATGTAAGAAGTAGAAAGTACAGGTATTTGGGTTCAAAGTGTAAGAAGTAGAAAGTACAGGTATTTGGGTTCAAACATGTAAGAAGTAGAAAGTACAGGTATTTGGGTTCAACATGTAAGAAGTAGAAAGTACAGGTATTTGAGTTCAACAGTAAGAAGTAGAAAGTACAGGTATTTGTGTTCAACATGTAAGAAGTAGAAAGTACAGGTATTTGGTTCAAACATGTAAGAAGTAGAAAGTACAGGTATTTGTGTTCAACATGTAAGAAGTAGAAAGTACAGGTATTTGTGTCAACATGTAAGAAGTAGAAAGTACAGGTATTTGTGTCAACAGTAAGAAGTAGAAAGTACAGGTATTTGGTTCAACATGTAAGAAGTAGAAAGTACAGGTATTTGGGTTCAACATGTAAGAAGTAGAAAGTACAGGTATTTGGGTTCAAATGTAAGAAGTAGAAAGTACAGGTATTTGTTTCAACATGTAAGAAGTAGAAAGTACAGGTATTTGGGTTCAACATGTAAGAAGTAGAAAGTAGGTATTTGGGTTCAACATGTAAGAAGTAGAAAGTACAGGTATTTGAGTTCAACATGTAAGAAGTAGAAAGTACAGGTATTTGGGTTCAACATGTAAGAAGTAGAAGTACAGGTATTTGAGTTCAACATGTAAGAAGTAGAAAGTACAGGTATTTGGGTTCAACATGTAAGAAGTAGAAGTACAGGTATTTGGTTCAACATGTAAGAAGTAGAAAGTACAGGTATTTGGTTCAACATGTAAGAAGTAGAAAGTACAGGTATTTGGTTCAACATGTAAGAGTAGAAAGTACAGGTATTTGGTGTTCAACATGTAAGAAGTAGAAAGTACAGGTATTTGGGTTCAAATGTAAGAAGTAGAAAGTACAGGTATTTGTTTCAACATGTAAGAAGTAGAAAGTACAGGTATTTGGGTTCAACATGTAAGAAGTAGAAAGTACAGGTATTTGGTTCAACATGTAAGAAGTAGAAAGTACAGGTATTTGGGTTCAACATGTAAGAAGTAGAAAGTACAGGTATTTGGGTTCAACATGTAAGAAGTAGAAAGTACAGGTATTTGGTTCAACATGTAAGAAGTAGAAAGTACAGGTATTTGGGTTCAACATGTAAGAAGTAGAAAGTACAGGTATTTGGTTCAACATGTAAGAAGTAGAAAGTACAGGTATTTGGGTTCAACATGTAAGAAGTAGAAAGTACAGGTATTTGGGTTCAACATGTAAGAAGTAGAAAGTACAGGTATTTGGGTTCAACATGTAAGAAGTAGAAAGTACAGGTATTTGGGTTCAACATGTAAGAAGTAGAAAGTACAGGTATTTGGGTTCAACATGTAAGAAGTAGAAAGTACAGGTATTTGGGTTCAACATGTAAGAAGTAGAAAGTACAGGTATTTGGTTCAACATGTAAGAAGTAGAAAGTACAGGTATTTGGGTTCAACATGTAAGAAGTAGAAAGTACAGGTATTTGGTTCAACATGTAAGAAGTAGAAAGTACAGGTATTTGGGTTCAACATGTAAGAAGTAGAAAGTACAGGTATTTGGGTTCAACATGTAAGAAGTAGAAAGTACAGGTATTTGGTTCAACATGTAAGAAGTAGAAAGTACAGGTATTTGGTTCAACATGTAAGAAGTAGAAAGTACAGGTATTTGGGTTCAACATGTAAGAAGTAGAAAGTACAGGTATTTGGTTCAACATGTAAGAAGTAGAAAGTACAGGTATTTGGTTCAACATGTAAGAAGTAGAAAGTACAGGTATTTGGTTCAACATGTAAGAAGTAGAAAGTACAGGTATTTGTGTTCAACATGTAAGAAGTAGAAAGTACAGGTATTTGGGTTCAACATGTAAGAAGTAGAAAGTACAGGTATTGTGTTCAACAGTAAGAAGTAGAAAGTACAGGTATTTGGGTTCAACATGTAAGAAGTAGAAAGTACAGGTATTTGGGTTCAACATGTAAGAAGTAGAAAGTACAGGTATTGGGTTCAACATGTAAGAAGTAGAAAGTACAGGTATTTGGGTTCAACATGTAAGAAGTAGAAAGTACAGGTATTTGTGTTCAACATGTAAGAAGTAGAAAGTACAGGTATTTGGTTCAAATGTAAGAAGTAGAAAGTACAGGTATTTGTGTTCAACATGTAAGAAGTAGAAAGTACAGGTATTTGTGTTCAACATGTAAGAGTAGAAAGTACAGGTATTTGTGGTTCAACATGTAAGAAGTAGAAAGTACAGGTATTTGGGTTCAACATGAGAAGTAGAAAGTACAGGTATTTGGGTTCAACATGTAAGAAGTAGAAAGTACAGGTATTTGGGTTCAAATGTAAGAAGTAGAAAGTACAGGTATTTGGGTTCAACATGTAAGAAGTAGAAAGTACAGGTATTTGGTTCAACATGTAAGAAGTAGAAAGTACAGGTATTTGGGTTCAAATGTAAGAAGTAGAAAGTACAGGTATTTGGTTCAACATGTAAGAAGTAGAAAGTACAGGTATTTGGTTCAACATGTAAGAAGTAGAAAGTACAGGTATTTGGGTTCAACATGTAAGAAGTAGAAAGTACAGGTATTTGGTTCAACATGTAAGAAGTAGAAAGTACAGGTATTTGGTTCAACATGTAAGAAGTAGAAAGTACAGGTATTTGGTTCAACATGTAAGAAGTAGAAAGTACAGGTATTGTGTTCAAATGGAGAAGTAGAAAGTACAGGTATTTGTCAACATGTAAGAAGTAGAAAGTACAGGTATTTGGGTTCAACATGTAAGAAGTAGAAAGTACAGGTATTTGGGTTCAACATGTAAGAAGTAGAAAGTACAGGTATTTGTGTTCAACATGTAAGAAGTAGAAAGTACAGGTATTTGGTTCAACATGTAAGAAGTAGAAAGTACAGGTATTTGGTTCAACATGTAAGAAGTAGAAAGTACAGGTATTTGTGTTCAACATGTAAGAAGTAGAAAGTACAGGTATTTGGGTTCAACATGTAAGAAGTAGAAAGTACAGGTATTTGTGTTCAACATGTAAGAAGTAGAAAGTACAGGTATTTGGGTTCAACATGTAAGAAGTAGAAAGTACAGGTATTTGTGTTCAACATGTAAGAAGTAGAAAGTACAGGTATTTGGTTCAACATGTAAGAAGTAGAAAGTACAGGTATTTGGGTTCAACATGTAAGAAGTAGAAAGTACAGGTATTTGTGTTCAACATGTAAGAAGTAGAAAGTACAGGTATTTGGTTCAACATGTAAGAAGTAGAAAGTACAGGTATTTGGGTTCAACATGTAAGAAGTAGAAAGTACAGGTATTGGGTTCAACATGTAAGAAGTAGAAAGTACAGGTATTTGTGTTCAACATGTAAGAAGTAGAAAGTACAGGTATTTGGGTTCAACATGTAAGAAGTAGAAAGTACAGGTATTGGGTTCAACATGTAAGAAGTAGAAAGTACAGGTATTTGGGTTCAACATGTAAGAAGTAGAAAGTACAGGTATTTGGGTTCAACATGTAAGAAGTAGAAAGTACAGGTATTTGGTTCAACATGTAAGAAGTAGAAAGTACAGGTATTTGTGTTCAACATGTAAGAAGTAGAAAGTACAGGTATTTGGTTCAACATGTAAGAAGTAGAAAGTACAGGTATTTGGTTCAACATGTAAGAAGTAGAAAGTACAGGTATTTGGTTCAACATGTAAGAAGTAGAAAGTACAGGTATTTGGTTCAACATGTAAGAAGTAGAAAGTACAGGTATTTGTGTTCAACATGTAAGAAGTAGAAAGTACAGGTATTTGTGTTCAACATGTAAGAAGTAGAAAGTACAGGTATTTGGTTCAACATGTAAGAAGTAGAAAGTACAGGTATTTGGGTTCACATGTAAGAAGTAGAAAGTACAGGTATTTGGGTTCAACATGGTAAGAAGTAGAAAGTACAGGTATTTGGGTTCAACATGTAAGAAGTAGAAAGTACAGGTATTTGTTCAACATGTAGAAGTAGAAAGTACAGGTATTTGGGTTCAACATGAAGAAGTAGAAAGTACAGGTATTTGTGTTCAACATGTAAGAAGTAGAAAGTAAGGTATTTGGGTTCAACATGTAAGAAGTAGAAAGTACAGGTATTTGGGTTCAAAGGTAAGAAGTAGAAAGTACAGGTATTTGGTTCAACATGTAAGAAGTAGAAAGTACAGGTATTTGGGTTCAACATGTAAGAAGTAGAAAGTACAGGTATTTGTGTCAACATGTAAGAAGTAGAAAGTACAGGTATTTGTGTTCAACATGTAAGAAGTAGAAAGTACAGGTATTGTGGTTCAATGTAAGAAGTAGAAAGTACAGGTATTTGTGTCAACATGTAAGAAGTAGAAAGTACAGGTATTTGGGTTCAACATGTAAGAAGTAGAAAGTACAGGTATTTGGGTTCAACATGTAAGAAGTAAAAGTACAGGTATTGGGTTCAACATGTAAGAAGTAGAAA
>JAAKFY010000116.1:171923-181923 GCA_011823955.1 Dissostichus mawsoni
TGTACTTTCTACTTCTTACATGTTGAACCCAAATACCTGTACTTTCTACTTCTTACATGTTGAACCCAAATACCTGTACTTTCTACTTCTTACATGTTGAACCCAAATACCTGTACTTTCTACTTCTTACATGTTGAACCCAAATACCTGTACTTTCTACTTCACATGTTGAACCCAAATACCTGTACTTTCTACTTCTTACATGTTGAACCAAATACCTGTACTTTCTACTTCTTACATGTTGAACCCAAATACCTGTACTTTCTACTTCTTACATGTTGAACCCAAATACCTGTACTTTCTACTTCTTACATGTTGAACCCAAATACCTGTACTTTCTACTTCTTACATGTTGAACCCAAATACCTGTACTTTCTACTTCTTACATGTTGAACCCAAATACCTGTACTTTCTACTTCTTACATGTTGAACCCAAATACCTGTACTTTCTACTTCTTACATGTTGAACCCAAATACCTGTACTTTCTACTTCTTACATGTTGAACCCAAATACCTGTACTTTCTACTTCTTACATGTTGAACCCAAATACCTGTACTTTCTACTTCTTCCATGTTGAACCCAAATACCTGTACTTTCTACTTCTTCCATGTTGAACCCAAATACCTGTACTTTCTACTTCTTACATGTTGAACCCAAATACCTGTACTTTCTACTTCTTACATGTTGAACCCAAATACCTGTACTTTCTACTTCTTACATGTTGAACCCAAATACCTGTACTTTCTACTTCTTCCATGTTCCAAACAGGCTGGTTCCTTTAGTCTGAATGTGTGTTTGGTGGCGTGATCATTATTATTTAGAGTCATTGCGTGCCTATTGATTTGAACACGATCCGTGTATCCATCATTTCCTGGTCTTCTCTAAAGAAGAGGGACCAATGAAACGTTGTCATGTTGCCGTTGTTCAGCATGGAAACATTCATTAGCTAACAATGACATTATTGTTCTATTAATATAAAGGGAGGTCAGGTACTCTTTAAAACAGCTGCTAGTTATGGGTACTTTTTACTGAAGTACATTTCAAAGCCTCTTTACTTTACTTGAGTAAAGAAGTTTAGTCAGTACTTCTACTTTCACCAGAGTATTTTAAACACGAGTATCTGTACTTCTACTTGAGTAAAGGATGTGTACTTCTACTTGAGTAAAGGATGTGTGTACTTCTACTTGAGTAAAGGATGTGTGTACTTCTACTTGAGTAAAGGATGTGTGTACTTCTACTTGAGTAAAGGATGTGTGTACTTCTACTTGAGTAAAGGATGTGTGTACTTCTACTTGAGTAAAGGATGTGTGTACTTCTACTTGAGTAAAGGATGTGTGTACTTCTACTTGAGTAAAGGATGTGTGTACTTCTACTTGAGTAAAGGATGTGTGTACTTCTACTTGAGTAAAGGATGTGTGTACTTCTACTTGAGTAAAGGATGTGTGTACTTCTACTTGAGTAAAGGATGTGTGTACTTCTACTTGAGTAAGGATGTGTGAAGAGTGTGTACCTTGACTCCGTCGGCCTTCTTGTTGCCGCTCTTCCTCCTGATCGGGGGATGAAGACGATGAGGAAGAGGATCATCAGAGTCACAAAGAACGGGACAAACACCAAGAACAGGAGAGACACCATCGCACAGGAAACACTTCAGAATAAACTGAAGAGCGCTCCACTTTCAGAGGAAACTAATAAATCCAGAGCTCCTGCTCGACAGCCGTCAGACAGAGAGTTAAAGACTCTACAGAGAGAGACAGACAGTTAAAGAGACAGGCAGACAGACAGTTAAAGACTCTACAGAGAGAGAGAGACAGTTAAAGAGACAGGCAGACAGACAGTTAAAGACTCTACAGAGAGAGAGAGACAGACAGCTGGGTCACTGAGGGGAGTGGAGGCCAAATTTAGGATCCACTCGAGAGCAGAAACACATTCCTGTCGGTTCAACACTCACTTTCACTCATTACGCCTGAACACAACACGTCTCTACTTTAAAGAGTCCTCTCCTGCTGATGTTCAGGTGTATATCAGTATGTAGTGTCTCTACTTTAAAGAGTCCTCTCCTGCTGATGTTCAGGTGTATATCAGTATGTAGTGTCTCTACTTTAAAGAGTCCTCTCCTGCTGATGTTCAGGTGTATATCAGTATGTAGTGTCTCTACTTTAAAGAGTCTCCTGCTGATGTTCAGGTGTATATCAGTATGTAGTGTCTCTACTTTAAAGAGTCCTCTCCTGATGATGTTCAGGTGTATATCAGTATGTAGTGTCTCTACTTTAAAGAGTCCTCTCCTGATGATGTTCAGGTGTATATCAGTATGTAGTGTTTCTACTTTAAAGAGTCCTCTCCTGCTGATGTTCAGGTGTATATCAGTATGTAGTGTCTCTACTTTAAAGAGTCCTCTCCTGCTGATGTTCAGGTGTATATCAGTATGTAGTGTCTCTACTTTAAAGAGTCCTCTCCTGATGATGTTCAGGTGTATATCAGTATGTAGTGTCTCTACTTTAAAGAGTCCTCTCCTGCTGATGTTCAGGTGATATCAGTATGTAGTGTCTCTACTTTAAAGAGTCCTCTCCTGCTGATGTTCAGGTGTATATCAGTATGTAGTGTTTCTACTTTAAAGAGTCCTCTCCTGCTGATGTTCAGGTGTATATCAGTATGTAGTGTCTCTACTTTAAAGAGTCCTCTCCTGCTGATGTTCAGGTGTATATCAGTATGTAGTGTCTCTACTTTAAAGAGTCCTCTCCTGCTGATGTTCAGGTGTATATCAGTATGTAGTGTTTCTACTTTAAAGAGTCCTCTCCTGCTGATGTTCAGGTGTATATCAGTATGTAGTGTCTCTACTTTAAAGAGTCATCTCCTGCTGATGTTCAGGTGTATATCAGTATGTAGTGTCTCTACTTTAAAGAGTCCTCTCCTGCTGATGTTCAGGTGTATATCAGTATGTAGTGTCTCTACTTTAAAGAGTCCTCTCCTGCTGATGTTCAGGTGTATATCAGTATGTAGTGTCTCTACTTTAAAGAGTCCTCTCCTGCTGATGTTCAGGTGTATATCAGTATGTAGTGTCTCTACTTTAAAGAGTCCTCTCCTGATGATGTTCAGGTGTATATCAGTATGTAGTGTCTCTACTTTAAAGAGTCCTCTCCTGATGATGTTCAGGTGTATATCAGTATGTAGTGTCTCTACTTTAAAGAGTCCTCTCCTGCTGATGTTCAGGTGTATATCAGTATGTAGTGTCTCTACTTTAAAGAGTCCTCTCCTGCTGATGTTCAGGTGTATATCAGTATGTAGTGTCTCTACTTTAAAGAGTCCTCTCCTGCTGATGTTCAGGTGTATATCAGTATGTAGTGTTTCTACTTTAAAGAGTCCTCTCCTGCTGATGTTCAGGTGTATATCAGTATGTAGTGTCTCTACTTTAAAGAGTCTCTCTCCTGCTGATGTTCAGGTGTATATCAGTGTGTAGTGTCTCTACTTTAAAGAGTCCTCTCCTGCTGATGTTCAGGTGTATATCAGTATGTAGTGTCTCTACTTTAAAGAGTCCTCTCCTGATGATGTTCAGGTGTATATCAGTATGTAGTGTCTCTACTTTAAAGAGTCCTCTCTGATGATGTTCAGGTGTATATCAGTATGTAGAGTCTCTACTTTAAGAGTCCTCTCCTGATGATGTTCAGGTGTATATCAGTATGTAGTGTCTTACTTTAAAGAGTCCTCTCCTGCTGATGTTCAGGTGTATATCAGTATGTAGTGTCTCTACTTTAAAGAGTCCTCTCCTGCTGATGTTCAGGTGTATATCAGTATGTAGTGTCTCTACTTTAAAGAGTCCTCTCCTGATGATGTTCAGGTGTATATCAGTATGTAGAGTCTCTACTTTAAAGAGTCCTCTCCTGATGATGTTCAGGTGTATATCAGTATGTAGTGTCTCTACTTTAAAGAGTCCTCTCCTGCTGATGTTCAGGTGTATATCAGTATGTAGTGTCTCTACTTTAAAGAGTCCTCTCCTGCTGATGTTCAGGTGTATATCAGTATGTAGTGTCTCTACTTTAAAGAGTCCTCTCCTGCTGATGTTCAGGTGTATTGTTCTCAAACTGCTCACCCTCTGTCTGAAACCAGAGCCCAGTCTGCTCTGATGTGTTGGAGCGCTAGCCAATAGGAGCAGCGCGAGTGTTCCGGAGTGATGTCACTATGGAACACTCTACAGCACAGGAAGAGGATAGGGTATCTTATAATAAAAGAAAATACATTAGATATAAACACATTAAAAAGTAATTTATTTATATTTAACTGCAGCTTCTCTCTCTCTCTCTGGCTATCTTTAGCTCTGTGGTTCCTCAGTGTGTTTGAGACCTTAGGACAGCTGCACACACACACACACACACACACACACACACACACACACCACACACACACACACACACACACACACACACACACACACACACACACACACACACACACACCACACACACACACACACACACACACACACACACACACACACACAACACACACACACACACACACACACACACACACACACACACACACACACACACACACACACACACACACAGGAAGCAGCTCACCTGAGAAGTTCCTGGTGGCCAACATGGTGGTGAGGATGGCTCCCTGAGGGGGGATATTAATCATTGTCAGCATTTTCACAATAAGAGCCAAACATCTGAACTTTAACGATGTCACGGACCTTCAGCTTCCTCCTGGCGTTGAACTTCTTCAGACACTCGACCGTCTCCTGTCTGTGCATACAGGAAGCCACGGTGCTGCGATGCTGAGGGGAGAGGGAGGGGGTTAGGGAGGGAGGGTGTGTGTGTGTGTGTGTGTGTGTGGTGTGTGTGTGTGTGTGTGTGTGTGTCTCACAGAGATCCAGGGGTGCTTCAGGGCCTCAGCTGCTGTGATCCTCTTGGCTGGGTTGATGGTCAGCATCTTGTTGATCAGGTCTTTGGCTTCAGGGTCACCGTGTCCCACTCAGGGGAGGGAACTGCAAGGAAACACTACAGGTGATCTACAGGGGATCCACAGGGGATCCACAGGTGATCTACAGGTGAGTAACCTACAGGTGATCCACAGGGGATCCACAGGTGATCTACAGGTGAGTAACCTACAGGTGATCTACAGGGGATCCACAGGTGATCTACAGGTGAGTAACCTACAGGTGATCTACAGGTGAGTAACCTACAGGTGATCCACAGGGGATCCACAGGTGATCCACAGGTGAGTAACCTACAGGTGATCTACAGGTGATCCACAGGGGATCCACAGATGAGTAACCTACAGGTGATCCACAGGTGATCTACAGGTGAGTAACCTACAGGTGATCCATAGGTGATCTACAGGTGAGTAACCTACAGGTGATCCATAGGTGATCTACAGGTGAGTAACCTACAGGTGATCTACAGGTGAGTAACCTACAGGTGATCCACAGGTGATCTACAGGTGAGTAACCTACAGGCGATCTACAGGTGAGTAACCTACAGGTGATCTACAGGTGAGTAACCTACAGGTGATCCACAGGTGATCTACAGGTGAGTAACCTACAGGTGATCTACAGGTGAGTAACCTACAGGTGATCTACAGGTGAGTAACCTACAGGTGATCCACAGGTGATCTACAGGTGAGTAACCTACAGGCGATCTACAGGTGATCTACAGGTGATCCACAGGGATCCACAGGTGATCTACAGGTGAGTAACCTACAGGTGATCTACAGGTGATCTACAGGTGATCTACAGGTGAGTAACCTACAGGTGATCCACAGGTGATCTACAGGTGAGTAACCTACAGGTGATCTACAGGTGATCCACAGGGGATCCACAGGTGAGTGATCTACAGGTAATCTACAGGTGATCCACAGGGGATCCCCAGGTGATCCACAGGTGAGTAACTTACAGGTGATCTACAGGTGATCTACAGGTGAGTGACTGACAGGTGACCTACATCATAGGCTCCAGCTTTGATCTGCTGATAGAGACGATGTTGATCTTCATCCCAGAACGGAGGATAACCGACCAATAAGATGTAGAGAATCACACCTGAGAGAGAGAAACACACACACCTGAGAGAGAAACACACACACACCTGAGGAAACACACACACCTGAGAGAGGAGAGGACACAAGGAGACGAGGAGGAAAGGAAAGAAGGAAGCATCAGAGGAGAGACTGACCACAGGCCAGAGGTCCACTGCTTTCCCGTAAGGGTCCTTCCTCAAAACCTCCGGGGACAGGTAACCCGGGTCCCCGCAAAGCCTGGAAACAAACACACACACACACACATCATTATTAAGCTAAATAAAAATAACATCTTTATATTAAATAAAATATCAAAAAGTAAAAGTGTATGAGAAATAGAATAAAACAACATTAATTCATAACAGAAATAAAAGTAATATACAGCAGTATTACTTCAGTACTAGTGTAGTATTAGTGTAGTATTACAGCACTAATACTACAGTATTACAGCACTAATACTGCAGTATTAGTGTAGTATTAGTGTAGTATTACAGCACTAATACTACAGTATTACAGCACTAATACTGCAGTATTAGTGTAGTATTACAGTAGTATAAGTGTAGTATTATGTGTGTGTACTCACCAAACCACGCCTGCTGTTCTCCTTCGACCTCGATGGCAAGGCCGAAGTCGGCGAGTTTCACCGCGGCTCCTTTAGACTTCGATGCTAACAGCAGGTTCTCTGGCTGCAGACACAGGAGATGCTAACATGCTAACTCTGCCAACAGGTTTACATTAGAGAAGCTAACAGGCTAACTCTGCCAACAGGTTTACATTAGAGAAGCTAACAGGCTAACTCTGCCCGCTGGTTTACATTAGAGATGCTAACAGGCTAACTCTGCCCACTGGTTTACATTAGAGATGCTAACAGGCTAACTCTGCCAACAGGTTTACATTAGAGAAGCTAACAGGCTAACTCTGCCCGCTGGTTTACATTAGAGATGCTAACAGGCTAACTCTGCCCACTGGTTTACATTAGAGAAGCTAACAGGCTAACTCTGCCCACAGGTTTACATTAGAGATGCTAACAGGCTAACTCTGCCACAGGTTTACATTAGAGAAGCTAACAGGCTAACTCTGCCAACAGGTTTACATTAGAGATGCTAACAGGCTAACTCTGCCCACTGGTTTACATTAGAGAAGCTAACAGGCTAACTCTGCCCGCTGGTTTACATTAGAGATGCTAACATGCTAACTCTGCCAACAGGTTTACATTAGAGAGCTAACAGGCTAACTCTGCCAACAGGTTTACATTAGAGAAGCTAACAGGCTAACTCTGCCAACAGGTTTACATTAGAGAAGCTAACAGGCTAACTCTGCCCGCTGGTTTACATTAGAGATGCTAACAGGCTAACTCTGCCCACTGGTTTACATTAGAGATGCTAACAGGCTAACTCTGCCAACAGGTTTACATTAGAGAAGCTAACAGGCTAACTCTGCCCGCTGGTTTACATTAGAGATGCTAACAGGCTAACTCTGCCCACTGGTTTACATTAGAGAAGCTAACATGCTAACTCTGCCAACAGGTTTACATTAGAGAAGCTAACAGGCTAACTCTGCCAACAGGTTTACATTAGAGAAGCTAACAGGCTAACTCTGCCCGCTGGTTTACATTAGAGATGCTAACAGGCTAACTCTGCCACTGGTTTACATTAGAGATGCTAACAGGCTAACTCTGCCAACAGGTTTACATTAGAGAAGCTAACAGGCTAACTCTGCCCGCTGGTTTACATTAGAGCTAACAGGCTAACTCTGCCCACTGGTTTTACATTAGAGATGCTAACAGGCTTACTCTGCCCACAGGTTAACATTAGAGATGCTAACAGGCTAACTCTGCCCACAGGTTTACATTAGAGATGCTAACAGGCTAACTCTGCCACAGGTTTACATTAGAGATGCTAACAGGCTTACTCTGCCCACTGGTTTACATTAGAGATGCTAACAGGCTAACTCTGCCCACTGGTTTACATTAGAGATGCTAACAGGCTAACTCTGCCAACAGGTTTACATTAGAGAAGCTAACAGGCTAACTCTGCCCACAGGTTAACATTAGAGATGCTAACAGGCTTACTCTGCCCACAGGTTAACATTAGAGATGCTAACAGGCTAACTCTGCCCACTGGTTTACATTAGAGATGCTAACAGGCTAACTCTGCCAACAGGTTTACATTAGAGAAGCTAACAGGCTAACTCTGCCCACTGGTTTACATTAGAGATGCTAACAGGCTTACTCTGCCCACAGGTTAACATTAGAGAAGCTAACAGGCTAACTCTGCCCACAGGTTAACATTAGAGATGCTAACAGGCTTACTCTGCCCACAGGTTAACATTAGAGATGCTAAACGTGTACCTTCAGGTCTCGGTGGACGACGCCCATCTGGTGACAGTGAAGCACAGCCTCCAGAATCTGCTGGATACAGTGACTGCACAGAGACAGGTCAGAGGTCAGAGGTCAGGGGTTCAGTGACAGTAGACTAATCAAGTGAAGTCTCGTTTGTTGTTGAATATTTCCTACCTGGCGTCAGCTTCACTGTAATACTCTCGGGCTACAATATCTTCGAATAACTCTCCACCTGTTATCCTGAGAGAGAAAACATCATAACGTAACATACCATAACGTAACATACCATAACGTAACATACCATAACGTAATAACGTAACATACCGTAACGTTATAGAGTAACGTAACATAACGTATCATACCGCAACGTTGCAGTATGTTACGTTACGTTATGGTACGTTATGGTACGTTATGGTATGGTATGGTATGGTATGTCATGTTATGTCATGTTAACATACCGTAACGTTGCGGTATGTTAACATGACATAATGTAACATACAGGTAGGATTATGGTACTCACAGGTCGAAGATGAGGTAATGATGAAGCTCCTCTGAGATGCTGTCATGGAGCCGCACTGAGGAGAGAGAACAGTTATCAGCAAGCTACATGCTACACGCTACATACTACACGCTACATGCAACATACTACACACTACAGGCTACATGCTACACACTACATACTACACGCTACTACACGCTACATACTACATACTACATGCTACACACTACATACTACACGCTACTACACGCTACATACTACATACTACACGCTACAGGCTACATGCTACACACTACATACTACACGCTACTACACGCTACATACTACATACTACACGCTACATGCTACACACTACATACTACACGCTACTACACGCTACATGCAACATACTACACACTACAGGCTACATGCTACACACTACATACTACACGCTACTACACGCTACATACTACATACTACACGCTACATGCTACACACTACATACTACACGCTACTACACGCTACATACTACACGCTACATACTACACGCTACATGCAACATACTACACACTACAGGCTACATGCTACACACTACATACTACACGCTACTACACGCTACACACTACATACTACACGCTACTACACGCTACATACTACATACTACACGCTACTACACGCTACTACATGCTACATACTACACACTACATAATACACGCTACTACACGCTACTACATGCTACATACTACACACTACATAATACACGCTACTACACGCTACTACATGCTACATACTACACGCTACATACTACACGCTACATGCTACAGGCTACATGTTACACGCTACAGGCTACATGCTACACACTACATACTACATGTTACACGCCACATGTTACACGCTAGGCTAGCACTTTCCCTAGGCTTGCAGTATTTGTGTTAAGCTAGCTAGGCTAATCACAGAGAGGAGAATAAAGTACATCCGAAACACAACCCCAGAAATATTATTACTGCAGTATTTCACAGTGTAGTATTACTGCAGTATTTCACAGTGTAATTACTGCAGTATTTCACAGTGTAGTATTACTGCAGTATTTCACAGTACTAATACTGCAGTATTTCACAGTGTAGTATTACTGCAGTATTTCACAGTGTAATACTGCAGTATTTCA
>JAAKFY010000116.1:186923-189423 GCA_011823955.1 Dissostichus mawsoni
TCCCTCCCCCCACATCTACAGGTGAAAATTACTTTAGCGACACATTCATCGCAAGAAGTGTAGCAAAAGTCAAAGCCGCAGATTCCTGGATGTATACTGCCTCAGAGCAGATTCCTGGATGTATACTGCCACAGAGCAGATTCCTGGATGTATACTGCCACAGAGCAGATTCCTGGATGTATACTGCCACAGAGCAGATTCCTGGATGTATACTGCCTCAGAGCAGATTCCTGGATGTATACTGCCACAAGATTCCTGGATGTATACTGCCTCAGAGCAGATTCCTGGATGTATTCTGCCTCAGAGCAGATTCGTGGAGTTGTAATGACTGATTTGAGAGGTTGTAATAACCAAGTTGCAGTTGTAATGGAAAATATATTTAAAAATATATATTTTTCTGCAAGTGAACATTTCATCACTAAGTTCATTTTTTCCTACAAGCTACAAAACGTTGTCGTTTCTTCTGGGACTTCACATTGGGTTCACAGATACGTGGATATTTGATACAAGTGTAAATGCATGCACACACGCTCAGATCTTTTTTCTGCAAGTGCTCACATCAGGTTTTACAAGCTCTCGCATTTTGCACCATATCTACCTTCATACCTCTCCACAGTGATGCTGCTAACGATCGTTAGCAGCTAACAGTCAACAGATAACAGCTAACAGCTAGCTACCTGAGAACTGTCACTCACATGATGTTTCACCATCAGCCCAGGTGTATTTCAGACAGGTGAGGGGGATAGCATGCACCTGTCTGGTTGTAATTAAAGGGGGACTAACGTTTAGGATTTAGAAACAGGCTGCTGACATACATTAGCTCTCAGCTAACGTTAGCATGACGTCAGCGTTAACCAAGCTACAGTTATCATCCATCAAAAACAAAATTAATATGTGTATAAGTGTGTATAATGTGTGTATTCTTGGTGTTATTGTGTATTCTGTGTGTATTCTGTGTGTACCTCTGGGGGTAAGCATCTTGGTGTTATTGTGTATATAGTATCTATTGTGTGTATTGCGTACCTCTGGAGGTGAGCTTCTTGGTGTTGATGATCTTGGCGGCGTACTCCTGTCCCGACAGAACCTTCACACAGCGGCGCACCACGGAAAACGCTCCCCTGGAAACACAGGGAACCAATCAGCTTTCATTACAGAGAGGATACGTTTAGACCAATCAGCTTCATTTAACGAGGAGACGTTTAGACCAATCAGCTTCATTTACAGAGGAGACGTTTAGACCAATCAGCTTCATTTACAGAGAAGACGTTTAGACCAATCAGCTTCATTTACAGAGAGGAGACGTTTAGACCAATCAGCTTCATTTACAGAGAGGAGACGTTTAGACCAATCAGCTTCATTTACAGAGGAGACGTTTAGACCAATCAGCTCCATTTACAGAGAAGACGTTTAGACCAATCAGCTTCATTTACAGAGAGGAAACGTTTAGACCAATCAGCTTCATTTACAGAGAGGAAACGTTTAGACCAATCAGCTTCATTTACAGAGAGGAAACGTTTAGACCAATCAGCTTCATTTACAGAGAGGAGACGTTTAGACAATCAGCTTCATTTACAGAGGAGACGTTTAGACCAATCAGCTTCATTTACAGAGAGGAAACGTTTAGACCAATCAGCTTCATTTACAGAGAGGAACGTTTGAACACCAATCAGTGGAGTCCTGCCACAAGTTCAAGAGGCGTTAATGTTAATGCTACAGCTAACATAGTTAATGTTAATGCTACAGCTAACATAGCTAATGTTAATGCTACAGCTAACATAGCTAATGTTAATGCTACAGCTAACATAGTTAATGTTAATGCTACAGCTAACATAGCTAATGTTAATGGTACAGCTAACATAGTTAATGTAATGGTACAGCTAACATAGTTAATGTTAATGGTACAGCTAACATAGTTAATGTTAATGGTACAGCTAACATAGCTAATGTTAATGCTACAGCTAACATAGTTAATGTTAATGGTACAGCTAACATAGCTAATGTTAATGGTACAGCTAACATAGTTAATGTTAATGGTACAGCTAACATAGTTAATGTTAATGGTACAGCTAACATAGCTAATGTTAATGGTACAGCTAACATAGTTAATGTTAATGGTACAGCTAACATAGTTAATGTTAATGGTACAGCTAACATAGCTAATGTTAATGCTACAGCTAACATAGTTAATGTTAATGACAGCTAACATAGCTAATGTTAATGCTACAGCTAACATAGCTAATGTTAATGGTACAGCTAACATAGTTAATGTTAATGGTACGGCTAACATAGTTAATGTTAATGTTACGGCTAACATTTGCGGGGGCCGGGCTAAAGCGGGGTAGCTAACCCATCTCCAGAGAGGGGCTAAAGAGAGGTAGCTAACCCATCTCCAGAGAGGGGCTAAAGAGAGGTAGCTAACCCATCTCCAGAGAGGGGCTAAAGAGAGGTAGCTAACCCATCTCCAGAGAGGGGGAGGGGTGGCTAAAGATGGGTAGCCATA
>JAAKFY010000116.1:196923-198124 GCA_011823955.1 Dissostichus mawsoni
ATATCTACTGCAGTACTACTGATATATCTACTGCAGTACTACTGATATATCTACTGCAGTACTACTGATGTATCTACTGTAGTACTACTGATAGTACTACTGATATATCTACTGCAGTACTACTGATATATCTACTGCAGTACTACTGATATATCTACTGCAGTACTACTGATATATCTACTGTAGTACTACTGATATATCTACTGCAGTACTACTGATATATCTACTGCAGTACTACTGATATATCTACTGCAGTACTACTGATATATCTACTGCAGTACTACTGATATATCTACTGCAGTACTACTGATATATCTACTGCAGTACTACTGATATATCTACTGTAGTACTACTGATATATCTACTGCAGTACTACTGATATATCTACTGCAGTACTACTGATATATCTACTGCAGTACTACTGATATATCTACTGCAGTACTAATATATCTACTGCAGTACTACTGATATATCTACTGCAGTACTACTGATATATCTACTGCAGTACTACTGATATATCTACTGTAGTACTACTGATAGTACTACTGATATATCTACTGCAGTACTACTGATATATCTACTGTAGTACTACTGATATATCTACTGCAGTACTACTGATATATCTACTGCAGTACTACTGATATATCTACTGTAGTACTACTGATAGTACTACTGATATATCTACTGCAGTACTACTGATATATCTACTGATAGTACTACTGATATCTACTGCAGTACTACTGATATATCTACTGTAGTACTACTGATATATCTACTGCAGTACTACTGATATCTACTGTAGTACTACTGATAGTACTACTGATATATCTACTGCAGTACTACTGATATATCTACTGTAGTACTACTGATAGTACTACTGATATATCTACTGCAGTACTACTGATATATCTACTGCAGTACTACTGATATATCTACTGTAGTACTACTGATATATCTACTGCAGTACTATTGATATATCTACTGCAGTACTACTGATAGTACTACTGATATATATACTGCAGTACTACTGATATATCTACTGCAGTACTACTGATAGTACTACTGATATATCTACTGCAGTACTACTGATATATCTACTGTAGTACTACTGATATATCTACTGCAGTACTACTGATAGTACTACTGATATATCTACTGCAGTACTACTGATATATCTACTGTAGTACTACTGATAGTACTA
>JAAKFY010000116.1:199124-216624 GCA_011823955.1 Dissostichus mawsoni
TCTTACTTAGTTTCTTGCTAACTAGCTAATAACTATCTTACTTAGTTTCTTGCTAACTAGCTTAATAACTATCTTACTTAGTTTCTTGCTAACTAGCTTAATAACTATCTTACTTAGTTATTAAGCTAGTTAGCAAGAAACTATCTTACTTAGTTTAATGCTAACTAGCTTAATAACTATCTTACTTAGTTTCTAGCTAACTAGCTAAATAACTATCTTACCTAGTTTATTGCTAACTAGCTTAATAACTATCTTACTTAGTTTCTAGCTAACTAGCTAAATAACTATCTTACCTAGTTTATTGCTAACTAGCTTAATAACTATCTTACTTAGTTTCTAGCTAACTATCTTAATAACTATCTTACTTAGTTTCTTGCTAACTAGCTTAATAACTATCTTACTTAGTTTCTTGCTAACTAGCTTAATAACTATCTTACTTAGTTTCTAGCTAACTAGCTTAATAACTATCTTACTTAGTTTCTAGCTAACTAGCTAAATAACTATCTTACTTAGTTTCTAGCTAACTAGCTTAGTAACTATCTTACTTAGTTTATTGCTAACTAGCTTAATAACTATCTTACTTAGTTTCTTGCTAACTAGCTTAATAACTATCTTACTTAGTTTAATGCTAACTAGCTTAATAACTATCTTACTTAGTTTCTAGCTAACTAGCTAAAAACTATCTTACCTATTTATTGCTAACTAGCTTAATAACTATCTTACTTAGTTTCTAGCTAACTAGCTTAATAACTATCTTACTTAGTTTCTTGCTAACTAGCTTAATAACTATCTTACTTAGTTTCTTGCTAACTAGCTTAATAACTATCTTACTTAGTTTCTAGCTAACTAGCTTAATAACTATCTTACTTAGTTTCTAGCTAACTAGCTAAATAACTATCTTACTTAGTTTCTAGCTAACTAGCTTAATAACTATCTTACTTAGTTTCTAGCTAACTAGCTTAATAACTATCTTACTTAGTTTCTAGCTAACTAGCTTAATAGCTATCTTACTTAGTTTCCAGCTAACTAGCTAAATAACTATCTTACTTAGTTTCTAGCTAACTAGCTTAATAACTATCTTACTTAGTTTATTGCTAACTAGCTTAATAACTATCTTACTTAGTTTATTGCTAACTAGCTTAATAACTATCTTACTTAGTTTTTAGCTAACTAGCTTAATAACTATCTTACTTAGTTTCTAGCTAACTAGCTTAATAACTATCTTACTTAGTTTCTAGCTAACTAGCTAAATAACTATCTTACTTAGTTTCTAGCTAACTAGCTAATAAAGTAGATAGCTAACAGAGGACGTGAGAAATGAAGCAAACGCTGGTTCTGTTTCTCTGCTTGCTGACGGCCAATGGTAGTAAACAAAGTCTCACGTAAACAAAATCTCACGTCAACAAAGTCTCATGTCAACAAAGTCTCACGTAACCAAAGTCTCACGTAAACGAAGTCTCATGTAAACAAAGTCTCATGCGTCCGATGAGACTCAGATTGTCGGGGAGACCTGAGGAATCTTTGTGGTTTCAGATGTTTAAACTCTGTGTGTGTGTGTGTGTGTGTGTGTGTGTGTGTGTGTGTGTGTTTGTTTGTATGTGTGTTTGTGTGTGTGTGTGTGTGTGTGTGTGTGTGTGTGTGTGTGTGTGTGTGTGTGTGTGTGTGTGTGTTGTGTGTGTGTGTGTGTGTGTGTGTGTGTGTGTGTGGTTGTGGTTCAGTCGAGGCGTCCGTCCTTCTGTCCCATCAACGAGTCGCCGGACAAAGAGAGCGCAGAGGATTCTGGGAAAACAGCGGTGGTGTTTTCTCTGAAGAACGAAGTGGGCTGTCTGGTGACATCACTGAAACTCTTCCAGGTGAGAGGCTTCCTGTTGGTCCCTCGTTAGAGACGTCCTCCCTCTGATGCTCACTCTCTCCTTTCCTCCCTCCTCATTTCCTCCCTCTGATGCTCACACTCTCCTTTCCTCCCTCCTCATTTCCTCCCTCTGATGCTCACACTCTCCTTTCCTCCCTCCTCATTTCCTCCCTCTGATGCTCACACTCTCCTTTCCTCCTTCCTCATTTCCTCACTTTGATGCTCACTCTCTCCTTTCCTCCCTCCTCACTCCTTCCTCCCTCTGATGCTCACTCTTTCCTTTCCTCCCTCTGACGCTCACTCTCTCCTTTCCTCCCTCCTCATTTCCTCCCTCTGATGCTCACACTCTCCTTTCCTCCCTCCTCATTTCCTCCCTCTGATGCTCACTCTCTCCTTTCCTCCTCCCTCCTCCCTCCCCCAGGAGAGCGGAGTGAATCTGAACCACATCGAGTCTCGGAGGTCGAAGCGAGTCGTTAACGAGGTGGAGATCTACGCCGACTGCAGCTGCAGCAAAAAGGAGTTCAACGAGCTGCTGGAGGTCCTCAAAGAGCACGTGAACATCCTCTCCTCCAACACACCTGCTCACGTGTGGTCAGCAGAGGCAGGTAGGAACTCTTTAAACAGGTAGGAACACCTGAGGCAGGTAGGAACTCTTTAAACAGGTAGGAACACCTGAGGCAGGTAGGAACTCTTTAAACAGGTAGGAACACCTGAGGCAGGTAGGAACACTTTAAACAGGTAGGAACTCTTTAAACAGGTAGGAACACCTGAGACAGGTAGGAACTCTTTAAAGAGGTAGGAACTCTTTAAACAGGTAGGAACACCTGAGACAGGAAGGAACTCTTTAAACAGGTAGGAACTCTTTAAACAGGTAGGAACACCTGAGACAGGTAGGAACACTTTAAACAGGTAGGAACACCTGAGACAGGTAGGAACACTTTAAACAGGTAGGAACACCTGAGGCAGGTAGGAACTCTTTAAACAGGTAGGAACACCTGAGACAGGTAGAAACTCTTTAAACAGGTAGGAACACCTAAGACAGGAAGGAACTCTTTAAACAGGTAGGAACTCTTTAAACAGGTAGGAACTCTTTAAACAGGTAGGAACACCTGAGACAGGAAGGAACTCTTTAAACAGGTAGGAACTCTTTAAACAGGTAGGAACACCTGAGACAGGTAGGAACACTTTAAACAGGTAGGAACACCTGAGACAGGTAGGAACACTTTAAACAGGTAGGAACACCTGAGACAGGTAGGAACTCTTTAAACAGCTAGGAAGTCTTCAAACGGGTAGGAACACCTGAGGCAGGTAGGAACACTTTAAACAGGTAGGAACTCTTTAAACAGGTAGGAACACCTGAGACAGGTAGGAACTCTTTAAAGAGGTAGGAACTCTTTAAACAGGTAGGAACACCTGAGACAGGTAGGAACTCTTTTAACAGGTAGGAACACCTGAGACAGGTAGGAACTCTTTAAACAGGTAGGAACACCTGAGACAGGAAGGAACTCTTTAAACAGGTAGGAACTCTTTAAACAGGTAGGAACACCTGAGACAGGTAGGAACACTTTAAACAGGTAGGAACACCTAGACAGGTAGGAACTCTTTAAACAGGTAGGAACACCTGAGACAGGTAGGAACTCTTTAAACAGGTAGGAACACCTGAGACAGGAAGGAACTCTTTAAACAGGTAGGAACTCTTTAAACAGGTAGGAACACCTGAGACAGGTAGGGATATTAGTAGCCTTTAGGGTTTTATATGTTGTTACTTTAGGTAAAAAGACATGCTTTCAACACAACAACAACAACAACAACAACAACAACAACGATGAAGCATATTTGTTTGTTTGTTGTTGTTGTTTTATAACTCAGATGAAGAGGATGTGCCCTGGTTCCCGATGAAGATCTCTGAGCTGGATCAGTGTTCTCACAGAGTCCTGATGTACGGATCGGAGCTGGACGCGGACCACCCTGTGAGGACTATCATATATGCATTCTGCATCTCTTATCTCACTGTTTGTCCACTAGAGACATGCGATCAAAATATTCTTTACCTCAATAACTTTTATTAAATAATTATAATATATAAAATCCTAGAGGCTTTAATCAAAAAATATTTGAATATTTGTTATGGATGATGTGCTTCTTCCTGTAGGGCTTTAAGGATGAGGTGTACCGGCAGAGGAGGAAGTACTTCGTGGAGGTGGCCATGAATTATAAATTGTGAGTAAGAAAGACAGCATTGTAAGGGAGAAGTTAAAAGATCAGATTTATGTTTAATATGCTAATGAGGCGTTATGTGACGCTAACAGGAGGTTCCTGCAGATTCAGAGTTAATTAAAGGTCTCCTATCATGCTAAATGCACTCTCTGATGTCTTCTCTACATCACCATGTGTCCCCGGTGTGTCAGGAGACTCACAAAGTGATGTCTTCTCTACATCACCATGTGTCCCCGGTGTGTCAGGAGACTCACAAAGTGATGTCTTTTCTACATCTATGTGTCCCCGGTGTGTCAGGAGACTCACAAAGTGATGTCTTCTCTACATCACAATGTGTCCCCGTGTGTCCCCGGTGTGTCGGTGTGTCAGGAGACTCACAAAGTGATGTCTTCTCTACATCACAATGTGTCCCCGGTGTGTCCCCGGTGTGTCAGGAGACTCACAAAGTGATGTCTTCTCTACATCACAATGTGTCCCCGGTGTGTCCCCGGTGTGTCCCCGGTGTGTCAGGAGACTCTCAAAGTGTCAGAGAATAAACCCCTCTCTCTTTTCCTCCGTACCCACATCTCTAAAAACGGGGGAGCAACGGAGCTGATCCAGATTTGCTGCGTCATGACCACATTACTAAAATGTGGGCGGGCTTTACACCCACGGGCCAATCAGAAACGTTGCTGTCAGAAACAATGAGACGTGTTCTGGAAGTAATATGGTCTGTGTTTACATTAGCATGCTAACACTCAGAGCTAACCTGTACTGGAGAGAGTATGTGTGAAGAAGCAGGAAATCAAAAGGAACTCACCTTGTGGTAAACCTGAGAGAGAGAGAGAGTTTGAGCTCCATGCTGTTTCAGAGAGAATCCTTGATGTGGTTTGGAACATGATGGAGTTTCATCACGGCAGCATTTAGCTGAGTTTCTGCTGGGAGAGTTCTCCTGATGAGATCTACTCTCTCTCTAAAGCTACAGACCCAGAGTCAGCTCTTTAGTAACAGCTGGAAGAGAGAGGGGGGGGCTACAAGGATCTGTTTGGGGTTTGGAGCAGGACACTTCAGAGACATGTCTTTAGTAACAGCTGGAAGAGAGGGGGACGAGGCTACAAGGATCCGTTTGGGGTTTGGAGCAGGACACTTCAGAGACATGTCTTTAGTAACAGCTGGAAGAGAGGGGGACGAGGCTACAAGGATCTGTTTGGGGTTTGGAGCAGGACACTTCAGAGACATGTCTTTAGTAACAGCTGGAAGAGAGGGGGGGGGGGGCTACAAGGATCTGTTTGGGGTTTGGAGCAGGACACTTCAGAGACATGTCCTTAGTAACAGCTGGAAGAGAGGGGGGGGGGGACTACAATGATCTGTTTGGGGTTTGGAGCAGGACACTTCAGAGTCAGCTCTTTAGTAACAGCTGGAAGAGAGGGGGACGAGGCTACAAGGATCTGTTTGGGGTTTGGAGCAGGACACATCAAAGACATGTTTTTATATATTTGAGACCTATAATATATGACAAAAAATAGCATGATAGGAGACCTTTAAATAAACTCCTGGGTGAGGATTCAGATGTTTCTGATGTTATGGCAGATGAACAGCCGGTATAATCTAGGTATGAAACAGTACACCTGTGATGCAGTGACGGTGTGTCTCTCCTCCCCAGCGGGCAGCCCATCCCTCGTATTGAGTACACCCCGGAGGAGGTGAGGACGTGGGGGGTGGTGTTCAGAGAGCTCAGCCAGCTCTACCCCTCCCACGCCTGCAGAGAGCACCTGAAGAACCTGCCTCTGCTGGAGAAACACTGCGGATACAGACAGGACAACATCCCCCAGCTGCAGGACGTCTCCCAGTTCCTCAGAGGTCTTCATCATCATCATCATCATCATCATCATCATCATCATCATCATCGTCATCATCATCATCATCATCATCGTCGTCGTCATCATCATCATCATCATCATCATCACAAAGGTATCCCAACTGTAGCTGTGTACATGACATGATAGGCGCTTTCACACCAAGTACTTTTCCCACAAAGGTTCATGAGAACTTAGTTCATGAGAACTCTAGAGCAGATCGCGTTCACACCGAAAAAATGAAGCCTGACGTCACTTCTTCTTCTGCTTTGGGTTTACTGGCAGACTGCAAACAACTTCACGGCGTATACTGCCACCCGAAGTCCCCGGCCGGAAGTCCCCGGAGTTGGGGACTGGCTTCAGTAGAAGCTGCTGGGACTCCCAGCAGCTTCTACTGAAGCCTTCCGAGTAAATCGCCAGAATGCCGACACCTCCTCATCTCCACCGCTCCCATGTTTTCTTTTGTGTTGCCATAAGTTAGTCTCTCTGCGTTTGTGCGCTGGGCTAATGCTAATGCTAATAATGCTAATGCAAGGATAATAAAATGGCGGTTTCACAAAACCTTTTGGGAGTTTTACGGGGCGTGGCTTGCAATCCGCCCAGCCAATCAGAAATGGGAACCTTTTTCTCCCACGAAAGTACCTGCTCTGTAGCAGGGACTGAAAAGGGGGTAAAAAAGGTTCTCATGAACTAATTTTAGTTCCGGCTCTTTTTGGTGTGAACACAACATTTCGGAACTAAAGTGGGAAAAGTACTGCGGTGTGAACGCGCCTCATGATGTATGATTACCTAGAAGAGCATCAGGACTGTTTTAGGCATATGATAGCTATGTGATTAACATGATGATTCAGCCTCTATGGAGAGAGACAGATGACAAGCATGATCATTTCTGACGTGGAGCTAATCTGAAGTAAACATTGAATACTGCTTTCTATTCCTCCATCTTGTGACTGTGTAACTCCCTCTCTTGGATATCAGCATGTGAAGGACACTGCTCAGGAACTAGTTGATGCTCTGTATGTGATGACTCCTTCCATTCTGGAGAGGATCACAAATACATGGATCATGAGATTGAAGCTCAAGCCGGGGACCAGTGATTATTAAAAATGTGAAGTATTCAGAAAGTCAGAATTTTGAGAAAAAGTCAGAATTTGGAGATTTTTGAGAAAAAGTCAGAATTTTGAGAAAAAGTCAGAATTTTGAGATTTTTAGTATCATCATCATCCTCATCATAAATATCAATCCTCATCATAAATATCAATCATCATCATCATCATCATCATCATAAGACACATCAGAATCAGAAAACCCAACAGTATTCTGTGTGTGTGTGTGTGTGTGTGTGTGTGTGTGTGTGTGTGTGTGTGTGTGTGTGTGTGTGTGTGTGTGTGTGTGTGTGTGTGTGTGTGTGTGTGTGTGTGTGTGTGTGTGTGTGTGTGTGTGTGTGTGTTGTGTGTGTGTGTGTGTGTGTGTGTGTGTGTGTGTGTGTGTGTGTCAGAGCGCTCTGGCTTCACGGTGCGTCCTGTGGCTGGGTATCTCTCTCCCAGAGACTTCCTGTCTGCTCTGGCCTACAGAGTGTTCAACTGCACTCAGTACGTGAGGCACAGCACTGACCCACTGTACACCCCCGAGCCGTGAGTACACCCCGATCCTTTCAGGTCTTTATCATCATGAGCTCAGCGGCTACAGTGTAGATATGGCAATGAAACACTGAAGGCTCCTCCAAGAGAGCAACATGAATATATATAGGACATAAAACTAATAAACAGATAAAATAGTGCAAGAGAATATTTTGAGATGTGCAAGTAAATACAAATAAAATAGAAATAGTGCCAGAATAGTCTATATACAAGTGAATGGAATATGATATATAGATAAATACATTGCAAGATGCAAACAGATGAATGTTTATGGATGTTCTTCACAGAGTTCAGGTGTTTAACAGTCTTATGGCCTGTGGGATGAAACTGTCTCTGAGTCTAGGGGTTTTAGCCCTGATGCTGCGGTACCGCCTGCAGACAGAACAGTTTGTTGTTGGGGTGATGGGGGTCTTTGATAATCCTATCAGAGCTGTTCAGTAGTGCAAAGCGCCTTAACTCTGAGGACAGAATGACCTGCATCTTCCCTGGACCTTCTTCAAGTCTTTTCTGATCTTCCCTGGACCTTCTTCAAGTCTTTTCTGATCTTCCCTGGACCTTCTTCAAGTCTTTTCTGATCTTCCCTGGACCTTCTTCAAGTCTTTTCTGCATCTTCCCTGGACCTTCTTCAAGTCTTTTCTGATCTTCCCTGGACCTTCTTCAAGTCTTTTCTGCATCTTCCCTGGACCTTCTTCAAGTCTTTTCTGCATCTTCCCTGGACCTTCTTCAAGTCTTTTCTGATCTTCCCTGGACCTTCTTCAAGTCTTTTCTGCATCTTCCCTGGACCTTCTTCAAGTCTTTTATGATCTTCCCTGGACCTTCTTCAAGTCTTTTATGATCTTCCCTGGACCTTCTTCAAGTCTTTTATGATCTTCCCTGGACCTTCTTCAAGTCTTTTATGATCTTCCCTGGACCTTCTTCAAGTCTTTTCTGCATCTTCCCTGGACCTTCTTCAAGTCTTTTCTGCATCTTCCCTGGACCTTCTTCAAGTCTTTTCTGCATCTTCCCTGGACCTTCTTCAAGTCTTTTATGATCTTCCCTGGACCTTCTTCAAGTCTTTTATGATCTTCCCTGGACCTTCTTCAAGTCTTTTCTGATCTTCCCTGGACCTTCTTCAAGTTTTATGATCTTCCCTGGACCTTCTTCAAGTCTTTTATGATCTTCCCTGGACCTTCTTCAAGTCTTTTATGATCTTCCCTGGACCTTCTTCAAGTCTTCTATGGATCTTCCCTGGACCTTCTTCAAGTCTTCTTTGGATCTTCCCTGGACCTTCTTCAAGTCTTCTATGGATCTTCCTGGACCTTCTTCAAGTCTTCTTTGGATCTTCCCTGGACCTTCTTCAAGTCTTCTTTGGATCTTCCCTGTTATTAATATGTAGTTAACATGTATTATAGATGTAAGTGTTTAATATGTAGTTAACATGTTATTATGGATATAAGTTATTGACATGTTATTACCGCTGCAGCGACACGTGCCACGAGCTGGGGTCACGTCCCCCTGCTGGCCGACCCAAAGTTCGCTCAGTTCTCGCAGGAGATCGGCCTGGCGTCTCTGGGAGCGTCGGACGAGGACGTCCAGAAGCTGGCCACGGTGAGTCACGTTAATAACCTCCAGGTATGATCACGTGACTCCTGAGGACACGGAGGTCAGTACACTGGTTAGGTCCGTTAATGATCCACAGTTTGTCATGAGGGACGAACAGACGCACTCATCACAGTACTCCATTGAAAGCCATTAGAGCAGAGTTTAATAAAATACTGCTTTGGATCATATCAGCTCTACATCTGCAGCTTCAGATTGAACTTTACAATATTTTCCCACAAGGAGGGGACATTTTCCCATGTTTGCCCATTGGGACACATACAAGCTACTTATGTTATGTATGTATGTCATGTTATGTAATGTAAGGTAACGTTATGTGTTGTTAAGTAACATTTTGTTGTGTTGTGAACAGTGCTATTTCTTCACCATCGAGTTCGGACTCTGCAAACAGGACGGGCAGCTGAGAGCCTACGGAGCCGGGCTGCTGTCATCTATAGGAGAGCTGAGGGTGACACACATTTGAATACTTTATTTGGTTCCACAAATTATATTACATAAGACAGGGAATCAAATATATCGGGGCTAAGCAGCACAGAACACTTAAGGGAACACATAACATCTCCTTCTCCACACGGCTAGGCAGCAGCCTTAAGGGAACACATAGCACCTCCTTCTCCACACGGCTAGGCAGCAGCCTTAAGGGAACACATAGCATCTCCTTCTCCACACGGCTAGGCAGCAGCCTTAAGGGAACACATAGCATCTCCTTCTCCACACGGCTAGGCAGCAGCCTTAAGGGAACACATAGCATCTCCTTCTCCACACGGCTAGGCAGCAGCCTTAAGGGAACACATAGCATCTCCTTCTCCACACGGCTAGGCAGCAGCCTTAAGGGAACACATAGCATCTCCTTCTCCACACGGCTAGCAGCAGCCTTAAGGGAACACATAGCACCTCCTTCTCCACACGGCTAGGCAGCAGCCTTAAGGGAACACATAGCATCTCCTTCTCCACACGGCTAGGCAGCAGCCTTAAGGGAACACATAGCTCCTTCTCCACACGGCTAGGCAGCAGCCTTAAGGGAACACATAGCTCTCCTCCACACGGCTAGGCAGCAGCCTTAAGGGAACACATAGCATCTCCTTCTCCACACGGCTAGGCAGCAGCCTTAAGGGAACACATAGCATCTCCTTCTCCACACGGCTAGCAGCAGCCTTAAGGGAACACATAGCATCCTTCTCCACACGGCTAGCAGCAGCCTTAAGGGAACACATAGCACCTCCTTCTCCACACGGCTAGGCAGCAGCCTTAAGGGAACACATAGCCTCCTTCTCCACACGGCTAAGCAGCAGCCTTAAGGGAACACATAGCATCTCCTTCTCCACACGGCTAGGCAGCAGCCTTAAGGGAACACATAGCATCTCCTTCTCACACGGCTAGCAGCAGCCTTAAGGGAACACATAGCATCTCCTTCTCCACACGGCTAGGCAGCAGCCTTAAGGGAACACATAGCTTCTCCTTCTCACACGGCTAGCAGCAGCCTTAAGGGAACACATAGCACCTCCTTCTCCACACGGCTAGGCAGCAGCCTTAAGGGAACACATAGCACCTCCTTCTCCACACGGCTAAGCAGCAGCCTTAAGGGAACACATAGCACCTCCTTCTCCACACGGCTAGCAGCAGCCTTAAGGGAACACATAGCATCTCCTTCTCCACACGGCTAAGCAGCAGCCTTAAGGGAACACATAGCATCTCCTTCTCCACACGGCTAGCAGCAGCCTTAAGGGAACACATAGCATCTCCTTCTCCACACGGCTAGGCAGCAGCCTTAAGGGAACACATAGCATCTCCTTCTACACGGCTAGGCAGCAGCCTTAAGGGAACACATAGCATCTCCTTCTCCACACGGCTAGGCAGCAGCCTTAAGGGAACACATAGCATCTCCTTCTCCACACGGCTAGGCAGCAGCCTTAAGGGAACACATAGCATCTCCTTCTCCACACGGCTAGCAGCAGCCTTAAGGGAACACATAGCATCTCCTTCTCCACACGGCTAGGCAGCAGCCTTAAGGGAACACATAGCATCTCCTTCTCCACACGGCTAGCAGCAGCCTTAAGGGAACACATAGCATCTCCTTCTCCACACGGCTAGCAGCAGCCTTAAGGGAACACATAGCATCTCCTTCTCCACACGGCTAGCAGCAGCCTTAAGGGAACACATAGCATCTCCTTCTCCACACGGCTAGGCAGCAGCCTTAAGGGAACACATAGCATCTCCTTCTCCACACGGCTAAGCAGCAGCCTTAAGGGAACACATAGCACCTCCTTCTCCACACGGCTAGGCAGCAGCCTTAAGGGAACACATAGCGCCTCCTTCTCCACACGGCTAAGCAGCAGCCTTAAGGGAACACATAGCATCTCCTTCTCCACACGGCTAGCAGCAGCCTTAAGGGAACACATAGCATCTCCTTCTCCACACGGCTAAGCAGCAGCCTTAAGGGAACACATAGCATCTCCTTCTCCACACGGCTAGGCAGCAGCCTTAAGGGAACACATAGCATCTCCTTCTCCACACGGCTAAGCAGCAGCCTTAAGGGAACACATAGCATCTCCTTCTCCACACGGCTAAGCAGCAGCCTTAAGGGAACACATAGCATCTCCTTCTCCACACGGCTAAGCAGCAGCCTTAAGGGAACACATAGCCTCCTTCTCCACACGGCTAAGCAGCAGCCTTAAGGGAACACATAGCATCTCCTTCTCCACACGGCTAAGCAGCAGCCTTAAGGGAACACATAGCACCTCCTTCTCCACACGGCTAAGCAGCAGCCTTAAGGGAACACATAGCATCTCCTTCTCCACACGGCTAAGCAGCAGCCTTAAGGGAACACATAGCATCTCCTTCTCCACACGGCTAGGCAGCAGCCTTAAGGGAACACATAGCACCTCCTTCTCCACACGGCTAAGCAGCAGCCTTAAGGGAACACATAGCATCTCCTTCTCCACACGGCTAAGCTGCCAATAAAAGCTGAAACAGAGCAATATTTGGCAGTTTGGCTTTTCTCTTTGACATTCCAGCAATTCTCAGACCAATCATGGTGCATTTATATACATGGCCAAGACTTCCGAATATGAGTATGCTATATCTACACTTGTACCCAAAGCTGGTTATCACATCGAGCAGTGGTTGGTATTTGATATACTTGTCCTGGAAAGCCTGGTCCATGTACAGGTCAAAGGCACAGCCTACTTCTAAGATTAGCACCTCCTGTGGTTGGTGTCAACAAAACAACATCAGGTGTATTTGGGATGTTAGCAAAGACATCATTGGTAAAACCAAACCATTCTGGTAGCACTCTAGTGTGCTTGTACATTGCTGCGCTAGATGGTAAGATGTTTTGTACCGCATCAGACACAATGTCCACAATACGGTCATGACGGGCTATGTACAGGCGTTTGTATGCATTACATCCATTTGTTATGTGTGCAATGGATTCTAGGTGTTGTTGTGAATCCTGATGGTTTAAACAGAATGGAGTGTGAATGTGAGGGTACCAGGTGGACAGATTGTACTTAGTAGGTAATACCTGCAGTCTTGCTTTGATGGTAAATGTCAGAACATCCTCACCAACAGCGGCGTTCTTAAACACTGAGTGTGAGACTGAGTGGTCAGCAAACCCCAAACAGGCTAGCTTTCCCTGTAATCTGAGTCCACACCAGTGCTGCCTGATCTCAGACTGCTTCATGCTGAGCAGAACCCTCCTTGCAGAGTCTCTGTGCAGTTCCACAGTCTCTTCCTGAGGTGTTGTGATGTCGGCCTTCACAACCACACTGGGGTCTGTGATCAGTTCATCAGAGACGGGGACTTCAGTCTGTGTGTTGAGTCTTGTCCATTTCAGCTGGACTCCAGTCCGATTGCAGAGGTCATTGAGATCTGGCCAGTCAGACCAGACCCGAAGCCCTTGGCCTGAGAGTCCAGTTTCCCAGAGTCTTTCCTCCTGAAGCCGAGGAAGTTGTTCTGGTCTGCGCTGGCCAGGGGGATCTTCCTTCTGTGTAGATCCAGCAGGAGAGAGGCCCTGGCCATTTCTCTTACGGTGACATCATCATTGTTAAGCATGTGGATCAGGTGGGCTAGCCTGGTGGCTATGTAGGTCCACTCAACATTGGGGACTCCCAGCCCCCCCTCTCCACATGGGAGAAAGATGATGCCCCGTGTGGAGTGTGTGTTGAGGCCCACCCACTTTCTGACCAGCTGGACAGTTTTGTTTGTCATTTCTCTCAGTGCCTTGAGAGGGATGTGTACATTGGCAAAGAGATGTTGAATTTTAGCCAAAGCCACCTCTCTCACAGCCTGGAACTTCATGAGGACGGGGAGGGGGGACAAGTCAATCAGGTGGAGACGATGGAGAAACTCTGTAGTGAGCTCCTCGACCTGCTCCCCCACTCGCCAGCGATGTTAAACCTGTGGCCAAGGTATGGGTAGGTCTCATTACGGGAATACACCTTAATAGGTTGGCCCATTACAAGAAAGGAGGGGGGCTTGTCGTTCTTGGCCTTATACCAGCGGTTGCCTCCACTGCGGCGCTCATGGAGTACGGCACACTTAGCTTGCTTCACCTCCAGCCCTGACCATTGGAGGAACTCATCAGTGCGTGCCAGCATGTTAATGATGACATCCTCTTGTCGTGATGACACCTGCACATCGTCAGCGTATCCCTGAACAGGATTGGGGATTTGACATGCAGAGGAGCGCACTGGTAAATCCACTTCATCCATTGGTTGAGTGCTAGGATGAAGTTCACGGCACTCCAGGGACAGCCAGTTTTTATTCCCACCTTCAGTGCAATCGGCTCTGTGAGCTGCTGCCCACAGATAACCTGGAGAAATGAACCTTGGTACACATTTGATACAATATTCACAAAAGGCTGAGGCAGGTGTATTTCCTCTAATGCTTTTAGCATCACCTCATGGGAGAGTGTACCAAACGCGTCTCTAAAGTCCAAAAACACTGTGTAGAATTTAGATGATCCATGTTTGAAATCATCTATTCCGGTTTTTAAGCAAAACACATGTTCGTTCATTCCCTGTCTGTTGATATAGGCTTTCTGATGGGGGGAGAGAATCCCTGTGTCCACCAGCCATGGTAAGATGCGGGTGAGTAGGCACTTCATAAAGACTTTGTATATAGTGGGCAATAGTGAAATGTCACGCCAAGTGGAAGGATCATCTGGGACATTTTCCTTTTTTGGTATCCTGTGAATGAGGGCCCCTTTCCACGAAGCAGGCACCTTCTCATTGATCAGGCAGG
The DNA here is from genome assembly GCA_011823955.1 of Dissostichus mawsoni. NCBI lineage: Eukaryota > Metazoa > Chordata > Actinopteri > Perciformes > Nototheniidae > Dissostichus > Dissostichus mawsoni. The sequence continues at coordinate 213,512 of JAAKFY010000116.1, forward strand.
CATTGAAGATGTGTGTGAGTGTCTGTGTTGACGTGGGCCTGGTAGCTCTCAGCGTCTCATAGATGACCCCATCAGATCCACTAGCCTTGTTATTGGGAAGAGAAGCCAGAACTGCATCCACCTCCTCTGTTGTAAAATCCTGGGTATCTGGGAAATAGCCTGGCTCTATTCTGTCAATGAAATTGTACCAAGGGGGCGTGGCCAGGGGAGTAGCCCTCGGCACAGTTTGACATTTGGCTTTATAGTGGTTATACACATTGGCTGTATCACTAACAGTGGGCGGGGTTTCCGGAAAACAGCTGTTATTTAAAATGATATCGATTGCCTTTGATTTGCGGTGTTGCCAGAGATATGCCAGCTTGTTCCTGGAAACTTTCCTTTGCTGCCGTTGTGTCTCTGTCCCGGCGGCCCGCAGCGCTGGTTGTATTCTCTCACGGATGAAGCGAAGCTGCATTTCTATCCAAGGTGTCAGCGAGTCAGGTGTAAGGTCCACCGGGAAGTCGGCAGAAAGAGGGAATTTCTTCAGGATTCTGGCGACATATTTCAGAAGCTGGAATCCGTACGGACGCGAGTTTCGTTGCGTCGCGGAGAATATTCCATTAATGAAAAAAGCGCTGGTCAGGATTGTCACCAGCCTGCCCCACTTCTCTGCGCCTCCGTGAGTAACAGCAAAGTTAGATCTTACCTGGAGCAGTTGTGTGTCCAGTGTCCCCCTGTACGCTCTTTCATCTCTCTGGAAAGCAGTCCACTCACAATCTGACAATAATCGCGCATATTGCTCGAAGTCTACACGAACATCTCCGGCCGGTGTTGGGCTTGGGTCGCAGACGTTCAGGCGTTGTTTGTAGACTCGCCCGCTGTTCAGGGCTTGTTTAAAGGCCAATCTCAGCGTGGTAACGAGACACATTGTGTACCAAAAGCGTCTTATATCCCCACTGCAATAACGATGGCAGTTACAACGGGTGTGTGAGCTTAGATGTTAAAAAAGGTGAGCGAGTTCCTCTCACCACTCACGCAGCGTAGGGTTACGCATACCCTAACCGGCCACACACACACACACACACACACACACACACACACACACACACACACACACACACACACACACACACACACACACACACACACACACACACACACACACACACACACACACACACACACACACACACACACACACACACACACACACACACACACACACACACACACACACACACACACACACACACACACACACACACACACACACACACACACACACACACACACACACACACACACACACGAGATGTGTTTGTTAACAAAATAATTAACAACATTGATGTACATTTCAAATGTTTACATATTATTGATATATATATATATAGAGTTATACAATTACACTTCAACACACGTGTGTGTGTGTGTGTGTGTTTCTTTGGGTGCGTGGGTGCGTGATTTTGTATGAGGGGCCGTACAGGCCGTAATTCATACTGGTCCAATCACACACATACATTCTCCTTTTACACACATATATATTGTCACTCACACATTTATACATTTTGCTCTCGTGCATATTCAATGTTTACATTGAATATGATAAATAATATATGCATGTCTGAAGACAGTTTGATGCAAATACTGTACTGTATATGATGATTGTTGAAAATACACTTTTACCATAAAAGGCCAGCTCGACCAGTCGGTAGAGGCTCATAAAAACAAAACTGTGTGTTCAGTCAAAAATAAAAAATGTGTTTGTGGTTATTTGATAAAAAAATGCAAACAAATAATTTTTCCATAGCTTTTTTCTTTGTCTGGTTCACTCTAAAAAACGATTCATGGGGTTAGTAGATTCCACTTAAAATAGCCTTTTTCAACAATGTTCTCCTTTTAAGGATGATTCGGTGGAAAGAATAAGAGAGGTTGTACTTCATAGTTCTTGTGGGAGTAGTTTCACGAGTACTGAGTCCAACAGGATCAATCTCACGAAGAACTAATGGCAACAAAACATTTTTTCCCTCATCAAACTGAGCAGAAGTGGCTGGCTTGATGTTGTTCTCAGGAGGGGACTCTGACAGAGGATATCAACAACAACAATCAACACACTAGAAGTACTTCATTGTGGTAGTAGGTGTAAGACTATGAGTCCAGCAGGATCAATATCATTAAGAACTAATGGTAAAATGGTCTTTGTATCACTCATCAAAGATAGCAGAAAACATGCATTATGTGCTATGGAGGGGACTCTGACAGAGGATTACTCACAAAGTACACAGTAAAAGTACTTCATTTCATTGTTGGTAGCAGTCAAAATAATACCGAGTCCAACAGAGCCAGTTTTATTAAGAACTTGTGGTAACAAATATTTGTATCGATCATCAAATATAGCAGGAATAAAAATGAAGAGCTGCTGATTTGAAAAACAAAGTGGAGAGACGCTGAGTGACCGCAGCGCAGAACCGCTGCATAGCTTCAATCTCCTAACAATGTCCTCCATCTTAGAAACAGGCTTATTATATTTACAGCCCTTAATAACATCCATTTTCTGGGCTCAAAGTGTGATCGCTAAATTCACCTCGTTTCCCCTTGTTTATAATATTATCACAGTTCCAAGCAAACGAGTGCTTTTGTTTTGAAATCACTTCCGTGAGTTTGGCGGCCCCCCCCCCCCCCTCGCTCCAATGACCATTAGACCATTTAGTAAGGTACAAAGCAGAAAGCAGAAAGGCCTCGCAGACGCTCTTCCGTTTACTTGTTTAATAAAGAAAAACAAATGGTCCGTAGATACACGGATTCATCTCCCTCCATCATGTTGATTTGAATCAGAAGTTCTGAACATGAGCCCGCCCCGCTCGACCTTCTGAGCCAATCACAGCGCGATAATGACCTGCCTTCCGTTTCCACTATACTTTCTCTCATACATGCATTCTTCTCTTGCATACTTATATTGTCTTCAGACATGCATATATTATTTATCATATTAAATGTAAACATTGAATGAATGTGCACGAGAGCAAAATGTATAAATGTGTGAGTGTAAATATATGTATGTAAAAGGAGAATGTATGTGTGTGAGAGGACCAGTATGAATTACGGCCTGTACGGCCCCTCATAATTTTGTGTGTGTG
>JAAKFY010000116.1:224124-241624 GCA_011823955.1 Dissostichus mawsoni
CTGCTTCTCCTTCTCCTTCTCCTTCTGCTTCTCCTTCTCCTTCTGCTTCTCCTTCTGCTTCTGCTTCTGCTTCTCCTTCTCCTTCTGCTTCTCCTTCTGCTTCTGCTTCTGCTTCTCCTTCTCCTTCTGCTTCTCCTTCTCCTTCTGCTTCTGCTTCTGCTTCTCCTTCTGCTTCTCCTTCTGCTTCTGCTTCTCCTTCTCCTTCTGCTTCTCCTTCTCCTTCTCCTTCTGCTTCTCCTTCTCCTTCTGCTTCTCCTTCTGCTTCTCCTTCTGCTTCTGCTTCTCCTTCTCCTTCTGCTTCTCCTTCTGCTTCTCCTTCTGCTTCTGCTTCTCCTTCTGCTTCTCCTTCTGCTTCTGCTTCTGCTTCTGCTTCTGCTTCTCCTTCTCCTTCTCCTTCTCCTTCTCCTTCTGCTTCTGCTTTTGCTTCTCCTTCTGCTTCTGCTTCTGCTTCTCCTTCTCCTTCTGCTTCTCCTTCTCCTTCTCCTTCTGCTTCTGCTTCTCCTTCTCCTTCTCCTTCTGCTTCTCCTTCTCCTTCTGCTTCTGCTTCTGCTTCTGCTTCTCCTTCTGCTTCTCCTTCTCCTTCTCCTTCTCCTTCTGCTTCTCCTTCTGCTTCTGCTTCTGCTTCTCCTTCTCCTTCTGCTTCTCCTTCTGCTTCTGCTTCTGCTTCTCCTTCTCCTTCTGCTTCTCCTTCTCCTTCTCCTTCTGCTTCTCCTTCTGCTTCTCCTTCTGCTTCTGCTTCTGGCTTCTCCTTCTGCTTCTGCTTCTCCTTCTGCTTCTCCTTCTGCTTCTGCTTCTGCTTCTCCTTCTCCTTCTGCTTCTGCTTCTCCTTCTGCTTCTGCTTCTGCTTCTGCTTCTCCTTCTGCTTCTGCTTCTGCTTCTCCTTCTGCTTCTGCTTCTGCTTCTCCTTCTGCTTCTCCTTCTGCTTCTGCTTCTCCTTCTGCTTCTGCTTCTCCTTCTGCTTCTCCTTCTGTCTGCTTCTCCTTCTCTTCTGCTTCTCCTTCTCCTTCTGCTTTCTCCTTCTGCTTCTGCTTCTCCTTCTGCTTCTCCTTCTGCTTCTCCTTCTCCTTCTGCTTCTCCTTCTCCTTCTGCTTCTGCTTCTCCTTCTGCTTCTCCTTCTCCTTCTGCTTCTCCTTCTGCTTCTCCTTCTCCTTCTGCTTCTCCTTCTGCTTCTGCTTCTGCTTCTGCTTCTCCTTCTCCTTCTGCTTCTGCTTCTCCTTCTCCTTCTGCTTCTGCTTCTCCTTCTGCTTCTCCTTCTCCTTCTCCTTCTGCTTCTGCTTCTCCTTCTGCTTCTGCTTCTCCTTCTGCTTCTCCTTCTCCTTCTCCTTCTGCTTCTGCTTCTCCTTCTGCTTCTGCTTCTCCTTCTGCTTCTCCTTCTGCTTCTGCTTCTCCTTCTGCTTCTCCTTCTGCTTCTCCTTCTCCTTCTGCTTCTGCTTCTCCTTCTCCTTCTGCTTCTCCTTCTGCTTCTCCTTCTGCTTCTGCTTCTGCTTCTGCTTCTGCTTCTCCTTCTGCTTCTGCTTCTCCTTCTGCTTCTGCTTCTGCTTCTGCTTCTCCTTCTGCTTCTCCTTCTCCTTCTGCTTCTGCTTCTGCTTCTCCTTTCCTTCTCCTTCTGCTTCTCCTTCTGCTTCTCCTTCTCCTTCTGCTTCTGCTTCTCCTTCTGCTTCTGCTTCTGCTTCTGCTTCTCCTTCTGCTTCTCCTTCTCCTTCTGCTTCTGCTTCTCCTTCTGCTTCTCCTTCTCCTTCTGCTTCTGCTTCTGCTTCTCCTTCTGCTTCTGCTTCTCCTTCTGCTTCTCCTTCTGCTTCTGCTTCTGCTTCTGCTTTCCTTCTCCTTCTCCTTCTCCTTCTCCTTCTGCTTTCCTTGCTTCTCCTTCTGCTTCTCCTTCTGCTTCTCCTTCTCCTTCTGCTTCTCCTTCTGCTTCTCCTTCTGCTTCTCCTTCTCCTTCTCTTCTCCTTCTCCTTCTGCTTCTGCTTCTCCTTCTGCTTCTCCTTCTGCTTCTGCTTCTCCTTCTCCTTCTCCTTCTCCTTCTGCTTCTGCTTCTCCTTCTGCTTCTCCTTCTCCTTCTCCTTCTGCTTCTGCTTTCCTTCTGCTTCTCCTTCTGCTTCTCCTTCTGCTTCTGCTTCTCCTTCTCCTTCTGCTTCTCCTTCTGCTTCTGCTTCTCCTTCTCCTTCTGCTTCTCTTCTGCTCTGCTTCTCCTTCTCCTTCTGCTTCTGCTTCTCCTTCTCCTTCTGCTTCTGCTTCTCCTTCTGCTTCTCCTTCTGCTTTCTCTTCTCCTTCTCCTTCTGCTTCTCCTTCTCCTTCTCCTTCTCCTTCTCCTTCTGCTTCTCCTTCTGCTTCTCCTTCTCCTTCTCCTCTGCTTCTCCTTCTGCTTCTCCTTCTCCTTCTCCTTCTGCTTCTCCTTCTCCTTCTGCTTCTGCTTCTCCTTCTGCTTCTGCTTCTGCTTCTCCTTCTGCTTCTGCTTCTCTTTGCTTCTGCTTCTCCTTCTGCTTCTGCTTCTCCTTCTGCTTCTGCTTCTGTTCTCTTCTGCTTCTCCTTCTCCTTCTGCTTCTGCTTCTGCTTCTCCTTCTCCTTCTCCTTCTCCTTCTGCTTCTGCTTCTCCTTCTCCTTCTCCTTCTGCTTCTGCTTCTGCTTCTCCTTCTCCTTCTCCTTCTCCTTCTGCTTCTCCTTCTCCTTCTGCTTCTCCTTCTCCTTCTGCTTCTGCTTCTGCTTCTGCTTCCTTCGCTTCTCCTTCTCCTTCTGCTTCTCCTTCTCCTTCTCCTTCTCCTTCGCTTCTGCTTCTCCTTCTGCTTCTGCTTCTCCTTCTGCTTCTCCTTCTCCTTCTGCTTCTCCTCTTCTCCTTCTGCTTCCTTCTGCTTCTCCTTCTCCTTCTGCTTCTGCTTCTGCTTCTCCTTCTCCTTCTGCTTCTGCTTCTCCTTCTGCTTCTCCTTCTCCTTCTCCTTCTGCTTCTGCTTCTCCTTCTGCTTCTGCTTCTGCTTCTGTCTCCTTCTGCTTCTCCTTCTGCTTCCTTCTCCTTCTGCTTCTCCTTCTCCTTCTGCTTCCCTTCTCTTCTCCTTCTCCTTCTGCTTTCCTTCTCCTTCTGCTTCTCCTTCTGCTTCTCCTTCTGCTTCTCCTTCTGCTTCTGCTTCTGCTTCTCCTTCTCTTCTCCTTCTCCTTCTGCTTCTCCTTCTGCTTCTCCTTCTCCTTCTGCTTCTGCTTCTCCTTCTGCTTCTGCCTTCTCCTTCTCCTTCTGCTTCTGCTTCTCCTTCTGCTTCTGCTTCTCCTTCTCCTTCTCTTCTCCTCTGCTTCTGCTTCTCCTTCTGCTTCTCCTTCTCCTTCTGCTTCTGCTTCTGCTTCTCCTTCTGCTTCTCCTTCTCCTTCTGCTTCTGCTTCTCTTCTGCTTCTGCTTCTCCTTCCTCTTCTCTCCTTCTGCTTCTCCTTCTGCTTGCTTCTCCTTCTGCTTCTCCTTCTCCTTCTGCTTCTGCTTCTCCTTCTCCTTCTGCTTCTCCTTCTGCTTCTGCTTCTGCTTCTGCTTCTCCTTCTCCTTCTGCTTCTGCTTCTCCTTCTCCTTCTGCTTCTCCTTCTCCTTCTGCTTCTGCTTCTCCTTCTCCTTCTGCTTCTCCTTCTGCTTCTCCTTCTCCTTCTGCTTCTGCTTCTCCTTCTGCTTCTGCTTCTCCTTCTCCTTCTGCTTCTCCTTCTCCTCTGCTTCTCCTTCTCCTTCTGCTTCTGCTTCTGCTTCTGCTTCTGCTTCTCCTTCTCCTTCTCCTTCTGCTTCTCCTTCTCCTTCTGCTTCTGCTTCTCCTTCTGCTTCTCCTTCTGCTTCTGCTTCTCCTTCTGCTTCTCCTTCTCCTTCTCCTTCTGCTTCTCCTTCTCCTTCTCCTTCTGCTTCTGCTTCTGCTTCTCCTTCTCCTTCTGCTTCTGCTTCGCTTCTCCTTCTGCTTCTCCTTCTCCTTCTGCTTCAGTGAGTATATGAGTTGTGTCTCCTCCTCAGTGAGTATATGAGTGTGTCTCCTCCTCAGTGAGTATATGAGTGGTGTCCTCCTCAGTGAGTATATGAGTGTGTGTCCTCCTCAGTGAGTATATGAGTGTGTCTCCTCCTCAGTGAGTATATGAGTTGGTGTCCTCCTCAGTGAGCATATGAGTGTGTGTCCTCCTCAGTGAGCATATGAGTGTGTGTCCTCCTCAGTGAGTATATGATGTGTGTCCTCCTCAGTGAGCATTAGGGGTTTTCACGACTACCATTATTTACTAGTCGACAAGTTTTTCAATAGTAGTCGACTAGTCGACTAGTCTTACGTCATAATAAAGAAACACAAAGAGGTGTAAAACTGTATTTTGTATTGCAATTCATACGTTACGTTAAACACTGTAACAAAGCAGCATTTTAATTTGTGTTACATGCTGTTACATGGCTGATTAAATAAAAACAGTAACTGGACTCACCAAATCTACTGCAAAAACTCTGTTAAGAACATAATGCAACGTAAATCCAGTGCGCATTGCGCAACACTTTACTCGCTGTCACTGTCCTTCTCGATAAGGATGTCCACCCTTCAGGTTTTTTGGTTTGCGTTAAGGAAGACCAAAGCATCAACATGTGAGGGAAGGAGGCTTGACCTGTCGGGTGACAGTGGTGCCTGCCAGGGAAAACATCCGTTCACTTTGGGTGCTGGTGTAGCCAGGTAGCTCCTGGAAAGCTTGGCTAAACGGGGGAAGCGGTTTTGCGTTTTTGTGCCCACCACTTCAGAGAGGTTATCCACTGTGGGGATATGGGGTGTCTGCTGGCAGTAATCCCGTAGCTCATCCGCGCCACTGTTGACCCGTGTTTTCTTGTTGCTCTCGAAATGAGGTCCAAACAGCTGTTCAAAGGGGGTGCTTGTGGAGCACGCTCGTGAACTTTTAGCGCCGGAGCTAAAACTGAAACTGTAGAGCGCATAGGTGCGGCGCATTTGCGCATAAAAATGAGGACCCCTGAATGTCGGGCGTGTTTTTGCTGGAGCATTTTGCAGCACCTCAGCGCCAATGTCGGCATCCTCATTTCCCACGTTTGCCTCCATTTTGTTCACGACTAGTCGACTAGGGCCTACAGCGCCGACTAGTGGTAGAACTACTCGACTAGTCGACTAGTGGTGAAACCCTAGTGAGCATATGAGTGTGTGTCCTCCTCAGTGAGTATATGAGTGTGTGTCCTCCTCAGTGAGCATATGAGTGTGTGTCCTCCTCAGTGAGTATATGAGTGTGTGTCCTCCTCAGTGAGTATATGAGTGTGTGTCCTCCTCAGTGAGTATATGAGTGTGTCCTCCTCAGTGAGCATATGAGTGTGTGTCCTCCTCAGTGAGCATATGAGTGTGTGTCCTCCTCAGTGAGCATATGAGTGTGTGTCCTCCTCAGTGAGTATATGAGTGTGTCTCCTCCTCAGTGAGTATATGAGTGTGTGTCCTCCTCAGTGAGTATATGAGTGTGTGTCCTCCTCAGTGAGTATATGAGTGTGTCTCCTCCTCAGTGAGTATATGAGTGTGTGTCCTCAGGTCGTCCACAGGGACCTGGCAGCCAGGAACGTCCTGGTCTGCGAGGGGAAGCTGCTGAAGGTCTGTGACTTCAGTCTGGCCAGAGACCTGATGAAGGACCAGGACTACATCGCCAGAGGGACCGTGAGGATCCTTATTTTATCTTTCTCACGTGTAAACCTTATCCCTGAGTTGCTCTGAGCCGGCCCTCTGTCCTCAGAGCTTCCTGCCCGTCAGGTGGATGTCTCCGGAGAGCCTCTTCCAGAACCTGTTCAGCTGCCAGAGCGACGTCTGGTCCTACGGGGTCCTGCTGTGGGAGCTCTTCTCTCTGGGTAAGGGTTAGAGAGATCTCCCTGGTCCTACGGGGTCCTGCTGTGGGAGCTCTTCTCTCTGGGTAAGGGTTAGAGAGATCTCCCTGGTCCTACGGGGTCCTGCTGTGGGAGCTCTTCTCTCTGGGTAAGGGTTAGAGAGATCTCCCTGGTCCTACGGGGTCCTGCTGGGGAGCTCTTCTCTCTGGGTAAGGGTTAGAGAGATCTCCCTGGTCCTACGGGGTCCTGCTGTGGGAGCTCTTCTCTCTGGGTAAGGGTTAGAGAGATCTCCCTGGTCCTACGGGGTCCTGCTGTGGGAGCTCTCTCTGGGTAAGGGTTAGAAAACTCTCCCTGGTCTCCAGCTTGAGCTTCAATCTCAGGATCCATGTATCTGTGATCCTCTCCAGAATGGAAGGAGTCATCACATACAGAGCATCAACTAGTTCCTGAACAGTGTCCTTCACATGCTGATATCCAAGAGAGGGAGTTACAGTCACAAGATGGAGGAATAGAAAGCAGTATTCAATGTTTACTTCAGATTAGCTCCACGTCAGAAATGATCATGCTTGTCATCTGTCTCTCTCCATAGAGGCTGAATCATGTTCATCACATAGCTATCATATGCCTCAAACAGTCCTGATGCTCTTCTAGGTAATCAGACATCCTGTCATGATCACAGCTACAGTTGGGGTACCTTTGTTATCATGTTACTCTCATGTTGGAAGAGGACATTCAGGATTTGACCAACAGTAAACCAGGACAACACACTGGGAAATAAGAGGAATATGTGTCAAAATGGTTTCCGCTGTGTTTCAGGTGCGAGTCCGTACCCCGACCCCGAGCTGCCGTTGACTCAGGACTTCTGCTCGTCTCTGAAGACAGGAAACAGGATGACCCGCCCTGAACACGCCCCTCTCAACATGTAACATCAAACCCACCAATCACTGACCACCCTCTGTACGCCTCATACAGCTGATGTCACTTCCTGTCTCTCCCCAGGTACGACCTGATGAAGGTGTGTTGGGCGGAGAGTCCTCAGTCCAGACCCTCCTTCTCCTCGCTGGTGGTCTCGGTGGGGAACATGCTGACGGAGGACTACAGGAAGGTATCACATGACTTATCTTGATCTCTGGCCCAATTCCAAACCACCCCTACATCCGCCACATCAAGTGCTGTTCCAATCCAACGAGTGTTGAGGGGGAGTGGGTTATCAAGCCTCTAGAGAGAATAGAGTTGGCCGTGATTAGAGATGGGGTTGAGGCATTGCCATGCTCCTGAACCTAGGTTACCAAATGAACTTCATATACATTTGATTTGAAACGGTTGTTGTCTATAGTTCATTTTCCTGTTTCTCCCGGAGAGAGGGGAATTCGTCCCAAAGCCTCCAGCTGGTTTTACCCCCTCCACCTGGAAGAAGCAGCCTCGTTAATCTGAGAGACTACAGACGGAGTTCACTCCATCAGGAGGGGAGTGGGTAGGGTGTGGATGGTGGCCTGTCAGTCTCTGAGCAGGACTCAGCTTCCTGTTGTGTTTCAGCGCTACCTGCAGCTGACGGAGGACTTCCTGTTGTGTTTCAGCGCTACCTGCAGCTGACGGAGGACTTCCTGTCCAGTCCGGCTGTGCTCAGATCCAGACGGAGTTCACCGGGAGCTGATGGGGGTCCGACGGACGCTCAGAAAAATGGTATTTAATATCCTTTTAATCAATTTATCATCGTTATATTCTTTAATGATCACCCACTGTGTGATGTTTACAGGAAGCCCCGATGCTCAGGTGTTGGAGGCGGGGCCAGAGGAGGCAGGCTCCTCCCACACGACCTACATCATCCCCATCACTGACATCACCATAGAAACCAGGGGGGGGCCGCGCAGGACGCAGCCAGGTAACAGCTGAGATTACACAGGAAGGTGTTCACAGATCATAGTTAACCTGAGCAGCAACACGTGAAGAAGAACCACCATCTGTAGAGCCTTGTGCTGCAGAAGCTCTTTTCACCCTCTGTCTGAAACCAGAGCTCAGTCTGCACTGATTGGTTATTTTTTCCCAATTTTTCGAAAAAAATAATCAGAATTCCTACATTTTCGGGGGAAAAAATCTGAATTGTTAATTTTTTGAAAAATGTCAGACATTTTGAAAAAAGACAATTCTTTTGGAAAAAGTCAGATTTTTTGGAAAAAGTAAGAATTTTGAGATGATCATACTCTGTGCTGCAGCACCTCTTTTCACCCTCTGTCTGAAACCAGAGCCCAGTCTGCTCTGATTGGTTAGCTGGCCGGCTCTGTTTTGATTGGTCAACAGCTTAGAGATGTCCCGCCCCTTAGCCTATCACGTACAATGTGTTCAAGCACTGGCCAATTACCTGACCTTCAATGTCTCCTTCCCTCAACGTTTTCTCTCTGCAGCCCTCAGCTGTCCCAGTCTCAGGACACACAGAAAGGAACATCACCTGAGGACAGACAGGAGGGGACATCCCTGAGGAGACAGAGAGGGGACATCACCTGAGGAAGAGGAGAGCTCTCTGTGATGCCTGAGCTGCCTTACAGTCAGGACTGAGGGCTTCATTAACCCTGAGCTGCCTTACAGTCAGGACTGAGGGCTTCATTAACTCTGAGCTACCTTACAGTCAGGACTGAGGGCTTCATTAACTCTGAGCTGCCTTACAGTCAGGACTGAGGGCTTCATTAACCCTGAGCTGCCTTACAGCCAGGACTGAGGGCTTCATTAACCCTGAGCTGACTTACAGTCAGGACTGAGGGCTTCATTAACCCAGAATCCCCTGACAGACAGCACTGAGGGCTTCATTAACCCAGGATCACCCTCAGTGCTGTCTGTCAGGCTGCTGAACCTAAAAAGCTTCATACTATCTTCATTATATCTGTATCTGAGAGGTCTCTGTGTATATCCGTGTTATTCAAAGTGCTTTAAGACGTCTGATGTGACTCCTGAAATAAAGAGTTCATTGAAGTATGAAAACGTTATTGAGCGTCAACATGTTGAGAAACAGCTTCCTGTCTTCCTGTGGGTCCGTCTGGAGAAGTGCTGAGTACTGAGTGTCCTCACAGAGACTCTCACTTCCTCTTCCTCCAGTTAGACCTCCAAACACCAGAGAAATAGAGACACCAGGGACATTAGAGACATCAGGGACATCAGAGACATCAGGGACATTAGAGACATCAGGGACAACAGAGACACCAGGGACAACTGAGACATCAGGGACATCAGAGACATCAGGGACATTATAGACATCAGGGACATCAGGGACATCAGAGACATCAGAGACACCAGAGACACCAGGGACATTATAGACATCAGGGACATCAGATACATCAGAGACATCAGGGACATTATAGACAGCAGGGACATTAGAGACACCAGAGACATCAGGGACATTAGAGACATCAGGGACAACAGAGACACCAAGGGCAACTGAGACATCAGAGACATCAGGGACATTATAGACATCAGGGACATCAGAGACATCAGAGACACCAGAGACACCAGGGACATTATAGACATCAGTAACATCAGATACATCAGAGACATCAGGGACATTAGAGACATCAGGGACATTATAGACATCAGGGACATTAGAGACATCAGAGAAACTAGAGACATCAGGGACATTAGAGACACCAGAGACATCAGAGACATCGGGGACATTAGAGACATCAGGGACATTGGATACTAGTGTTGAACTGGGACCCCCCCTTCCATATTAACATGATAGAGAACATAGAACAAATAAAACCAATAGAAATAGTGAAAGAACTAACAATAGAAATAAATACACGTAAAGAGAATATGAGCAGAACAGAATGTGAAATCAAATATTGTAATTTAAGACTAAATTAAATACGGTTTATTGCGGTGATAACTCTTTAGATAATAAATAATCATCAAGATGCAATCAGATGAATGTTCTGGGTGTTCTTCACAGAGTTCAGGTGTTTACCGTATGGCCTGTGGGCGGAACCTGCTCTTTAGTCCTGAAGCTGCAGGACCTCCAGAGGGGGGAGTTCTGCTCAAAATACCAAACACATGATTTTAGCCTCATCCCCCTCTATTTCAGCTGTTACTAAAGAGATGATTCTGGGTGAAAACACTTCAGCATTTCAGAAAACGCTACAGCATTTCAGAAAACACTACAGCATTTCAGAAAACGCACAGCATTTCAGAAAACGCTACAGCATTACAGAAAACACTACAGCATTCAGAAAACACTACAGCATTTCAGAAAACACTACAGCATTTCAGAAAACGCTACAGCATTTCAAAAACACTACAGCATTCAGAAAACACAACAGCATTCAGAAAACACTACAGCATTTCAGAAAACACTACAGCATTCAGAAAACGCTACAGCATTTCAGAAAACGCTACAGCATTTCAGAAAACACTACAGCATTCAGAAAACGCTACAGCATTTCAGAAAACTACAGCATTTCAGAAAACACTACAGCATTTCAGAAAACGCTACAGCATTTCAGAAAACGCTACAGCATTTCACAAAACACAACAGCATTTCAGAAAACGCTACAGCATTTCAGAAAACGCTACAGCATTTCAGAAAACGCTACAGCATTTCAGAAAACGCTACAGCATTACAGAAAACACAACAGCATTTCAGAAAACGCTACAGCATTTCAGAAAACGCTACAGCATTCAGAAAACACTACAGCATTACAGAAAACGCTACAGCATTTCAGAAAACGCTACAGCATTACAGAAAACACCACAGCATTACAGAAAACACTACAGCATTTCAGAAAACACTACAGCATTACAGAAAACACAACAGCATTACAGAAAACACTACAGCATTACAGAAAACGCTACAGCATTTCAGAAAACGCTACAGCATTACAGAAAACACCACAGCATTACAGAAACACTACAGCATTTCAGAAAACACCACAGCATTACAGAAAACACTACAGCATTTCAGAAAACACTACAGCATTACAGAAAACGCTACAGCATTTCAGAAAACGCTACAGCATTACAGAAAACACTACAGCATTACAGAAAACGCTACAGCATTTCAGAAAACGCTACAGCATTACAGAAAACACTACAGCATTACAGAAAACACTACAGCATTTCAGAAAACACTACAGCATTACAGAAAACGCTACAGCATTTCAGAAAACACCACAGCATTTCAGAAAACACTACAGCATTACAGAAAACGCTACAGCATTACAGAAAACGCTACAGCATTACAGAAAACGCTACAGCATTTCAGAAAACACCACAGCATTACAGAAAACGCTACAGCATTACAGAAAACGCTACAGCATTTCAGAAAACACTACAGCATTACAGAAAACGCTACAGCATTACAGAAAACGCTACAGCATTTCAGAAAACACAACAGCATTTCAGAAAACAACAGCATTACAGAAAACAACAGCATTTCAGAAAACACTACAGCATTTCAGAAAACACTACAGCATTCAGAAAACACTACAGCATTACAGAAAACACTACAGCATTTCAGAAAACACTACAGCATTTCAGAAAACACTACAGCATTTCAGAAAACACTACAGCATTTCAGAAAACACTACAGCATTTCAGAAAACGCTACAGCATTTCAGAAAACGCTACAGCATTTCAGAAAACACTACAGCATTTCAGAAAACACTACAGCATTTCAGAAAACACTACAGCATTTCAGAAAACACTACAGCATTACAGAAAACACTACAGCATTTCAGAAAACGCTACAGCATTTCAGAAAACGCTACAGCATTTCAGAAAACACTACAGCATTACAGAAAACACCACAGCATTTCAGAAAACGCTACAGCATTTCAGAAAACGCTACAGCATTTCAGAAAACACTACAGCATTTCAGAAAACGCTACAGCATTTCAGAAAACACTACAGCATTACAGAAAACGCTACAGGTGGACCTGCTCTACAAATAATCCTCTTGGAACCCTAAGCTCCGCCTACATTTTTTTTTTTAATTAGCATAATGTTCAAAACAGTGAAATATTCACTTAAATTTCAATTTTCAGTTTTTGAACACCAAACTTCGTATACAGCATCGGCGGAGGGTCAGACACATTACCGTAGAAATGAGCATGTTAACACGATAAATATTGCCGCCATGAATCAAAACGTACTAGCAAAAATGCGGGGCTTAGAAATAAATGCTCATAACTCATCAACAATGTATCCATATATCACAGATTTTGGTGGATAGGTTCAGTCTTGGAGAATAGGCACACCAAAGCATTTTCATTTTGGACTATAGGGGGCGCCAAAACACCACCAATTTATAACTCAAGAACGGATGGACGAATTTTTTTTTTTTTACACATACTCTCGGGGTGACTATGAACTGAGATTTAAAGTGTCGCAACAAATGCAGAATGTGGGCGTGGCCTATACATTTTTTAAATTGCGATAGCATAAAATGAGCTTCGGACGCAAAACTTGGGACACACGTCAGAGACCACGACCTTTCGACAATGTAAAAAAAAACGTAATTTTTCAAAAAACTGCTCACTAGCGCCCCCTATTGTGTGGTAGTCACATATAGTTTCTCAGAACTTCACGAATTTTGGCACAGAGATTCCTCATGGAATTACGGACATATTTGTAATTAGCTTCCATTAGCCCCGCCCCGAGAAAGTCGGCCATTTTGAAAGATGTGCGTTTTTCATGCATTTTAAGCACATTCTTGCGAACTCCTCCTAGGGAAATGATCGGAAAAATTCCAGTCCAGGACAAGTTCAGCCCATATCCAATGTGATGCTAAATTGCGAAGGAATAGTCGATCGCTCAAACGAGGAGCTCGTAAGCCAACGGAGAATTTTCCATTTTTGACCATTTACATGTCACAAATGACTCCAAACTACTCCAAACTACTCGCATACAGTTATTCCAATATTCACGAAACGCTGTAGACACTTTGCTCTTATGATTGCGGACATATTTCAAATTGGCTTTCATTAGCCCCGCCCCCCAGGAAGTTGGCGATATTGAAGAATGTGCGTTTTTCATGCATTTTAAGCACATTCTTGCGAACTCCTCCTAGGGAAATGATCGGAAAAATTCCAATCCAGGACAAGTTCAGCCCATATCCAATGTGATGCTAAATTGCGAAGGAATAGTGATCGCTCAAACGGGACCTCGTAAGCCAACGGAGAATTTCCCATTTTTGACGATTTACATGTCACAAATTACTCCAAACTACTCGCATATCGTTTTTCCGATATTCACGAAACGCTGTATACACATTGCTATTATGATTGCACACATTTTCAAATTACTTTTCATTAGCCCCGCCCCCCAGAAAGTCGGCCTTTTAAATGTGCGTTTTTCATGCATTTTAAGCACATTTTCATAATTCCTCATAGGGAAATGATCGGAAAAATTCCAATCTAGGACAACTTAAGCGCATATCCAATGTGATGCTACATTGCAAAGGAAAGTCATTTGCTCGAACGGGGAGCTCGTAAGCTAACGGAGAATGTACAATTTTTGACAAATACATTAATCCAAACTACTACATTTCCATTATGGAAACATTTACAAAGTCGCACCGTTAACTCCGAATGACCTGAAATTTTGCACACTTATTCGGGTGTACCTACTCTACATATTATCTCCATGAACCCCTAAGCTCCGCCTACTTCATTTTTTTTAATTAGCATAATGTTAAACACAGTAAAATATTACCTTAAATTTCAATTTTTTGTTTTTCAACGCCACACTTAGTATACAGCATCGGTGGAGGGTCAGACACATTACCGTAGAAAATGAGCATGTTCAGTCGATAAATATGGCCATCATTAATCTAAACCTGTTTGCAAAAAGTCGGGGCTTACAAAGAAATGCTCATAACTGGTTAGGGTTTAGGGTTAGGGTTAGCCCTAACCCACACACACACACACACCGCCTCTGCTGGCGGCAAATTAAATTACAACAGACACCTACTCACTGTACAACACACACATACAGCTCCTAAAGCATATCATGTATATCAGGCTACAGCCCTTGTATATTTTATTATGTGAACACTATATGGTTTCATGAATAATATCTACTCTTTACTTGTAGATATCTACTAAAGCATACAAATAAAGTGTGCAATGTAGGCCTGTTACATATGTTATTGCTGTTCTCACTGTAAACATCGCGTCTGAATGAAAGCAGTTGGATTAAAAAAAAATAGCCTAACATCCAGGCGAGATGTGATTAGTGAGTAAACAAACGGTAAAGGGCAGAAAGTCTGATGCACATTTGATCCTCTTAAATAACTTATAATCACAACGGGAACAGTTTGCAGAGCTTTGCTTCCTTGACATAAGTCCAGCCATGCGTCACGCCTCTTTTAAACATCACTGTTGGCTGAAATCGACTCCGGAGGATACATCAGTGTACCCTCGGTTATAGCTCCTCCAGAGACACTCTCCTCCTCTCTCCTCTCCTCCATCTCTCCTCACATCAGTGTACCCTCGGTTATAGCTCCTCCAGAGACACTGCTCTCTCCTCTCTCTCCTCTCTCTTCTCCTCTAAATCAGTGTATCCTCGGTTACGGCTCCTCCAGACAGCCTCCTCGATAATCGATCCTCGACGAGCCTTTAGAGAAATTTGTTTTCCTTCCAGACGGCGCGCCGACATCCGTTTCCGGGTCGCTGCCGGAGGACCTGGGAGCCTGGGACGCCAAAATTACAGAAATGACAAACGGCTCATTTCGGAGGACTCGCGCGCGTCTGCTTGACGCCGGGACGACCGGCCGCCCTCCCCGACAGGCGCACGGACGCGAGGGCCCGCTCATCACTGCGCACATCTGTGACCGCAGTTTTAATTATTGTTGTTGTTGCTATAATGCAGGGGTATTATTATCCAGTGGAAAGCCCTTACCTACTGGCCTAGTTAAATCAAAGTGGTTACTTTCTGTTGGCTGGGCAGTGTAGTTTTACACACCGTCTTATTTGACTTTCTCAGGACTTAAAACAGTTTTTTGGGGGCAGACCCCCGCAAGAAAAAAATATATTTACACACGTAAGGTCATAATCTTAACAGTTTTGTATGTTCATCGAGTCATCCGTGAGCAGAGCATCAAGTTGGCATGCCTATAACAGCTGAATGCGGCGATTACCATGTTGTTCAGCAACACGCCTCACAAGCTGATTAAGATCCACAGCTTTAGTGCGTTTTGATTCAATGCTGAGTGCAGCCAGACTGACAGGCTCTTCTCTGTCTTTGTAGACCGCACCTCATTCCTTCCGTCTACTTGGGTCTGGATGCTTCTCGTTTTGGAAAATATTCGTTGTGGCCAAACGGTGGTACTACACTTCCGTATCAGTCGCTGGGCCCGGAAATACTTTTTCCCATTGACTAACATTGGGAAAGAGACGTCTGTAAATCGTTGGATAATTGTTTTTAAACTAAATAAACTACCCAGTATGAACGTTTGTATAGCCCTTATTAAAAACATTCGGTCCTCAAGTTGTAAAATGTGCTAATAACGTTATTCTGAGAGTTATTTTCCTCGGCATTATGAACACGGATCTAATCCACGGGACCGCGCCGCCCGGCACGTTCATGTGACGTGTTCAGTACTACATGCGTTTTACCTTTACCCATGGATGCACAATAAGAACGGACCCATATCGCCCACGGAGCTGTAATAATGGATATATTGCACGTGTTTGCTGTAATTCATCATTTGTAAAATATTATACTACATGGGCTTTATGATGTAAATGTTGTACCGTAAATATTTGATTAAATAAAGTTAATATTACCGACGTAGATTAACGTCCCTGTAGCTTCTTATTGCACTTGCAATATACCATTAAAGGAGTTGAACGTAGCTCTTTGCTATTACTATATAATACCACGCAGGGATAAGCCCGAGCGTACAACCTTTGCATGTGGCCACAACACGTTTTGACCCAGTTTGATTCATTCGCTATACCATACTATGTGACCCGCTCTATCGAAATCAGTCGGAAGTCGCAACGGCTCATTTCAAAATAAACGTGGATTTGTGTAAAAAAATAGTTTTTCGGGGTTTGGGTGTTTTGTTTGATTTAAAATAAAAAAAGTCTTGGCTTTCAGAATATGAAACTTTTATTTCCAAAATCACACAATAAATACATGTTTGAAGCTTGTAAAGGGAAGATGACAGCTCTCACTCGCACTCTGCTGTTCCTCAGCGCCGCTCCCCCTCCCTCCGCTGACATTATGAATGTAAGGCGTATAGTAATCATAGATAACACGGCAGGGTCCGTTACAGTTCGTTTTCATCTGATTTCAATTAAACAAAGTCTTGGCTTTCAGAATATTAAACTTGTTTCGGGAAATTCAGAAGATAAATACAACTTTGAAGCTTCGGCATAATTAGAAGCGCAGAACGGAGTAACTTGACGTCACGGCAGGCATAACAACAGCCGGTGTTTCTCCTGAGGGTTTTCCCCGGGAAACACACACACACACACACACACACACACACACCACACACACACACACACACACACACACACCACACACACCACACACACACACACACACACACACACACACATCGCGAGCTTCACCCAGACCAGTAATCCAAACGAAAATGTTTTCCCTCCGTACTACTTTGATCATTTATTAGCTGCTAATAATCAATCAGATCGATGGATTCCAGAGAAGAGGAAACTTTGAAGGCCTTTCTCTCAACATGATGACTCATGACAGTCATTATATAATGTGACATATTTTGCTTAATATTTACAATCCTGATATCATGAGAAAGCTAGGACTCTCCTCTTTCCAGCAGTGTATACAACTCAAAATGTGTCTTCGGGTCAATGGGACTGATTTGGATGGAGCAGGTCACATATGATATCGCCCCGGGAAGTCGTCATACTTATACATATATAAATAAAGATATATGTGTCAAGGCTCTAATCAAATTAACAGTTGTATTAATTGTATTAATTATAGTTGTATATATATATTTATGTATATAGCCAGTGTGTTGTATATTTATACACACAAATGAACAACCTTTGTTGTCAAAAAACAAATAACAAGATGTATTGTATCCTTAACAACAGCATTCCACTATGGTTGGGGATTACTGTAAAAAAAGGAGGAATAATCTTAAACAAAACAAGTGTCACAATATAGGGAAACAAACTGTGACAAAAACATATGAATTAGAATCAGAATCAGAATACATTTACATTGTTACAGCAGAAAAGAGCCAAAGACAGCCTAATGTTACTTAAAGAATGCATACAAAAAGTATTAAAGATACAAAAAAAATTATAATAAAAAATATTTACACATTTTACAAAATACACATCCTGTAACAGTTTGGAGGATTTAGCAGCCAGGTATATATTACAGTTTTAGCGGCATATATATTGCACAAATTGCACGTGGTTGGTATTTGACAACAAGGGGTGTTAGAGTCTGTGTTGTAGTGTGTGATATTGGTATTTATGGAAACATTTTACACCTTTCCTTCAAGTACTATACGTTTTCGTTACTTGTGGGGTACTTAACATGAATAATCACAGTTACTATCCTTTTACTCCATCACATTTCAAAGAGAAATAGGCTATTGTTATTTTAACTCCACCACAGTAATCCATCATCAGCTTTACTTTTTAGATAAAGATTTAAATCACAATTGATCATAACAGGCTTCAAAATACATATATTTTTATATATTACCAAGAGGTTTCATGTACAACC
>JAAKFY010000116.1:246624-274124 GCA_011823955.1 Dissostichus mawsoni
AGCCAATGAAAGGCTCCCTGTGTTCTAACCAACCAATGAGAGGCTCCCTGGTGTTCTAACCAGCCAATGAGAGGCTCCCTGTGTTTAACCAGCCAATGAGAGCCTCCCTGTGTTCTAACCAGCCAATGAGAGCCTCCCTGTGTTCTAACCAGCCAATGAGAGGCTCCCTGTGTTCTAACCAGCCAATGATAGCCTCTCTGTGTTCTAACCAGCCAATGAGAGGCTCCCTGTGTTCTAACCAGCCAATGAGAGCCTCCCTACATTTTAGTCAAACTACAACATTGATGACTTTATTCTTAGATAAAGAATCGAGGAACTGATGAAACTAAAACATGTTTCATCAAACAAAGTTTCTAAACGTCTTGATCTCCTTCACAGAATCTGTTGTTGTAAAGCTTGTGTTGTAAAGCTTGTTGTTGTGATTTCTAAATAAAGTGATTTGAACCCATCCACCAGTGGTCGTGTTTCTGTGTACGTGCAGCACCATGAAGTAGATTGATAAAAGACTAAACTCATGTTAGGGTCCGTTAGCGTCATAAAGACAGGGTTTAAAGCTTCATGTGAAAAAACCTCAAAAGTCTTTTAAACATAAAAATATAATAACGTCGTAGAGCCCGGCTCTGCCTGATGATGGCAGACTGAGAGCGGCTCTTTAGTGCTCCGTTAGCGTCAGGCTAATGTTAGCGTCAGCCTAATGTTAGCGTCAGGCTAATGTTAGCGTCAGGCTAATGTTAGCGTCAGTACTATGAGTGTTGAACTGATTGCTTGTTTCAGGTTCTCCCGGGCCTCCGTGGATCCGGCTGAACTCCCAGGTTCTGCAAAACAGAACCGACAAGGTTCTGGAGGTCGGTTCTTTCTTCAGCCTTGGCTGCCATGGCAACCTGTCTTCCCGCCTGACGACCACATCGTTCACCTGGCTGTACAAGGACCAGGTGCCAAACCCAATACAGGAGAACAGTGCAACCCCGACACACTGGGACGTACACCTGCAGGTACACCAACCAGAGCCTGGAACACCTGCACACCTGGATACACCTGTACGTCAAAGGTGAGATACTCCCAGGACACGCCCCTTTTCAGAAAGCGAGAAAAACATCCTCTACATCTTAGAGAGAAGTGTGAACCTTTCCTCATAGACTTCTATACAATCTGATGTAATAAAGAGAGAGAAGTAGGAACATTTCCTCATAGACTTCTATACAATCTGAGGTAATAAAGAGAGAGAGAAGTATGAACATTTCCTCATAGACTTCTATACAATCTGAGGTAATAGAGAGAGAGAGAAGTAGGAACATTTCCTTATAGACTTCTCTACAATCTGAGGTAATAAAGAGAGAGAGAAGCAGGAACATTTCCTCATAGACTTCTATACAATCTGAGGTAATAAAGAGAGAGAGAAGTAGGAACATTTCCTCATAGACTTCACTACAATTTGAGATAATAAAGAGAGAGAGAAGTAGGAACATTTCCTCATAGACTTCTCTACAATCTGAGGTAATAAAGAGGGAGAGAAGCAGGAACATTTCCTCATAGACTTCTATACAATCTGAGGTAATAAAGAGAGAGAGAGAAGTAGGAACATTTCCTCATAGACTTCTCTACAATCTGAGGTAATAGAGAGAGAGAGAAGTAGGAACTTTCCTCATAGACTTCTCTACAATCTGAGGTAATAGAGAGAGAGAGAAGTAGGAACATTTCCTCATAGACTTCACTACAATTTGAGATAATAAAGAGAGAGAGAAGTAGGAACATTTCCTCATAGACTTCTCTACAATCTGAGGTAATAAAGAGGGAGAGAAGCAGGAACATTTCCTCATAGACTTCTATACAATCTGAGGTAATAAAGAGAGAGAGAGAAGTAGGAACATTTCCTCATAGACTTCTCTACAATCTGAGGTAATAGAGAGAGAGAGAAGTAGGAACATTTCCTCATAGACTTCTCTACAATCTGAGGTAATAGAGAGAGAGAGAAGTAGGAACATTTCCTCATAGACTTCACTACAATTTGAGGTAATAAAGAGAGAGAGAAGTAGGAACATTTCCTCATAGACTTCTCTACAATCTGAGGTAATAAAGAGGGAGAGAAGCAGGAACATTTCCTCATAGACTTCTCTACAATCTGAGGTAATAAAGAGAGAGAGAGAAGTAGGAACATGTTCTCATAGACTCTATACAATCTGAGGTAATAAAGAGAGAGAGAGAGAAGTAGGAACATTTCCTCATAGACTTCTCTACAATCTGAGGTAATAAAGAGGGAGAGAAGCAGGAACATTTCCTCATAGACTTCTCTACAATCTGAGGTAATAAAGAGAGAGAGAGAAGTAGGAACATGTTCTCATAGACTTCTATACAATCTGAGGTAATAAAGAGAGAGAGAGAGAAGTAGGAACATTTCCTCATAGACTTCTGTATAATCTGAGGTAATAAAGAGGGAGAGAAGCAGGAACATTTCCTCATAGACTTCTCTACAATCTGAGGTAATAGAGAGAGAGAAGTAGGAACATTTCCTCATAGACTTCACTACAATTTGAGGTAATAAAGAGAGAGAGAAGTAGGAACATTTCCTCATAGACTTCACTACAATTTGAGGTAATAAAGAGAGAGAGAAGTAGGAACATTTCCTCATAGACTTCTCTACAATCTGAGGTAATAAAGAGGGAGAGAAGCAGGAACATTTCCTCATAGACTTCTCTACAATCTGAGGTAATAAAGAGAGAGAGAGAAGTAGGAACATGTTCTCATAGACTTCTATACAATCTGAGGTAATAAAGAGAGAGAGAGAGAAGTAGGAACATTTCCTCATAGACTTCTGTATAATCTGAGGTAATAAAGAGAGAGAGAAGTAGGAACATTCTCATAGACTTCTCTAAAATCTGAGGTAATAAAGAAAGAGAAGTAGGAAAATTTCCTCATAGACTTCTGTATAATCTGAGGTAATAAAGAGAGAGAGAAGTAGGAACATTTCCTCATAGACTTCTGTATAATCTGAGGTAATAAAGAGAGAGAGAAGTAGGAACATTTCCTCATAGACTTCTATACAATCTGAGGTAATAAAGACAGAGAGAGAAGTAGGGACATTTCCTCATAGACTTCTATACAATCTGAGGTAATAAAGAGAGAGAGAAGTAGGAACATTTCCTCATAGACTTCTCTACAATCTGAGGTAATAAAGAGAGAGAGAAGTAGAAACATTTCCTAGTAGACTTCTATACAATCTCAGATAATAAAGAGAGAGAGAGAAGTAGGAACATTTCCTCATAGACTTCTATACAATCAGAGGTAATAAAGAGAGAAGAAGGAACATTTCCTCATAGACTTCTCTACAATCTGAGGTAATGAAGAGAGAGAGAAGTAGGAACATTTCCTCATAGACTTCTCTACAATCTGAGGTAATAAAGAGAGAGAGAAGTAGGAACATTTCCTCATAGACTTCTCTACAATCTGAGGTAATAGAGAGAGAGAGAAGTAGGAACATTTCCTTAGAGACTTCTCTAAAATCTGAGGTAATAAAGAGAGAGAGAAGTAGGAACATTTCCTCATAGACTTCTCTACAATCTGAGGTAATAAAGAGAGAGAGAAGTAGGAACATTTCCTCATAGACTTCTATACAATCTGAGGTAATGAAGAGAGAGAGAAGTAGGAACATTTCCTCATAGACCTCTATACAATCTGAGGTAATAAAGAGAGAGAGAAGTAGGAACATTTCCTCATAGACTTCTCTACAATCTGAGGTAATGAAGAGAGAGAGAAGTAGGAACATTTCCTCATAGACTTCTCTACAATCTGAGGTAATGAAGAGAGAGAGAAGTAGGAACATTTCCTCATAGACCTCTATACAATCTGAGGTAATAAAGAGAGAGAGATGTAGGAACATTTCCTCATAGACTTCTCTACACTCTGAGGTAATAAAGAGGCAGAGAAGCAGGAACATTTCCTCATAGACTTCTCTACAATCTGAGGTAATAAAGAGAGAGAGAAGTAGGAACATTTCCTCATAGACTTCTCTACAATCTGAGGTAATAAAGAAAGAGAGAAGTAGGAACATTTCCTTAGAGACTTCTCTAAAATCTGAGGTAATAAAGAGAGAGAGAAGTAGGAACATTTCCTCATAGACGTCTCTACAATCTGAGGTAATAAAGAGAGAGAGAAGTAGGAACATTTCCTCATAGACTTCTATACAATCAGAGGTAATAAACAGAGAAGTAGGAACATTTCCTCATAGACTTCTCTACAATCTGAGGTAATAAAGAGAGAGAGAAGTAGGAACATTTCCTCATAGACCTCTATACAATCTGAGGTAATAAAGAGAGAGAGAGTAGGAACATTTCCTCATAGACCTCTATACAATCTGAGGTAATGAAGAGAGATAGAAGTAGGAACATTTCCTCATAGACCTCTATACAATCTGAGGTAATAAAGAGAGAGAGAAGTAGGAACATTTCCTCATAGACCTCTATACAATCTGAGGTAATGAAGAGAGAGAGAAGTAGGAACATTCCTCATAGACCTCTATACAATCTGAGGTAATAAAGAGAGAGAGAAGTAAGAACATTTCTTCATAGACTTCTATACAATCTGAGGTAATAAAAAGAGAGAGAAGTAGGAACTTTTCCTCATAGACTTCTATACAATCTGAGGTAATAAAGAGAGAGAGAAGTAGGAACATTTCCTCATAGACTTCTATAAAATCTGAGGTAATAAAGAGAGAGAAAAGTAGGAACATTTCCTCATAGACTTCTCTACAATCTGAGGTAATAAAGTGAGAGAGAAGTAGGAACATTTCCTCATAGACTTCTATACAATCTGAGGTAATAAAGAGAGAGAGAAGCAGGAACATTTCCTCATAGACCTCTATACAATCTGAGGTAATAAAGAGGGAGAGAAGTAGGAACATTCCTCATAGACCTCTCTACAATCTGTCGTAATAAAGAGAGAGAGAAGTAAGAACATTTCTTCATAGACTTCTATACAATCTGAGGTAATAAAAAGAGAGAGAAGTAGGAACATTTCCTCATAGACTTCTATACAATCTGAGGTAATAAAGAGAGAGAGAAGTAGGAACTTTTCTCATAGACTTCTATACAATCTGAGGTAATAAAGAGAGAGAGAAGTAAGAACTTTTCCTCATAGACTTCTCTACAATCTGAGGTAATAAAGAGAGAGAGAAGTAAGAACATTTCTTCATAGACTTCTATACAATCTGAGGTAATAAAAAGAGAGAGAGTAGGAACATTTCCTCATAGACTTCTATACAATCTGAGGTAATAAAGAGAGAGAGAAGTAGGAACATTTCCTCATAGATTTCTATACAATCTGAGGTAATAAAGAGAGAGAGAAGTAGGAACATTTCCTCATAGACTTCTATACAATCTGAGGTAATAGAGAGAGAGAGAGAAGTAGGAACATTTCCTCATAGACTTCTATACAATCTGAGGTAATAAAGAGAGAGAAGTAGGAACATTTCCTCATAGACTTCTATACAATCTGAGGTAATAAAGAGAGAGAGAAGTAGGAACATTTCCTCATAGACTTCTATACAATCTGAGGTAATAAAGAGAGAGAGAAGTAAGAACATTTCTTCATAGACTTCTATACAATCTGAGGTAATAAAAAGAGAGAGAAGTAGGAACATTTCCTCATAGACTTCTATACAATCTGAGGTAATAAAGAGAGAGAGAAGTAGGAACATTTCCTCATAGACTTCTATACAATCTGAGGTAATAAAGAGAGAGAGAAGTAGGAACATTTCCTCATAGACTTCTATACATTAATCATCTGTCTATTTCCCATAATGCCCCTCTGTCAGACCCGGCTAACCCCTCCAGTGTTTTCGTGACGTTGCGTACAAGCAACTTTGACGTCCAGGAGGGCGAGGACTTCCTGTTCAGGTGTATGCTGACCGACCCTCCTTCACTAACCTCACCTCCAATCAGAGGACAGCTCAGGCTCCAGGGGGCGGGGCTTGCCGCTGGGCATGAATGTGACTGTGGACCCCCGGAGAGGAGCCGTTATCCGGGGGGTTCAGAGGTCGTTCAGAGGTCAATACTCCTGCTCGGGGAGGAAGGGGGGGGTGGAGTTGAGATCCAGCGCTATGAGCCTGGAGGTGTATCCCAGTAAGACCTGTCTGTCTGTCTGTCTGTCTGTCTGTCTGTCTGTCTGTCTGTCTGTCCGTATTAAAAGGTATTAATAACCTCTGTAATGTGCAAATTGACCAATCAAAATCGAGTATTCAACTAAGCTGTGTAATGAATAACAACACATACCTGTCTGTCTGCAGGTCTGCGTCACCCCCCCTCCCTGTCTGTCAGTCAGCAGGTGTGTGTGCGTCTAAAGGGGGAGGAGTTTGAGGTCACTTGTCAGACCAGTAACCCCTCCCACTTCATCACCCTCACCTGGACCCCCCCGCACTCAGAGGTCAGAGTCTCTGCTTTACTCATGAGCTGATTAACTCAGGTCCTAGTTGTATGTTCTGATGTTCTCCTTTTCCCTAATGGGTCCTGGTTCTATATTCTATGTTCTAATGTTCTCTGTTCCCTAACGGGTCCTGGTTCTATGTTCTGATGTTCTCCGGTTCTGTTTCAGCCTCTGAACGTCAGCAAGACTCAGCACTATGACCACCAGCTGTTCATCAGCAGCACTCTGACGCTGTCACCTGTCCGTCAAACTCACAGCGGAACCTACATATGCACCGCCGTCAACGAGGCGGGGGCCGCGTCCGCAGAGACACTCCTCACGTACTGGGTCAGAACACTACATCAGAACCAGAGAGTGATGTGTGGGAACAAGAGAGTGATGGTGGGAACCAGAGAGTGATCTGTGGGAACAAGAGAGTGATCTGTGGGAACCAGAGAGTGATGTGTGGGAACTAGAGAGTGATGGTGGGAACAAGAGAGTGATGTGTGGGAACAAGAGAGTGATGTGTGAGAACCAGAGAGTGATGTGTGGGAACCAGAGAGTGGGAACAATAGAGTGATGTGTGGGAACCAGAGAGTGATGTGTGGGAACCAGAGAGTGATCTGTAGGAACAAGAGAGTGACAAGATGAAATAATTTTTGCAGAATCTGCGATATAAACTGATTGTTGAGTAATCTTCGTCATCTCTCCTCTTCCTCTTCTTCTTCACCAGATGCTCCGTACCTGCGAATCTACCTGCAGCCGCTGAAGCAAGCTAATGCTAACACCAACACCTTAGAGTTCATGAGGACTCAGCTGTAAATGTTAGCAGCATGCTAATGAGGGAGCAAGGAGAGCTAGAAGCTAACATTAGCAGCGGTCCACTTGTAGTGAACAGGGAATTAACTGCTAACGTTAGCGCCAAAATAATGGAAGTGAATGGGAGCAGCAGTGCTAACACTAGCGGCAGCAGCACGTTGGAGGTGTACGAAGGGCGAGACGTGATGCTGACCTTTGTGATGGAGGCATATCCTCCAATCAGGAGCCAGCACTGGACTACAACAACACTCACCAACATCAACAACAACGTCACGGGGTACAAGGGGAGCTACGGTGCTGACGGCTACAGGTAAGCCTGCTAACATTGTCAGATTTAAGGTGTTATTGTTGTTTAAGGTGGCATTGTTGTTTAAGGTGGTATGTTCATGTTAAGGTGGTATTGTTGTTTAAGGTGGTATTGTTGTTTAAGGTGGTATTGTTGTTTAAGGTGGTATGTTCATGTTAAGGTGGTATTGTTGTTTAAGGTGGTATTGTTGTTTAAGGTGGTATTGTTGTTAAGGTGGTATGTTCATGTTAAGGTGGTATTGTTGTTTAAGGTGGTATTGTTGTTTAAGGTGGTATTGTTTAAGGTGTATTGTTTATGTTAAGGTGCTATTGTTGTTTAAGGTGGTATTGTTTAAGGTTGTATTGTTTATGTTAAGGTGGTATTGTTGTTTAAGGTGGTATGTTCATGTTAAGGTGGTATTGTTGTTTAAGGTGGTATTGTTGTTTAAGGTGGTATGTTTATGTTAAAGTGGTATTGTTGTTTAAGGTGGTATTGTTGTTAAAGGTTGTATTGTTTATGTTAAGGTGGTATTGTTGTTAAAGGTTGTATTGTTTATGTTAAGGTGATGTTGTTGTTAAGGTGGTATTGTTGTTAAGGGGTGTTTAGCAATTTGGGGGGAAGTGTCTTGCCCAGGGACACAACGACATGCTGACTGCAGTGGGGTTTGAACCTATGCTCCCCTGATCCGAACACCAACGCACTAGTCCACTGCGCCACACGCCTCCCCTCCACCTATTGTTGTTTAAGGTGGTATTGTTTAAGGTGGTGTTTATGTTAAGGTGGTATTGTTTAAGGTGGTATTGTTTAAGGTGGTATGCTCATGTTGCAGGTCGGAGGCTAGCTTGTTGCTGCGCCGCGTTCGCCCAGAGGACGGCGGTCAGTATTCGTTCCACTTTGAGAACTCGTTCTTTAATGGCTCGCAGAACATCGACCTCCAGATTTACCGTAAGTTTCCTCTCTCACGGTTTGATGATCTGTCAACATGTTCTAACCCTCTCTGATGGTTCTTCAGGTTCTCCAAGGGTCTCCGTCAGGCAGGAGAACGGATCGCTGACCTGCAGCAGCTCCGGATATCCATTACCCACAATCCTCTGGTCCACCTGCGCCGGGCTGCAGGACAGGTGAGTTCAGGTGCTCACTAATCCTTACAGTCACATGACACACTTTACTGTAATAACCCCCCCCCCCCTCCCCTCTGCAGCTGTGGAGACATTTCTACCAATCAGGAGTCAGCAGCGAATGTGACCTCACAGGAAGAGGAAGTGAGGCTGACCCTGGGGATGCCTGCTGATGATGTCACCGCAGAGTGTGTGGCCTACAACAAAGTGGGCTTGTCCCGCCAGGCCCTCCACCTGCGTAGGTGTCTCCATGGAAACACACACTGCCTTCATGTTGCTGAACTGCATCTTGTTATTGTGATTTAACACCTGTGTTTATTGTGAATAACACCTGTGTTTATTGTGATTTAACACCTGTGTTCAGACGCTGCAGCAGTAATATTTTCTCCAGCTCTGATTGGCTGTCTGAGTTGTGCCGCCGTCCTCCTGCTGCTCCTATTGGTCATTTCCTACAAGTTGAGACAAGTACGTGACTTCATAATGAAATCATATCACATATTGTGATCCTCAGTATGTATATTATATATATATATGTATAAATACTGTATATACATATTATGTTCCGTCTCTCAGAAGCCGCGGTACGAGGTGCGTTGGAAGATCATCGAAAGTTCTGACGGGAACAACTACACCTTCTTTGACCCCGCTCAGCTGCCGTACAACAGGAAGTGGGAGTTTCCCCGGGACCGCCTGCCTCGGTAAGTGTGCCCCGCTCTCTGTCTGTCAGGTGTTTACTCTGTGGGTTAATGAGCCCTGCTCTCTGTCTCTCAGGTGTTTACTATGTGTGTTAATGTGCCCTGCTCTCTGTCTGTCAGGTCCCTGCTCTCTGTCTGTCAGGTGTTTACTCTCTGTGTTAATGTGCCCTTCTCTCTGTCTCTTAGGTGTTTACTCCGTGTGTTAATGTGCCTTCTCTCTGTCTCTCAGGTGTTTACTCCGTGTGTTAATGTGCCCTTCTCTCTGTCTCTCAGGTGTTTACTCTCTGTGTTAATGTGCCCTTCTCTCCGTCTCTCAGGTGCTGTTCTGGGCTCAGGAGCGTTTGGGAAGGTTGTCATGGCGACGGCATATGGCCTCGGCAACGACAGCATGACGACCGTCGCCGTGAAGATGCTGAAGCGTGAGTCTTTATCTCTGACATCATCAGTGACATCATCAGTGACACCTGGCGCTGGATCTGACCCGTTCTCTCTGTATTGAACAGCTCTGGTTCTGACCTGTTCTCTTTGTGTTGAACAGCTCTGGTTCTGACCTGTTCTCTTTGTGTTGAACAGCTCTGGTTCTGACCTGTCTCTTCGTGTTGAACAGCTCTGGTTCTGACCCATTTCTCTTTGTGTTGAACAGCTCTGGTTCTGACCTGTTCTCTTTGTGTTGAACAGCTCTGGTTCTGACCTGTTCTCTTCGTGTTGAACAGCTCTGGTTCTGACCCATTTCTCTTTGTGTTGAACAGCTCTGGTTCTGACCTGTTTTCTTTGTGTTGAACAGCTCTGGTTCTGACCTGTTCTCTTCGTGTTGAACAGCTCTGGTTCTGACCCATTTCTCTTTGTGTTGACAGCTCTGGTTCTGACCCGTTTCCCTTTGTGTTGAACAGCTCTGGTTCTGACCTGTTCTCTGTGTTGAACAGCTCTGGTTCTGACCCGTTTCTCTTTGTGTTCTGACCTGTTCTCTTTGTGTTGAACAGATCTGGTTCTGACCCGTTTCTCTTTGTGTTCTGACCTGTTCTCTTTGTGTTGAACAGCTCTGGTTCTGACCCGTTTCTCTTTGTGTTGAACAGCTCTGGTTTGACCTGTTCTCTTGTGTTGAACAGCTCTGGTTCTGACCCGTTTCTCTTGTGTTCCGACCTGTTCTCTTTGTGTTGAACAGATCTGGTTCTGACCCGTTTCTCTTTGTGTTCTGACCTGTTCTCTTTGTGTTGAACAGCTCTGGTTCTGACCCTTTCTCAGCTCTGGTTCTGACCTGTTCTCTTTGTGTGAACAGCTCTGGTTCTGACCCGTTTCTCTTTGTGTTCTGACCTGTTCTCTTTGTGTTGAACAGCTCTGGTTCTGACCGTTTCTCTTTGTGTTCTGACCTGTTCTCTTTGGGTTGAACAGCTCTGGGTCTGACCCGTTTCTCTTTGTGTTGAACAGCTCTTATTCTGACCCGTTTATCTTTGTGTTTAACAGCTCTGGTTCTGACTGACCGTTTCTCTTTGTGTTCTGACCTGTTCTCTTTGTGTTGAACAGCTTTGGTTCTGACCCGTTTCTCTTTGTGTTCTGACCTGTTCTCTTTGTGTTGAACAGCTCTGGTTCTGACCCATTCTCTTTGTGTTGAACAGCTCTGGTTCTGACAAGTTCTCTTTGTATTGTTCTCTTAACAGCGAGCGCTCACTCTGTGGAACGAGAGGCTCTGATGTCGGAGCTGAAGATCCTCGGACACCTTGGTTACCATGACAACATCGTGAACCTGCTGGGCGCCTGTACACTGGGAGGTGAGGCGTGTTTTACTGAGGATTCATCTGCCGCTGAAAGTAGTCCCTCTGATCAAAAAGGTCAAAAGTCAAAAGTCAGCTTTATTGTCAAAATTACTACATGCGTTATACATCCAGAAATCTCGAGATATCATTTCCCGCAGTCCCACAGTGTGACATATATACATAAAACAAAACAAAAAGGGCCTAGATAAACGGGGTATGCAATTTAAAATGTTAATAGTATATTTACAATGTTCAAAGTACAGTTCAGTGCAGTAGCAGCGGAGTTGGGCAGAAAGTGACTGGTGCTGGATGAGGGAAGGTTGTGTGTGTGGTGGGGGGGGCTAAAGTCCAGGCCATTTGGGGCAGGGGGAAAGGTGGGAGGCAGGGTGGAGAGTTGGGAGAGATGTCAGAGAGGGGGAGAGAGGGAGGGAGGGAGGGAGGGAGAGATTCAGCATCCTGACCGCCTGGTGGAGGAAGCTGTTCCCAGCCTGTTGGTTCTCGAGCCGAGGCTGCGGAACCTTCTCCTGAAGGCAGGAGGCTGAAGAGGCTGTTGGAGGGGTGGGTGGAGTCACCCAATGCTGAGTGCTTTGCGGGTGAGGCGGGTGTTATATATGTCCTGTAGTGATGGGAGTGAGGCACCGATGATCCTCTGGGCAGAGTTCACAATGCGCTGCAGGCTCTTGCGGTTGGAGGCGGTGCAGCTTCCAAACCACAGCGTGATACAGCTGCTGAGGATGCTCTCAGTGGCGCCTCGGTAAAAAGACAGCATGATGGGGGGTGATGCTCCGGCTCGCTTGAGCTTCCGGATGAAGTACAGGCGCTGCTGGGCTTTCCTCGCTAGTGCGGTGGTGTTGTTATCCAGGTGAGGTCATCAGTGATGGTCACACCAAGGAATTTGGTGCTGGTCACCTGCTCCACAGCAGCGCCGTTGATGGTCAGGGGGAGAGGGGGTCGGCGGTGGGTTCTCCTGAAGTCAACAACTATCTCCTTTGTTTTCTCCAGGTTGAGGAAGAGGTTGTTATTTTGGCACCACAGGGCCAGCTGGTTCACTTCCTTCCTGTAGTTAGTCTCATCGTTGTGGCTGATGAGACCCACCACAGTAGTGTCGTCTGCAAACTTCACGATGTGGTTGGAGCTGAAGTTGGGTTTGCAGTCGTGGGTCAGCAGAGTGAAGAGAAGGGGGCTGAGCACACATCCTTGGGGGGCCCCCGTACTCAGTATGAGGGTGTTTGAGGTGTTGTTGTTGACCCGTACAGCTTGTGGTCTCTCTGTGAGGAAGTCCAGCAACCAGTTGCAGAGAGAGGGGCTGAGGCCCAGGTCTGTAAGTTTTTGTACAAGCTGCTGGGGGATGATAGTGTTGAATGCTGAGCTGAAGTCTATAAATAGCATTCTAACATATGAGTCCTTAGTTTAGTCTTAGTGTCCAGGTGTGTGAGGGCTGGGTGGAGAGCGGAGGAGATTGCATCCTCTGTGGACCGTTTAGCTCGGTAGGCAAACTGAAATGGGTCCAGCGATGGGGGGAGGGTGGATTTGATCTGCTTCATGACCAGCCTTTCGAAGCACTTCATGATGGTAGAAGTTAGGCGACGGGGCGGTAGTTTGAAGCTGGATGGAGATGACTTCTTTGGCACTGGAATGATGGTGGTTTCCTTGAAGCACGAGGGAACAACAGCCTGGCTCAGGGAGATGTTAAAAATGTCTGTGAGGACATCTGTGAGCTCTTCTGCGCAGTCCCTCAGCACACGACCAGGAATGTTGTCAGGTCCTGCAGCCTTGCGGGGGTTAATCCTCAACAGTGTGCTCCTCACACTGGCTGGTGAAAGACGCAGAGCCTGGTCGTCGGTGGGGGGGGTGGTTTTCTGCGCAGGTGTGTTGTTCTGTGCTTCAAAGCGTGCAAAGAAGCCGTTGAGGTTGTTGAGCAGGGAGGTATGACTGTCACAGGTCTGTGGCGGTAGTTTGTAGTCCGTTAGGGTCCTTATGCCCTGCCACAGGCTCCGTGAGTCCCTGCTATCCTTGAAATGTCCTGTAATTTTTCGGGTGTATTCTTGTTTTGCTTTCCTGATGCCACGGGACAGGTCAGCCCTGGCTGCTTTCAGCCCAGCTGGATCTCCAGCTCTGAAGGCGATGTTGCGGGCCTTCAGCAGCGTGTGGACCTCCCCTGTCAGCCATGGCTTCTGGTTAGCCCGGATGGTGATGGCTCTGTTTTGTGTCACATCGTCAATGCATTTGGTGATGTAGCCCGTGACTGTCTCTGTGTATTCTTGTATGTTGGTGTGATGGTTGTATGTGGCTGCCTGCTTGAACATGTCCCAGTCTGTAGTGTCAAAGCAGTCTCTGAGTGCAGCTGTGCTGTCCTCTGACCACACCCGAACCTGTTTTGAAACCGGTTTGGTGGCTTTTACCCTGGGTCTGTAGGCCGGTTCCAGCAGAACAGTGAGGTGGTCAGAGAGGCCGATGTGGGGGAGGGGGGATGCCTTGTATGCTCCCTTGATGGTGGTATAGACCAGGTCTAATGTGTTGTTTTCCCTGGTTGGAAAATCAACATGCTGATATATTTTAGGCAGCACAGTTTTTAAGTTAGCGTGGTTGAAGTCTCCAGCTACGATGAGAAGGCCGTCTGGGTGTGCTGTCTGTTGCTCACTGATGGCTCGGTACAGTTCACTGAGTGCCTCCTCTCTACCCTTGTTGCTGGGGTTAGGGGGGATATAAACAGCTGCCACAAGAATGCTGTAAACTCCCTCGGCAGGTAAAAAGGACGGCACTTTAGAACCATAAACTCCACCAGTGGCGAACAGTGTTGGCTAACAACAACAGAGTCTCGACACCAAGCGTCACTGATGTACACACACACCGCCCGCGAGTCTTATTCCCCCGCTATCTTTGTTCCTGTCTGCTCGGTAGCATGTTAGCTTGTCTAGCTGAATAGCGGAGTCCGGGATGTTGTTGTGGAGCCATGTTTCCGTGAACACGTAAACACAGCAGTCCCTCACCTTACGCTGGGTTGATCGTAGTAGACGTATGTTGTCCATCTTATTGTCTAGTGAACGGACATTTGCCATAAGTAGTGTTGGAATTGCCGGCTTGTGTGGGCTAGCCGCTAGCCTAGCCCGGATACCTCCACGTTTCCCCCTCTTCTGCCTCCTCTCACGCCGCTTGCGGCGTTCTTTCCGGGTGGGGCTCGACACGAGACGGGGAGCAGAGGAGCCCAGGCAGCTGAGTTCCACGGCGAGTTTAGCTTCCAAACTGAAGAAAGTTGATATTTTTCCAAGAAGAAACTCACGGCTGTATTGTTGTCCTTTACGATATAAGTCCAACGGACATGACGAACAAAGTGACAAACTCGACAGACTTGACGAACAAGACGAAAACACTGTTTTTTCCAGACCGCGAGGGCCGCTGCGACTGATCGCGCCACCATCTAGTTCTAGATGTTAACCTGAAAGTAGTCCCTCTCAGTAGTCCCTACAGAGATGTTAACCTGAAAGTAGTCCCTCTCTGATGTTAACCTGAAAGTAGTCCCTCTGATATTAACCTGAAAGTAGTCCCTCTGATGTTAACCTGAAAGTAGTCCCTCACTGATATTAACCTGAAAGTAGTCCCTCTGATGTTAACCTGAAAGTAGTCCCTCTCTGATGTTAACCTGAAAGTAGTCCCTCTGATGTTAACCTGAAAGTAGTCCCTCTCTGATGTTAACCTGAAAGTAGTCCCTGTGATGTTAACCTGAAAGTAGTCCCTCTCTGATGTTAACCTGAAAGTAGTCCCTCTCTGATGTTAACTTGAAAGTAGTCCCTCTCTGATGTTAACCTGAAAGTAGTCCCTCACTGATGTTAACCTGAAAGTAGTCCCTCTCTGATGTTAACCTGAAAGTAGTCCCTCACAAATGTTAACCTTAAAGTAGTCCCTCACTGATGTTAACCTGAAAGTAGTCCCTCACTGATGTTAACCTGAAAGTAGTCCTCTGATATTAACCTGAAAGTAGTGCCTGTGATGTTAACCTGAAAGTAGTCC
The DNA here is from genome assembly GCA_011823955.1 of Dissostichus mawsoni. Classification (NCBI taxonomy): domain Eukaryota; kingdom Metazoa; phylum Chordata; class Actinopteri; order Perciformes; family Nototheniidae; genus Dissostichus; species Dissostichus mawsoni. The sequence continues at coordinate 261,695 of JAAKFY010000116.1, forward strand.
CTCTGATGTTAACCTGAAAGTAGTCCCTCACTGATGTTAACCTGAAAGTAGTCTCTCATTGATGTTAACCTGAAAGTAGTCCCCCTCTGATGTTAACCTGAAAGTAGTCCCTCTGATGTTAACCTGAAAGTAGTCCCTCACTGATGTTAACCTGAAAGTAGTCCCTCTCTGATGTTAACCTGAAAGTAGTCCCTCACCGATGTTAACCTGAAAGTAGTCCCTCTGATGTTAACCTGAAAGTAGTGCCTGTGATGTTAACCTGAAAGTAGTCCCTGAATGATGTTAACCTGAAAGTAGTCCCTCTGATGTTAACCTGAAAGTAGTGCCTGTGATGTTAACCTGAAAGTAGTCCCTCACTGATGTTAACCTGAGAGTAGTCCCTCACTGATGTTAACCTGAAAGTAGTGCCTGTGATGTTAACCTGAAAGTAGTCCCTCTGATATTAACCTGAAAGTAGTCCCTCTGATATTAACTGAAAGTAGTCCCTCTGATATTAACCTGAAAGTAGTCCCTCTGATGTTAACCTGAATGTAGTCCCTCACTGATGTTAACCTGAAGTTGTCCCTCTGATGTTAACCTGAAATTAGTGCCTGTGATGTTAACCGGAAAGTAGTCCCTCTGATGTTAACCTGAAAGTAGTGCCTGTGATGTTAACCTGAAAGTAGTCCCTCTGATGTTAACCTGAAAGTAGTCCCTCTCTGATGTTAACCTGAAAGTAGTCCCTCTGATGTTAACCTGAAAGTAGTCCCTCTCTGATGTTAACCTGAAAGTAGTCCCTCTCTGATGTTAACCTGAAAGTAGTCCCTCTGATGTTAACCTGAAAGTAGTCCCTCACTGATGTTAACCTGAAAGTAGTCCCTCTGATGTTAACATGACCTCTGATCCCTCTGATTTTAACCTGACCTCTGACCTCTCTAACCCTAACCCTGACCTCTGACCCTATCAGGGCCCATGCTGATGATCACTGAGTACTGTAGCCATGGCGACCTGCTGAACTTCCTGCGGGCTCACGCTCACCACTTCCTGTCAGAACTGAGCGTCGACGAGAAGTCGGGAGACGCTTTCTATAAAAACACAGCGGGAGGAAGGCTTCGCAGGTAGATTTACCTGTCTGAGTCTCACCTGTCTCACCTGTCTGAGTCTCACCTGTCTCACCACGCTCACCTGTCTCACCTGTCGCACCTCTCTCACCTGTCTCACCTGTCTAACCACTCTCACCTGTCTCACCTGTCGCACCTCTCTCACCTGTCTCACCTGTCTGAGTCTCACCTGTCTCACCTTTCTCACCTGTCTCACCTGTCTCACCTGTCTCTCTGTGTTTCAGTGACAGTGGGATCTCCTGCTGCTCTGAGTACCAGGAGATGCTGACTCCAGGTCAGAAACTAACAGGTACAAAACATCATTAACCCATCCCTCAGGTAATCTGTTACATTTACTTCTGATTCCTAACCACCTGTCTGTCTTTCAGGTGTGCAGACAGACAGCGTCTCTGTCGGTGACCTCATCAGGTTTTCCTACCAGGTGTCTCAGGGTCTGGACTTCCTGTCCAGCAGAAACGTGAGGACATGATTATCTTCCTGACATCCAATCATCGGAATAACTGAAGAGGAACTATGCTAACCATGCTAATCATGCTAACTGCCTGTCTTTCTGCCTGTTTGCCTGTCTGCCTGCCTGCTTGCCTGCCTGCCTGCCTGCCTGCCTGCCTGCCTGCCTGCCTGCCTGCCTGCCTGCCTGCCTGCCTGCCTGCCTGCCTGCCTGCCTGCCTGCCTGCCTGCCTGCCTGCCTGCCTGCCTGCCTGCCTGCCTGCCTGTCTGTATGTCTGTCTGTATGTCTGTCTGCAGTGTATCCACAGAGACGTAGCAGCGAGGAACGTCCTGCTGACGGACCGTCGTGTTGCAAAGATCTGTGACTTCGGATTGGCCCGAGATATCCGCAACGATGACAGCTACATCGTGCAGGGCAACGTGAGAACAACCAGTCCACTAAACACTTCATACACTACACCGGACACTTCGTACACTACACCAGACACTTCGTACACTACACCGGACACTACATACACTACGAAGGACACTTTTTACACTAAGAAGGAGACTTCGTACACAACGACGGACACTACGTATATTACAAAATACACTACGTACATTACGACAGACACTACATACACTACGACAGAGACAACGTACACTATGAAGGACACTTTGTACACAACGACAGACACTTCGTGCACAACGAACAGGACGCAGACGTGCAGACTTTACTCCTTCAGCTTCCTGTCTGCAGGCGCGGCTCCCGGTGAAATGGATGTCTCCGGAGAGCATCTTCGGCTGCGTCTACACGGTTCAGAGCGACGTCTGGTCCTACGGCGTCTTCCTGTGGGAGACCTTCTCTCTGGGTAACCAATCACAGCGCAGCTCCACAGAACACCTTTACCTCGATTGTGTCTGAATAACATCAACCAATCTGACTGTGTGTCTACCTGTTCAGGTAAGAGCCCGTACCCAAACGTTGCCGTGGATACCAACTTCTACAAGATGATCCAAGATGGCCGCCACATGGAGCAGCCAGACTTCGCTCCGTCAGAAATGTGAGCAGATTTACCTTCCTGTCAATAAAGTTATTTTGTATCTCAGGTATCTGTTAATAAAGTTATTTTGAATCTCAGGTATCTGTTAATAAAGTTATTTTGAATCTCAGGTATCTGTTAATAAAGTTATTCTGAATCTCAGGTATCTTTTAATAAAGTTATTTTGAATCTCAGGTATCTGTTAATAAAGTTATTTTGAATCTCAGGTATCTGTTAATAAAGTTATTCTGAATCTCAGGTATCTGTTAATAAAGTTATTTTGAATCTCAGGTATCTGTTAATAAAGTTATTTTGAATCTCAGGTATCTGTTAATAAAGTTATTTTGAATCTCAGGTATTTGTTAATAAAGTTATTCTGAATCTCAGGTATCTGTTAATAAAGTTATTTTGAATCTCAGGTATCTGTTAATAAAGTTATTTTGAATCTCAGGTAATTGTTAATAAAGTGATTTTGAATCTCAGGTATCTGTTAATAAAGTAATTTTGAATCTCAGGTATCTGTTAATAAAGTTATTTTGAATCTCAGGTATTTGTTAATAAAGTTATTTTGAATCTCAGGTATTTGTTAATAAAGTTATTTTGAATCTCAGGTATTTGTTAATAAAGTTATTTTGAATCTCAGGTATCAGCTGATGACGTGCTGCTGGAGTCTGGAGCCCACGGACAGACCGACCTTTAAGATGATTGGTCAGCTCATTAACAGGCTCCTCCCATCGTCCAATGAGACGTCGCCACATCACAGCGAGAAGGTGAGAAACTGCCGCCATTACGTTGAGATAACATCTCGTTAGTGAAGATAATATTTAGTTAGTTATCTCGTTAGTGGAGATAAGATCTCGTTAGGGGAGATAACATCTCGTTAGTGAAGATAATATTTCGTTAGGGGAGATAACATCTCGTTAACGGAGATAACATCTCGTTAGGGAGATAACATCTCGTTAACGGAGATAACATCTCGTTAGGGGAGATAACATCTCGTTAACGGAGATAACATCTCGTTAGGGAGATAACATCTCGTTAACGGAGATAATATCTCGTTAGGGAGATAACATCTCGTTAGGGGAGATAACATCTCGTTAACGGAGATAACATCTGGTTAACGGAGATAACATGTCGTTAACGGAGATAACATCTCGTTAACGGAGATAACATCTCGTTAACGGAGATAATATCTCGTTAGGGAGATAACATCTCGTTAACGGAGATAATATCTTGTTAGGGGAGATAACATCTCGTTAGTGAAGATAACATCTCGTTAATGGAGATAATATCTCGTTAACGGAGATAATATCTCGTTAGGGGAGATAATATCTCGATAGGGGAGATAACATCTCGTTAGTGAAGATAAAATCTCGTTAACGGAGATAATATCACGTTAGGGGAGATAACATCTCGTTAGTGAAGATAACATTTCGTTAAGGGAGATAACATCTCGTTAGTGAATATAACATCTCGTTAACGGAGATAACATCTCGTTAGGGGAGATAACATCTCGTTAGGGGAGATAACATCTCGTTAGGGGAGATAACATCTTGTTAACGGAGATAACATCTCGTTAACGGAGATAACATCTTGTTAACGGAGATAACATCTGGTTAACGGAGATAACATTTCGTTAACGGAGATAACATCTCGTTAACGGAGATAATATCTCGTTAGGGGAGATAACATTTCGTTAACGGAGATAATATCTCGTTAGGGAGATAACATCTCGTTAACGGAGATAATATCTCGTTAGTGAAGATAACATTTCGTTAAGGGAGATAACATCTCGTTAGTGAATATAGCATCTCGTTAACGGAGATAACATCTCGTTAGGGGAGATAACATCTCGTTAGGGGAGATAACATCTTGTTAACGGAGATAACATCTGGTTAACGGAGATAACATTTCGTTAACGGAGATAACATCTCGTTAACGGAGATAATATCTCGTTAGGGGAGATAACATCTCGTTAACGGAGATAACATCTGGTTAACGGAGATAACATCTCGTTAACGGAGATAATATCTTGTTAGGGAGATAACATCTCGTTAGTGAAGATAACATCTCGTTAACGGAGATAACATCTCGTTAGTGAAGATAACATTTCGTTAACGGAGATAACATCTCGTTAACGGAGATAATATCTCGTTAGGGGAGATAACATCTCGTTAGTGAAGATAAAATGTCGTTAACGGAGATAACATCTCGTTAGTGAAGATAACATCTGGTTAACGGAGATAACATCTGGTTAACGGAGATAACATCTGGTTAACGGAGATAACATCTGGTTAACGGAGATAACATCTGGTTAACGGAGATAATATCTGGTTAACGGAGATAATATCTCGTTAACGGAGATAACATCTGGTTAACGGAGATAACATCTGGTTAACGGAGATAATATCTCGTTAACGGAGATAACATCTGGTTAACGGTGATAACATCTGGTTAACGGAGATAACATCTGGTTAACGGAGATAATATCTGGTTAACGGAGATAATATCTGGTTAACGGAGATAACATCTGGTTAACGGAGATAACATCTGGTTAACGGAGATAACATCTCGTTAGGGGAGATTCTTTGTGATCGTATGTATTCATGGAATCAAACGCACTGATTTTAACGAGTGACTTGAACACATCGTCGCTCTTCTTCTTCTCTCCACAGTCGACGTACAGAAACATCAACGAGTGCAAAGAAGAAGAAGAGGAGGAGGAAGAGGAGGAAGAGGAGGAGGTCCGATCGAAAAGAGGAGAAGAAGAAGAGCGAGGTAATGAACTCCATCTTTTGCTAGGATACAGTTCACCTGTAAATAAATCTGACTCCGCCTCCTCTGATCCTCTCAGGGCACCATGGCGACGGCGAGGAGGAGGAGCCAATGATGCAGAACATCTACCAGCTGTCCTGATCAGGCAGCAAATCAGAGCGTGACCCCGCCCCCATTCAAATCTGAACCTTTATTCAGGAAACAGAGATTAATAAAAACAACAAAAGTTATAAAAGTCTTAAACTCAACTTTTACTGATTTACTGTCAATAGTTTGATTTAAATAAAGTTGTCGTAATCTTCCTTAATGAGACGTTTCTCTGTGACTTTATATTTTTACAGTTTATAATTAAAATCTGTGATTGTTTTTTATTCATTTTACATTTAATGTGTAATCATTAGAACTCCTGTAATAATCAGCATGTTAAGATCATTAAAGGGTTTAAAATGTACCGTGTACTTATTCATTATGAATGTGTGTGAGTGTGTGTGTGTGTGTGCGTGTGTGTGTGTCTGTGTGTGTGTGTGTGTCTGTGTGTGTGTGTCTGTGTGTGTCTGTGTGTGTGTGTGTGTGTGCGTGTGTGTGTGTGTGTGTGTGTGTGTGTGTGTGTGGTGTGTGTGTGGTGTGTGTGTGTGTGGTGTCTCCTGTCAGCTGGACTCTGCTCTCTGTTAATCAGGTTCTGGAGGTCATTCGTTGACCTCAGATCATCTGGAAGTGTTTCTACTTCTCTTATAACTATTAGACATTATTGCTTTACTTTTACTGTGTGTTTCATATTTATATTATTATTTTTCTCACGTTTTTAGAAAGAGACAGGTGTTCTCTTTGTGTTTTTAGAAAGAGACAGGTGTTCTCTTTGTGTTTTTAGAAAGAGACGGTCTTCTCTTTGTGTTTTTAGAAAGAAACAGGTGTTCTCTTTGTGTTTTTAGAAAGAAACAGGTGTTCTCTTTGTGTTTTTAGAAAGAAACAGGTGTTTCTTTGTGTTTTTAGAAAGAAACAGGTGTTCTCTTTGTGTTTTTAGAAAGAAACAGGTGTTCTCTTTGTGTTTTTAGAAAGAAACAGGTGTTCTCTTTGTGTTTTTAGAAAGAAACAGGTGTTCTCTTTGTGTTTTTAGAAAGAAACAGGTGTTCTCTTTGTGTTTTTAGAAAGAAACAGGTGTTCTCTTTGTGTTTTTAGAAAGAAACAGGTGTTCTCTTTGTGTTTTAGAAAGAACAGGTGTTCTCTTTGTGTTTTAGAAAGAACAGGTGTTCTCTTTGTGTTTTTAGAAAGAAACAGGTGTTCTCTTTGTGTTTTTAGAAAGAACAGGTGTTCTCTTTGTGTTTTTAGAAAGAAACAGGTGTTCTCTTTGTGTTTTAGAAAGAAACAGGTGTTCTCTTTGTGTTTTTAGAAAGAAACAGGTGTTCTCTTTGTGTTTTAGAAAGAAACAGGTGTTCTTTGTGTTTTTAGAAAGAGACAGGTGTTCTCTTTGTGTTTTTAGAAAGAAACAGGTGTTCTCTTTGTGTTTTTAGAAAGAGACAGGTGTTCTCTTTGTGTTTTTAGAAAGAAACAGGTGTCTCTTTGTGTTTTTAGAAAGAGACAGGTGTTCTCTTTGTGTTTTAGAAAGAAACAGGTGTTCTCTTTGTGTTTTAGAAAGAGACAGGTGTTCTCTTTGTGTTGTATAATAGTGAAGTGTCGGCGTGCAAAGGTTGTTAATATCATAAATACAGGTGTTCCTGTTTATCAGCTGACGTTATGATGAATGACTTTATGGTGATTAGTTTACGGCTGCTCGTCAGCTCAGAGCAGCAGCAGGTGAGCTCTCAGACACAGGTACATGTATACCAGAAGAATCAATCATTTTATACTGAACAGACTTTGAAAGACTGACTGATGTGTTGATATATTTGATATATAAATATATATATGTATTTGCAGAGTGAGGATGAAGCGCTTCTCTTCTCTGGAGGTCCTCCTCTCCGTCCTCTGTTCTCTTCTCCTGCTCTGTTGCCTCGCTCTCATCGTCCTCAGCTGGATCCGCCTGGAGCCTTCAGGTACTGCAGGAGATCTGAGAACTATTTACACTGCTTTCATTTACACTGCTTCATCTAAGCTGCTTCATCTACGCTGCTTCATCTAAGCTGCTTCATCTAAGCTGCTTCATCTACACTGCTTCATCTACGCTGCTTCATCTACGCTGCTTCATCTAAGCTGCTTCATCTACACTGCTTCATCTACACTGCTTCATCTACACTGCTTCATCTAAGCTGCTTCATCTACACTGCTTCATCTACGCTGCTTCATCTAAGCTGCTTCATCTAAGCTGCTTCATCTACACTGCTTCATCTAAGCTGCTTCATCTACACTGCTTCATCTACACTGCTTCATCTACACTGCTTCATCTAAGCTGCTTCATCTACGCTGCTTCATCTACGCTGCTTCATCTAAGCTGCTTCATCTAAGCTGCTTCATCTACACTGCTTCATCTACGCTGCTTCATCTACGCTGCTTCATCTACGCTGCTTCATCTACACTGCTTCATCTACACTGCTTCATCTACACCGCTTTAATGAAGTGGTCTCATTGAAACTGGTTCATGCTAACATGCTAACATGCTAACATGCTAACATGCTAACATGGTGATGTGTGGCTGGTTGTGCCGAGGTGCCGTTGAGCCCACAGAGCTGAGCGGCCGCATGCTGATCACAGAGGGAGCGTTTTATTCTGAAGAGCTGAAGAACTCCAGCAGTCTGCGGTTCAAATCCCTGGCCTACGACGTCCAACACCTGGTGAGAGCAGAGGCTTTTATTGTGAAATAACAGGAAGCTCTAACACCTGGTGCGATCAGAGGCTTTTATTGTGAAATAACAGGAAGCTCTAACACCTGGTGAGATCAGAGGCTTTTATTGTGAAATAACAGGAAGCTTTAACACCTGGTGAGAGCAGAGGCTTTTATTGTGAAATAACAGGAAGCTTTAACACCTGGTGAGAGCAGAGGCTTTTATTGTGAAATAACAGGAAGCTTTAACACCTGGTGAGAGCAGAGGCTTTTATTGTGAAATAACAGGAAGCTTTAACACCTGGTGAGAGCAGAGGCTTTTATTGTGAAATAACAGGAAGCTTTATCATCACTCCCACATGATGAGCTTTTATTGTGAAGGACAGAAGGGAAAGAGTCAGGTAAGAATGATGTCACAGTCTGCCCTCTGATTGGTCGACAGGTATCGGAGGCATTTGGTCACAGCGAGCTCAAACAGCACTTCCTGTCCTGCCAGGTGAACTCCTTCAGGTGAGTGAACGGTTACCATGGAGACAGGTTCAGGTACCTGTCGATCAGCTGACCTCTGATCTGTGTCCTCAGTCAGGGCAGCGTGGCTGTGAGCTTTGACCTCTGGTTCAATCAGCTGGTCGACCTGAAGGAGGCAGAGCAGCAGCTGGGGGCGGGGCTTCAGGAGGCCGGAGGCACGGGATTGGTCATCGAACGAAACAGCATCCAGATCACAGGTGAGGTCAGAGAGAGGTCGATCCTTACCTGTGATCTAATTTAAGCTCTAATTTAAACTCTGATTTAAACTCTGAAATAAACTCTAATTTAAACTCTAATTTAAATCTAATTTAAACTCTGATTTAAACTCTGATTTAAATCTAATTTAAACTCTGATTTAAATCTAATTTAAACTCTGATTTAAATCTAATTTAAACTCTGATTTAAATCTAATTTAAACTCTGATTTAAACTCTGATTTAAATCTAATTTAAACTCTGATTTAAATCTAATTTAAACTCTGATTTAAACTCTGATTTAAATCTAATTTAAACTCTGATTTAAATCTAATTTAAACTCTGATTTAAACTATAATTTAAATCTAATTTAAACTCTGATCTAAATCTAATTTAAACTCTGATCTAAATCTAATTTAAACTCTGATTTAAACTCTAATTTAAACTCTGTTTAAACTCTGATTTAAACTCTAATTTAAACACTGATTTAAACTCTAATTTAAACTCTGATTTAAATCTAATTTAAACTCTAATTTAAACACTGATTTAAACTCTAATTTAAACTCTGATTTAAACTCTGATTTAAACTCTAATTTAAACTCTGATTTAAATCTGATTTAAACTCTGATTTAAACTGTGATTTAAATCTAATTTATACTCTGATTTAAACTCTGATTTAAACTCTGATTTAAACTCTAATTTAAACTCTGATTTAAACTCTGATTTAAACTCTGATTTAAACTCTAATTTAAACTCTGATTTAAACTCTAATTTAAATCTAATTTAAATCTAATTTAAACTCTGATTTACACTCTGATTTAAACTCTGATTTAAACTCTGATTTAAACTCTAATTTAAACTCTAATTTAAATCTAATTTAAACTCTGATTTAAACTCTGATTTAAACTCTAATTCAAACTCTAATTTAAACTCGGTTTAAACTCCGATTTAAACTCTAATTTAAACTCTAATTTAAACTCTGATTTAAACTCTGATTTAAACTCTGATTTAAACTCTAATTTAAACTCTAATTTAAACTCTGATTTAAATCTAATTTAAATCTAATTTAAACTCTAATTTAAACTCTGTTTAAACTCTGATTTAAACTCTGATTTAAACTCTAATTTAAACTCTAATTTAAACTCTGATTTAAACTCTAATTTAAACTCTGATTTAAATCTAATTTAAATCTAATTTAAACTCTGATCTAAACTCTGATTTAAACTCTGATTTAAATCTAATTTAAACCCTGATTTAAACTCTGATTTAAAATCTAATTTAAACTCTAATTTAAACTCTGATTTAAATCTAATTTAAACTCTAATTTAAACTCTGATTTAAATCTAATTTAAATCTAATTTAAACTCTAATTTAAACTCTGATTTAAATCTAATTTAAATCTAATTTAAACTCTAATTTAAACTCTGATTTAAACTCTAATTTAAACTCTAATTTAAACTCTGATTTAAACTCTAATTTAAACTCTGATTTAAATCTAATTTAAACTCTGATTTAAACTCTGATTTAAACTCTGATTTAAACTCTGATTTAAACTCTAATTTAAACTCTGTTTAAACTCTGATTTAAACTCTGGTTTAAACTCTAATTTAAACTCTGATTTAAATCTAATTTAAACTCTGTTTAAACTCTGATTTAAACTCTGGTTTAAACTCTAATTTAAACTCTGATTTAAATCTAATTTAAACTCTAATTTAAATCTAATTTAAACTCTGATCTAAACTCTGATTTAAACTCTGATTTAAATCTAATTTAACCTCTAATTTAACCTCTAATTTAAACTCTAATTTAAAATCTGATTTAAACTCTAATTTAAACTCTGATTTAAACTCTAATTTAAACTCTAATTTAAACTCTGATTTAAATCTAATTTAAATCTAATTTAACCTCTAATTTAAACTCTAATTTAAAATCTGATTTAAACTCTGATTTAAACTCTGATTTAAACTCTAATTTAAACTCTAATTTAAACTCTGATTTAAACTCTAATTTAAACTCTGATTTAAATCTAATTTAAACTCTAATTTAAATCTAATTTAAATCTAATTTAAACTCTGATCTAAACTCTGATTTAAACTCTGATTTAAATCTAATTTAAACCCTGATTTAAACTCTGATTTAAAATCTAATTTAAACTCTAATTTAAACTCTGATTTAAATCTAATTTAAACTCTAATTTAAACTCTGATTTAAATCTAATTTAAATCTAATTTAAACTCTGATTTAAATCTAATTTAAACTCTAATTTAAACTCTGATTTAAATCTAATTTAAATCTAATTTAAACTCTAATTTAAACTCTGATTTAAATCTAATTTAAACTCTGATTTAAATCTAATTTAAATCTAATTTAAACTCTAATTTAAACTCTGATTTAAACTCTAATTTAAACTCTGATTTAAATCTAATTTAAACTCTGATTTAAACTCTGATTCAAACTCTGATTTAAACTCTAATTTAAACTCTGTTTAAACTCTGATTTAAACTCTGATTTAAACTCTGATTTAAACTCTGATTTATACTCTAATTTAAACTCTGATTTAAACTCTAATTTAAACTCTGTTTAAACTCTGATTTAAACTCTGATTTAAACTCTGGTTTAAACTCTAATTTAAACTCTGATTTAAATCTAATTTAAACTCTAATTTAAATCTAATTTAAATCTAATTTAAACTCTGATCTAAACTCTGATTTAAACTCTGATTTAAATCTAATTTAACCTCTAATTTAACCTCTAATTTAAACTCTAATTTAAAATCTGATATAAACTCTAATTTAAACTCTGATTTAAACTCTGATTTAAACTCTGATTTAAACTCTGATTTAAATCTAATTTAAACTCTAATTTAAACTCTGATTTAAACTCTGATTTAAACTCTGATTTAAACTCTGATTTAAATCTAATTTAAACTCTAATTTAAACTCTAATTTAAACTCTGATTTAAATGTAATTTAAACTCTAATTTAAACTCTAATTTAAATCTAATTTAAACTCTCATTTAAACTCTAATTTGGTCTTGCAGGGAAACAGGAAGTAACAACGGCTGCTCCGACAGGTGTCTCATCTACAGCAGGTGAGGGGGAGTCAGGTGATGGGGGGTCATGTGAGCGGGGTCAGGTGAGGGGGGGTCATGTGAGGGGGGTCAAGTGAGGGGGGGTCTGATAGTAACTTCCTGTCTGATAGTAACTTCCTGTCTGTCCTCAGAGGCGTGTCCTCCTCAGCAGACGTCCTGTGCTGATCCATCTCTCTGCGTCCTGATTGGTCGGCTCTGTGACGGACAGCGGGACTGTCCCGACGGCTCGGACGAAGACGCTGCCCGCTGTGGTGAGGAGTCAGATGACACCTGTCAGAGTCACGTGACACCTGAGAGGAGTCACATGACAACAGGTAAGCCTCTCTGTTAGCTTCATCACTGAGACAGCATGTCCTCGTCTCCGTAGCAACGGCGTGTGACGGACAGTTCGTCCTGATTGGTTCGAGTGGCTCGTTCAGTTCAGACAAAAGCAGCAGATTCTGTCGCTGGATCATCAGGTATTTCTATCAATAACATCACACTGTGGGGACAAACTGTCCTCTGTCTCTGACGGTTATC
>JAAKFY010000116.1:276624-289124 GCA_011823955.1 Dissostichus mawsoni
CTGTTGCTATGTGAGTTAATCTTTCAAATACAAGGTTGCTTGTTTGATTCAAGCTCTTGTAGTCAATATGTCAAGGTATTTATCCCTAACATTTTATCAGCTAACTAATGACACACACTCAGAGGATCTTTATAAACGTTTTAAGTATTGCACATCTTTAAACATGACTCTTATAAATCACTTTTAAAACCAGCGATGCACTACAGTGTCAGCTTTTCTAAAATAGAAACTTCAATGTTCACATCTTTCTAAATGATTCTACTTTTCAATGACCTACAAATAATCCTAATAATAATCCCATTTTCAATCTTCCAACTGTTCATATTTTTTGGTCAATTAACAAACCTGTTACAAATGTGTTGTTCAACAATTTGAGCCTTTGCCACATTTATTTGAATTATTTATATAATTCCTACATAATGGGGAAGCTTCCCTCTATGTTATCTAAATACAAGTCTTTGACAAGAAAATATGTGAATTCTAAATATTTAATGTCAATCCCTGGTTTTGGTTCTAGTATGTTCACTGTACTGTAGGTTATTTAGTGGGAATGCTGACACAGCATTCCAACTATCTGTTATGCTACGCACAAAATTCTTTATTATTATTATATCACCATGGAAACCTTTGATCTCTGGACACCTCTGTCATGGAACACGATGATGTCATAACTCCAACTGACGTGCTCAGAGCAGCAGACTTCAGATAATGGTCAACGGTCCTGCCCTCAACAGCTCTACGTCAATTATGGGGTGTCATCATATGCCGTTTCCATGGAAACGCATCCCTCACTATAAAAGACGATGTCGCTTTAAGTCCTATGAAAATGTTCAAAAAGTGCTCAAACTTCACATGTGTGCTAACAGTCCAGCCGTGAAGACATCTACGGGACAGTTTTGAGATTTCTTCAATTGCCATTGCCATGGCAACACAATGCTCGCCAGGAAACACGGTTTTCTCATAACTTCAGTGAAAATGCTCCAAACGGCCCAAAACTTCACAGGTTTGGTAACGATGCAGCCATCAACGCATCTAAGCGTATTATGGGATGTCATCAAATGCCGTTGGCATGGCGACAGATATTCGCCATCAAGTTAGTTCAAAAGTTTGCAGTTCAAATATTCTGCTGCTTTTCCAAGCCTTTTTACTTTCTTTTCTTCTCTCATCACACATCAAGCCCAGAGTGTTCATGTATCATTTCAATCTAAATTCTTCACTTTTTTCTTACACATTACATTTCAGCATAGCAGTTTAGCGTCAGCTTTTCAGCATAAAGCATTCCCACTAGCAATTTCTTCAGGAATTGCATTCTCTAGTTAGTGTTATTATTATCATTCTGTGTGTCTGGCGAAGCAGAAAACTGCCTTTGACTGAAATCCATTCTAACAGAGCTCAACAACACCCCACTTTGACCCCATACAGATTCTGTATACTTTAACACTATAACCGCCAGGGGTCGCTATACATCACTGCATTTTCTATAAAGTAAATATTACCCGCTGGCGCTGATGGGTATAAATGGCCATTTTTGGGGCAATTTTTTCAATCTGACTTCATATTAACAACAGAGGGTGCTACATAACACACTTTCAGGAAAAGACACGGACTTGAAGACTTGAATATTTTATTGAAAAAAAGTTACATACAATCAAGAAACAGCTGCGGGTAAAATGTACCCATTGGCCGTTCAAGTGTTTATCACACTGGGTAAAGCGGGGGTAATGTTAGCATCGGGATGCGCACACAGGGTTCAAAGTCAAAGTCAACTTTAATGTCAATCTTACTAAGTTTGTGTTTACAGAGAGATCGAAATCACGTTTCCAGAAATCCCGAATATAAATTATACAATATACATATATGTATAAAAATATGTATAAAATATGTATATCCTATATACACAATCAACAGACACATTTACACATAGGCACAGATTAAGATAAAAAACACAGTCAACATTTCTCGGAATTTTCTAGGTTTTGTTATTATTTTTTTTAAGTATTATTATTATACTGTACTTTATTGTTGTTCTTGTTTGTTTGACAGGTTTCTACATCGTCACCCATCGGAGTCCCGGCCAATGGCTGAAGAGCTTCAGGATCCAAAGCCTCCCTCTGAGCCCGCACCCCGAAACCATGTGTCTGAGCTTCTGGTAAACAAACAACAACAAACAAAAACATGTACACTTGTAAACATGTAGTCAACAGAACTGTAAACATGTAATCAACAGGAATGTAAACATGTAAACAACAGAACTGTAAACATGTAATCAACAGGAATGTAAACATGTAAACAACAGGACTGTAAACATGTAGTCAACAGGACTGTAAACATGTAAACAACAGGAATGTAAACATGTAAACAACAGGACTGTAAACATGTAAACAACAGGACTGTAAACATGTAAACAACAGGACTGTAAACATGTAAACAACAGGACTGTAAACATGTAATCAACAGGAATGTAAACATGTAGACAACAGGACTGTAAACATGTAGACAACATCACTGTAAACATGTAGACAACATCACTGTAAACATGTAAACAACATCACTGTAAACATGTAATCAACAGGAATGTAAACATGTAAACAACATGACTGTAAACATGTAAACAACAGGACTGTAAACATGTAATCAACAGGAATATAAACATGTAGACAACAGGACTGTAAACATGTAAACAACAGGAATGTAAACATGTAAACAACAGGACTGTAAACATGTAAACAACAGGACTGTAAACATGTAAACAACAGGACTGTAAACATGTAATCAACAGGAATGTAAACATGTAGACAACAGGACTGTAAACATGTAAACAACATCACTGTAAACATGTAGACAACATCACTGTAAACATGTAGACAACATCACTGTAAACATGTAATCAACAGGAATGTAAACATGTAGACAACATGACTGTAAACATGTAATCAACAGGAATGTAAACATGTAAACAACAGGACTGTAAACATGTAGATAACATGACTGTAAACATGTAATCAACAGGAATGTAAAATGTAATCAACAGGAATGTAAACATGTAATCAACAGGAATGTAAACATGTAGACAACATGACTGTAAACATGTAATCAACAGGACTGTAAACATGTAGACAACAGGACTGTAAACATGTAATCAACAGGAATGTAAAAATGTAAACAACAGGACTGTAAACATGTAAACAGGTACCACATGTTTGGCGAGGAGGTGCACCGTCTCCAGGTGTTTCTGGAGGACTCGGCCGTTACCGTGGTGTTCCAGAGAGACGGTAACTATGGCGACAACTGGAACTACGGCCAGGTGACACTGCACCTGACGACGGAGACCAAGGTCAGTGACATCACACAGGAAGTGACATCACACAGGCAGTCAGCTGACCTCTGACCTCTGCAGGTGGTGTTCGAGGCGCTGAAGGAGGGCGGCATGAGGAACGACATCGCTCTGGATGACATCGCACTGACCCCTGACCCCTGTGGCCCCGCCCCCCCTGAACCAACCAATGTCCCGCCTCCAACAACTACGGCCCCTATACCAGGTAAGAACAAGGCCCCGCCCCCTTTACCAGGTTAGAACAAGCCCCGCCCCCTTTACCAAGCTAGAACAAGGCCACGCCCCCTTTACCATGTTAGAACAAGGCCCTGCCCCCTTTACCAGGTTAGAACAGGGCCCTGCCCCCTTTACCAGGTTAGAACAGGGCCCTGCCCCCTTTATGAGGTTAGAACAAGCCCCTGCCCCCTTTACCATGTTAGAACAAGGACCTGCCCCCTTTACCATGTTAGAACAAGGCCCTGCCCCCTTTACCAGGTTAGAACAGGGCCCTGCCCCCTTTACGAGGTTAGAACAAGCCCCTGCCCCCTTTACCATGTTAGAACAAGGCCCCGCCCCCTTTACCAGGTTAGAACAAGCCCATGCCTCCTTTCCCAGGTTATAACAAGGCCACGCCCTCCTTTAACATGTTAGAACAGGGCCCTGCCCCCTTTACTAGGCTATAACAAGGCCCTGCCCCCTTTAACAGGTTAGAACATATCCACGCCCCTTTTACCAGGTTATAACAAGGCCACGCCCCCTTTACCAGGTTAGAACAAGGCCCTGCCCGCTTTACCAGGTTATAACAAGGCCACACCCCCTTTACCAGGTTAGAACATATCCACGCCCCTTTTACCAGGTTATAACAAGGCCACGCCCCCTTTACCAGGTTAGAACGTATCCACGCCCCTTTTACCAGGTTATAACAGGCCACGCCCCCTTTACCATGTTAGAACAGGGCCTTGTCCCCTTTCCCAGGTAAGAACAAGGCCCTCCCCCCTTTCCCAGGTAAGAACAAGGCCCTGCCCCCTTTACCAGGTAAGAACGAGGCCACCCCCCCTTTACCAGGCTAGAACAAGGCCACGCCCCCTTTACCAGGTTAGAACAAGGCCCTGCCCGCTTTACCAGGTTATAACATATCCACGCCCCTTTTACCAGGTTATAACAAGGCCACGCCCCCTTTACCAGGTTAGAACATATCCACGCCCCTTTTAACAGCTTATAACAAGGCCACGCCCCCTTTACCATGTTAGAACAGGGCCCTGCCCCTTTACCAGGCTAGAACAAGGCCACACCCCCTTCACCAGTTTAGAACAAGGCCCCGCCCCCTTTACCAGGTTAGAACAAGGCCACGCCCCTTCACCAGTTACGAACACGGCCCCGCCCCCTTTACCAGGTTAGAACCAGGCCACGCCCCCTTTACCAGGTTAGATCAAGGCCACCAATGTTCTCTGACTCCACCCCTCTGCTCTGATTGGTCAGTTGACTGTGGAGGACCCTTTGATCTCTGGGAGCCGAACTCCACCTTCAGCTCTCCAAATTACCCACAATCCTACGGGAACAAGGCTCAGTGTGAGTACAGCTCTTGATGTTTATTTACCCATGATGCCTTGCTGCAGGCCTTTGATTGTTATTTACCCATGATGCCTTGCAGGCCAGTGGACGCTGCACGCCGCTGCCGGTCGGAACCTGGCACTTCACTTCCTGGACTTTGACGTGGAGGCGGGGTTTGATGTGGTGGAGGTGCGGGAGGGGGCGGGGCTTAACTCCACCTTACTGGGTGAGGATGTGCTTTACCAAGCATGCTTTGCAGCTCTCACCTGTGTCTCACCTGTCTCACCTGTGTCTCACCTGTGTCTCACCTGGGTCTCACCTGGGTATCACCCAGGGGTGGACAAACTTTTTGGCCCGGGGGGTTTTAAAATTTGACAGACGGGCCGGGCCAGTAGCTGATCGTTGAAAAAATATTTAGCTGTAGAGGACTGCGTCGGGTAGTTGTATTATATATATCATATTAGGGCTGTCAAGTTAACCCGTTAATAACGGAAGTGTGGTCTGCCGCACGCTTGCGGCAGACCACACTTCCACGCTCACGGCAGGCCCGGACTGGCCATTGGGAGGACCGGGAGGGTGTGTGTATGTGTGGCGCGAGCGAGCGAGAGAGAGAGAACGAGTACACCTTACGTGTATTGTTGTTGTGAGCATCTGGTGCTAGCTAGCTGCGCTAACGGATATAAGGAGCTGTTTCAATGAAAACAGAGGAGCGACATTTCGCCGACAACTGCAGCGAGCACTTGACTTCATGCAGGTAGCCAGACAGTGGGACGTTGGACGAGAAGTCAGCACACTCAGCACGGATAGTGCGCGCAACATGATTGCAGCGTCCAGGCAGCTCCCGTTCGAGCATATGCCTTGAGTTGCACATAGCTCCAACGATCCATCACACACACACACACACACACACACACACACACACACACACACACACACACACACACACACACACACACACACACACACCACACACACACACACACACACACACACACACACACACACACACGCACACACACACAAACACACACACACACAAACACACACACACACACACACACACACACACACACACACACACACAAACACACACACACACACACACAGGAAAAAGGCTAAATTAATGCGGTCTTTACTATAATTTGGACAATTTTGTACTAATATTCGTGTCGGATTAAAAAGCCCAACAGGCCTTAGTTTGCCCATGCCTGTGTCTCACCTGTCTCACCTGTGTCCCCTGTGTCTCACCTGTCTGACCTGTGTCCCCTGTGTCTCACCTGTTTCACCTGTGTCCCCTGTGTCTCACCTGTCTCACCTGTGTCCCCTGTGTCTCACCTGTCTCACCTGTGTCTCTGTGCAGCCGTCCTCAGCGGCAGCTCTGGCCCCGCCCACACGCTGTTGTCCACGGCCAATCAGATGACGGTGTGGTTCTATTCTGACGCCTCGGGACATGGGAGGGGCTTCAGAGCCAACTTCAGCTCCGGGGCCAACCTGGGGTCACCAGGTGAGGTCAGAGGTCACACAGGGTCAGAAGGTTTATTTATTAATGTTTATTTATTATTGTTTATTTATTATTGTTTATTATGTTCATTATTTTTCTGTTTACGATCAGCTGCGTGTGCTGAGGGTCAGTTTCAGTGTCGGACAGGAAGTTGTATCCATGGAAACGGTCAGTGTGACGGACAGGTGGACTGTCCGGACGCCTCCGACGAGTCCCACTGTGGTGAGACATCCACACCTGTCCACCTGTCCACCTGTGTATCTGTCCACCTGTCTCACCTGTCTACCTGTCTCACCTGTCCACCTGTCTACCTGTCCACCTGTCTCACCTGTTTCACCTGTCTCACCTGTCCACCTGTCCACCTGTCTACCTGTCTCACCTGTCTCACCTGTCCACCTGTCTACCTGTCTCACCTGTCCACCTGTCTACCTGTCTCACCTGTCCACCTGTCTACCTGTCCACCTGTCTCACCTGTCTCACCTGTCCACCTGTCTACCTGTCTACCTGTCTCACCTGTCTCACCTGTCCACCTGTCTCACACTGTGTGTGTGTGTGTCTGTGTGTGTGTGTCTGTGTGTGTGTGTGTGTGTGTGTGTGTCTGTGTGTGTGTGTGTGTGTCTCTGTGTGTTTGTCTGTGTGTGTGTGTGTGTGTGTGTGTGTGTGTGTGTGTCTATGTGTGTGTGTGTGTGTGTGTGTGTCTGTGTGTGTGTGTGTGTGTGTGTCTATGTGTGTTTGTCTGTGTGTGTGTGTGTGTGTGTGTGTGTCTATGTGTGTGTGTGTGTGTGTCTGTGTGTGTGTGTGTGTGTGTCTATGTGTGTGTGTGTGTGTGTGTGTTTGTCTGTGTGTGTGTTTGTGTGTGTGTGTGTGTGTGTCTATGTGTGTGTGTGTGTGTGTCTGTGTGTGTGTGTTGCAGTTGTCTACACGTCCTCTAGTCTCCAGTTCCAGCGTGTGTCCTCTCGTCTCACGGTGTGTTCTGACACCTGGAGTCCTCACCTTTCTGTGTTCACCTGTCAGTACCTGGGATACAGGTAACCCTCTGACCCTGAGGCATGATGGGATGCATTATAATGAGTATAAAGGTGAGCTCAGGTGTTCTCTCTGCAGGTGGGGAGGGGCTCAGCTGCTGCCAGCCCGGGCCGAGGACTCACCTTTCACCTGGATCAGCTGGACCAATGGGACGCTGACGCTCAGAGAGACGTACGACACACCTGCAGATTCAACATTTAAACATTTAGAATATGAGGTCATGTTTCTGTGTGTTTGGAGACACCTGCAGATTCAACATTTAGTAAATCAAAGATATTGTTGTGTTTCTGTGTGTTGGACAGAGACACCTGCAGCAGACAGGAAGTGGTTTCTCTGCACTGTGACAACCAGCGTGAGCACCTGTCCGCCCGCACCTTCAAACACTTTAAGGTAAAACAAAGGATTAAATATACTGTCTGTGTTTCAGCGTGTGGAGTTCGACAGGTGACTAAGACCAGCGACAAGGACCAATCAGAAGAGAGGACAGCTGACCCCGGTAACCTGTCCATCTGATCTCTGACCTCTTTATTCCCCGACTTGCTCTGATGTATATTTATTTTCCAGGTGAGGTCAGGGTGGTGGGCGGGGCTAATGCGGCGAAGGGGGCGTGGCCTTGGATTGTCTCTCTGCATTGGGGGGGGCGTCACGTGTGTGGAGCCTCTGTGATTGGTCCAGACTGGCTGCTGACCGCGGCTCACTGTGTGTTCGGGTGAGAACAACAACAAACAACACCTGCCCATTAACAACAACAAACAACACCTGCCCATAAACAACAACAAACAACACCTGCCCATTAACAACAACAAACAACACCTGCCCATAAACAACAACAAACAACACCTGAAGTTACCTACTGTAACTCCAGCTTCTATGAGTATTGGCGTAGCCCTCTAAGGCTATCGCTATTGGGTAATCCCCTGCGCACCCGCGCAGCACTGAAAACTTGTAGTCCACGCCCACCCGCAAGGTGGGCCCCACCCTCGGGCTCCCTTCCGGTATAAATAGGAATGAGGCCGACAATCTGCTCCCACACAAAAAACTTTTCTTCAGCTATTCGTGGAGCCAGTGGGGCCCAGAACTTAGAGGGCTACGCCAATACTCATAGAAGCTGGAGTTACAGTAGGTAACTTCAGTTCTATTTCGTATATGGCTTCGCCCTCTAAGGCTATCGCTATTGGGTTAAGGGCGAAGCAAGATGTAGTCTGCGCCCCACTGGGTCCCCCCGGTACTGGAAGCACAGACACACCTGCTCAGATAATAACCCCTGCCTATTGCGCCATGCGAATGGCGCATCACAGTCCCTGGAATATAGCATAACATGAATATTTACCATGAGGGGACGCAGGCTGGGAACAATACATACCCGCCGCTGTGATAAGTAGAGACGAAGGTCACACTTTGCCCAGCGACAAAAAGAGGGGGAACCCGGGCAACTCTCTGCGTGTAGACAGACAGGAGAGCGCACAGCTGGATCCCTGACATCACTCACTCTGACAAGACACTCCGTACAAAATGTGTCAGAGGAAACAAGGAAACATCCCTCTCATAAGAGGGGAAAGGGGCCGCTCTTCGTGTGCCGAGAGGCAGGAGAGAGGTTCTGACAGGACACTCAGCACAGGGTGTGTCAGAGAGGAATGGGAGACATCCCTCAAATAAAATTGAATAAATGAACAGGGGGAAGACCAAGATGCAGCAGTGCAAATGTCTTCCACTGACATTCCTCCGTGCAAGCCGTGGAGGAGGAAATTCCTCTGGTGGAGTGCGCACTGATGTTCTCCGGGGGATCCGCCCCAGAGGAGACATACGCCTGTGACACAGCCTCACACAGCCAGTGTGACAGCCGTTGTGCAGACAGAGGCTGCCCGATCGAGCGCTCTCTGTAATGCACAAACAGGCGCTGAGAACGGCGCAAGGCAGCCGTGCGCGCCACATAGCAGGCCAGCGCGCGCACCGGACAGAGGAGATGAGACGTGGCTTCTTCCTCCGACCTGTGAGGAGGGGGAAAGAAGCCATCCAGGGTGATCACTCTTGACTTAAAAGAGCTTGTGATGACCTTTGGCATAAAAGCCGGGTTAGGGCGTAAAACAGCTGAACTGCCATCTCCTTGGATCCGGAGGCATGACGGAGCCACAGAGAGAGCAGACAAATCACTCACCCTTTTCGCTGATGTTAGAGCCAAAAGTAGTACTACTTTGGCTGATAACAGTTTAAGGGGAACCTGAGCTAACGGTTCAAATGGGGCTTTGCTTAGTGCGCGTAACACTAAAGCCAAATCCCACTGAGGCGCCAGTGCGCGTGACACGGGTCTGAGTCTCCGTATCCTCGCAGAAAACGTTTCGTCAGGGGGTGACTAAACACCGTCCCGACCCCAAAACCTACATGACAAGATGATATGGCAGCAGCATATACCTTGATTGTGTTGAAGGCCAAATTCCTGTCCAGCAACAGCTGGAGGAATGACAGCACGTGAGGCAGGGGGCACGTAATGGGGTCCAGGCTTTTCGCCACACACCAACGATGGAAAGCGAACTGCAGGGTGCACCCTCTGCTGATCAGCCTGCTCATCCGTCTGTCCATCAGACACACGCGCTAACTCTGAGAAACACTCTGAGAGCGGGCGCACATGCTCGAGATGTGTTGTGGTCGTCATGGCGACGAGCCACGTCAGAGCCCTCGCCGCCGCTGCCCGTGCAACCCAAGGTGGGCCTGGAGCGAAAGGGCTGTGAGGGAGCCTCCACACGCTGCGTTTCACTCCGGCTCTCATCATGAGGCGTGTACACACTCAGGGGATGAGTGGAGGTGTGTGCAGTGACGTCCACATGAGGCGTCATAACTGCTCTCATGGGCTTTTATGACCGTGTGTAGGAGGCGTATCTCGGACAGAGGAATGCCGCGAGCTCTGCGGTTTATTAACCCATAGGTTAAAACCAGCAGACTTCTGCAGCGAGCCCTGCTGCCTACTAATCAACATATTGGTGGCAGCTGGCTTAGTTAGCGAACTCCGCAGTTTATTAACCCATAGATTAAAAACTGCAGGTTTTTTCAACGAGCCCTGCTGGCTACTAACCGATAGGTTATAGGCAGCTGGTAGAGTGGGGGATATGTGAGAAACACTTGATACTGATGCCTCAGACAACAAGTTGGAAAATGAACCCATTTCATTTATCTCACAACCCCCCCCAACACGTCAGAAGCGGCTTTGCTTCCTCGGAGTCTCTCGCGGAGCAGACCAGGAGCAGGAGTGCCTCACTCCCCGTTGACTCACCGCCGGAAGACCCCTCTGTCTCTGGGGTGGCGGGGGAGCGGAGACGCGGGGCGGAGCCCCTGCCGCCGCCGACGGGCGAGCTCCTGACGCCGCGGCTGCGGTTGCTGTGTGCGTCTCTCCGCCTGCCGCTGTGGCCGGGTTGGACGCTGCGGCTGCTGCGGCTGCTGCGGCTGCTGCGGCTGCTGCGGGCGTTGGTGCCGCTGTGGCCGCCCCGCAGGCTGGAGCCAGCTAACGTGCTGGCGGATGTCGTCCGCCTGTTCTGCAGCCGCCTTCATGGACTCCACCATGGCGTGGAACTGGGGTCCGAACAGCCCGTCCGGGCTGATTGGAGCATCCAGTAGCACCTTCCTGGCCGTCTCCGTAACAGACGCCTGTTGCAGCCAGAGGTGGCGCTGAATCTGCGTCACCCACGCGGCGATCCTTGCCTGGGAGACAGCAACGGACGCGCACAGTGTGAGCGCCGTGCTGGCCGCCTTGCTGATCTCCTCCGCGGCCAAGGTGGTGGACCGCTCCACCAGCGTCACCACCGAGTTGGAGAGCAGCGCGATGTTGTTCGCCGCCGCCGACACCTGAAAGGCACACTGGTGCACCCGGTCGGCCTGGCGGGCGACATACTTACCTCCTGATGGCGGGAAAGCGTGGCCAGATCGGATCACTCCTGACCGTCTGCACCCCCTGCTCAGCTAGGGGAACGGGGAGACCTCTGCAGGCGGCCGCCTTGCATATGATCTCCGGCAGTTCCCCCAGGATGCCACCTATCGCCGGCAGCGTGATGACGGAGAAGGGGGCCGCGTGCTCGGCCGTCAAGCCGGCACCCTGCTCCGACTCTGTCTCCCCCATCCGGGGGAGAAGAGGGAGGGGAGAACCGCACGGTGAACCGTGGAGGGAGGTGGGGTAGGAGTCGTCCGACTCCTGCCCGGCACTCGGCTCCAGGGACATGAGGCTGCCGCCCACAGGCTCGAAAGCCTGGACGGGCCAATCGTCCTCCTCGGCCGCAGCAGCGAGAGCGTCCGCTCTGCGCTTCCTGTCGTCCGAGGAGAGACGGGCACAGTGGGTGCATGCGACCTGCTGGCTGAGAGCCTCGTACGCGTGCTCTGACCCCAGGCAGGATTCGCATGACGTGTGCTGGTCGTAGCTCATGATATACCAAAGCCACATGAGGGACAATCTCTCACACAGTTGGTACTCATGTTTGCTAATCGAAGTGTCTCTTGTGCTTCAGTATTTTACGGGGTGCTGAAGAAAAAGAGGGAGCAGATTGTCGGGCCTCCTTCCTATTTATACCGGAAGGGAGCCCGAGGGTGGGGCCCACCTTGCGGGTGGGCGTGGA
The DNA here is from genome assembly GCA_011823955.1 of Dissostichus mawsoni. Lineage (NCBI taxonomy): Eukaryota > Metazoa > Chordata > Actinopteri > Perciformes > Nototheniidae > Dissostichus > Dissostichus mawsoni. Next base: position 288,611 of record JAAKFY010000116.1, read on the forward strand.
CTACAAGTGTTTCAGTGCTGCGCGGGTGCGCAGGGGATTACCCAATAGCGATAGCCTTAGAGGGCGAAGCCATATACGAAATAGAACTGCCCATCAACAACAACAAACAACACCTGCCCATCAACAACAACAACAACACCTGCCCATCAACAACAACAAACAACACCTGCCCATCAACAACAACAAACAACACCTGCCCATCAACAATAACAACACACCTGCCCATCAACAACAACAAACAACACCTGCCCATAAACAATAACAAACAACACCTGCCCATAAACAACAACAAACAACACCTGCCCATCAACAATAACAAACAACACCTGCCCATAAACAATAACAAACAACACCTGCCCATAAACAATAACAACAACACCTGCCCATAAACAATAACAAACACCTGCCCATAAACAATAACAAACAACACCTGCCCATCAACAACAACAAACAACACCTGCCCATCAACAACAACAAACACACCTGCCCATCAACAACAACAAACAACACCTGC
>JAAKFY010000116.1:296624-297709 GCA_011823955.1 Dissostichus mawsoni
ATAATACACCGATATTAACCACATATACACCGATATTAACCACATAATACACCAATATTAACCACATAATACACCGATATTAACCCCAAATACACCAATATTACCCCATAATACACCAATATTAACCCCAAATACATCAATATTAACCCCAAAATACACCGATATTACCACATAATACACCAATATTACCACATAATACACCAATATTAACCACATAATACACCAATATTAACCCCATAATACACCAATATTAACCACATAATACACCAAATTAACCCTAATACACCGATATTAACCCCATAATACACCAATATTAACCCATTAATTTACCAATATTAACCCCAAAATACACCAATATTAACCACATAATACAACCGATATTAACCCATAATACACCGATTAACCCATAATACAGCGATATTAACCCCATAATACACCGATATTAACCCCATAATACACCAATATTAACCCATTAATTCACCAATATTAACCCCTTAATACACCAATATTAACCCCAAAATACACCGATATTATCCCCATAATACCCATATTAACCCCATATACACCGATATTAACCCCATAATACACCAATATTAACCCATTAATTTACCAATATTAACCCCAAAATCACCGATATTAACCACATAATACACCGATATTAACCCCATAATACACCGATATTAACCCCATAATACAGCGATATTAACCCCATAATACACCGATATTAACCCCATAATACACCAATATTAACCCATTAATTCACCAATATTAACCCCTTAATACACCAATATTAACCCCAAAATACACCGATATTATCCCCATAATACACCAATATTAACCCCATAATACAACGAATTAACCCCATAATACACCAATATTAACCCATTAATTTACCAATATTAACCCCAAAAATACACCGATATTAACCACATAATACACCGATATTAACCCCATAATACACCGATATTAACCCATAATACACCGATATTAACCCCATAATACACCGATTTAAACATAATACACCGATATTAACCCCATAATACACCGATATTAACCCCATAAACAGCGATATTAACCCCATAATA
>JAAKFY010000116.1:298709-319000 GCA_011823955.1 Dissostichus mawsoni
AAAAAAAAATCTATATTATAGCATTAAAATATAAAAATATACATAAATATTTACATGAAATATTGAAACCAAGAACGATGTTCAGTGATATCACAATATAAGATGTAGTATAAATACAGTAAGTGCATCTCTGTGATCAGACTGTTCTGAGGGTCCAGGCTATCATCAATACAGTCCCTTCACTCAGCCCGAACCTCTATCATCCTCTCTTCCGTTAATACGATCAAGATACTTTCATTTGGGTTGGGGTTTCTCAGACAGTGATCAGTATTACTCTACATTGATCACAGAGTTACAGAGTGTCACGCAGTCTCAGGTCATCACAGTAACACTGCACAACCTGTTACTGTGATGACCTGGTTTATAGTCCCTTTTTAAAGAACCTGTAGCATGGACCCTGTACCTCAGGCAGTTCCAGCTCCAATGAGACCACGACTCCACCCTCTGCACTCAGAAGCTTGTTCCTTCGGGCCGAGGTTAGTCGCCCCAAGAGTAGAACGAAGCGCTATGAAAACACTTTGATCCCAGCAGCTATTGCACAATGACACATCATAGGAGCGCCACACAGATGCCTATTCATTGATTTATTTATTTGAATGTCCGTGTTTGAACCCGTGTTTTCCTTCTTAAATGTTTTTTAAATATGTTGAGATTTGATGGAGCCGGGTACTTGTACTTTTTATGAGAGATGTGTCTGTGTTTAGAGTCAGGATGGATCCCTTGTCTTTTTCTCTGCAAACATAATCTACCTACGGGTCCAAAGAAAGAACCTGACCTGATCCCTATCACTTAGTTTTTGCTGTAATATTATTGTAATCTTTACTCTGTTATCATTATTTTAACCCCGTGTGAGTCCTGTTCTTAACTCTGACCTGTTGCTGCTACTACTCCTGCATCTCCCCAAGAGGATGACTACAGCTCCCTCTGATCTTAATCCTTCACACTCTGACCTGTTGTGTTTCAGCTGAGAGTTACTCCCCCTCTGGCCCCCGAGGGCCACGAGCCGGACGACCAGCGCTCCGCCGCGCAGTGAGTACCATCCATCATGCTATACTTTATTATCATCCATCATGCTATACTTTATATATCATCCATCATACTATACTTTATATATCATCCATCACTATACTTTATATATCATCCATCATACTATAACTTTAGATATCATCCATCATACTATACTTTATATATCATCCATCACTATACTTTATATATCATCCATCACTATACTTTATATATCATCCATCATACTATACTTTATATATCATCCATCACTATACTTTATATATCATCCATCACTATACTTTATATATCATCCATCACTATACTTTATATATCATCCATCATGCTATACTTTATAATCATCCATCATACTATACTTTATATATCATCCATCATACTATACTTTATATATCATCCATCACACTATACTTTATATATCATCCATCATACTATACTTTATATCATCCATCATACTATACTTTATATATCATCCATCACACTATACTTTATATATCATCCATCATGCTATACTTATATATCATCCATCACACTATACTTTTATATCATCCATCATGCTATACTTTATATATCATCCATCATGCTATACTTTATATATCATCCATCATGCTATACTTTATATCATCCATCATACTATACTTTATATATCATCCATCATACTATACTTTATATATCATCCATCACTATACTTTATATATCATCCATCATACTATACTTTATATATATCATCATGCTATACTTTATATCATCCATCATGCTATACTTTATATATCATCCATCATACTATACTTTTATATCATCCATCATACTATACTTTATATATCATCCATCATACTATACTTTATATATCATCCATCACACTATACTTATATATCATCCATCATACTATACTTTATATATCATCCATCATACTATACTTTATATATCATCCATCATACTATACTTTATATATCATCCATCACACTATACTTTATATATCATCCATCACACTATACTTTATATATCATCCATCATGCTATACTTTATATATCATCCATCATGCTATACTTTATATATCATCCATCATGCTATACTTTATATATCATCCATCACTATACTTTATATATCATCCATCACTATACTTTATATATCATCCATCATACTATACTTTATATATCATCCATCACTATACTTTATATATCATCCATCATACTATACTTTATATCATCCATCACTATACTTTATATATCATCCATCACTATACTTTATATATCATCCATCACTATACTTTATATATCCCATCACTATACTTTATATATCATCCATCACTATACTTTATATATCACCATCACTATACTTTATATATCATCATCACTATTACTTTATATATCATCCATCATACTATACTTATATATCTCCATCATGCTATACTTTATATATCATCCATCACACTATACTTTATATATCATCCATCACTATACTTTATATATCATCCATCATGCTATACTTTATATATCATCCATCACTATACTTTATATATCATCCATCATGCTATACTTTATATATCATCCATCACACTATACTTTTATATCATCCATCATACTATACTTTATATATCATCCATCACACTATACTTTATATATCATCCATCACTATACTTTTATATATCATCCATCATACTATACTTTATATATCATCCATCATACTATACTTTATATATCATCCATCATACTATACTTTATATATCATCCATCATACTATACTTTATATATCATCCATCATGCTATACTTTATATATCATCCATCATACTATACTTATATATCATCCATCACTATACTTTATATATCATCCATCATACTATACTTTATATATCATCCATCATGCTATACTTTATATATCCCCATCACACTATACTTTATATATCATCCATCATACTATACTTTATATATCATCCATCACACTATACTTTATATATCATCCACATACTATACTTTATATATCATCCATCACATACTTTATATATCATCCATCATGCTATACTTTATATATCATCCATCATGCTATACTTTATATATCATCCATCACTATACTTTATATATCATCCATCACTATACTTTATATATCATCCATCACTATACTTTATATACCATCCATCATACTATACTTTATATATCATCCATCATGCTATACTTTATATATCATCCATCATACTATACTTTATATATCATCCATCATACTATACTTTATATATCATCCATCACACTATACTTTATATATCATCCATCACTATACTTTATATATCATCCATCATACTATACTTTATATCATCCATCACTATACTTTATATATCATCCATCATACTATACTTTATATATCATCCATCACTATACTTTATATATCATCCATCACTATACTTTATATATCATCCATCATACTATACTTTATATATCATCCATCATACTATACTTTATATATCATCCATCATACTATACTTTATATATCATCCATCATACTATACTTTATATATCATCCATCATGCTATACTTTATATATCATCCATCACACTATACTTTATATATCATCCCATCATACTATACTTATATATCATCCATCACACTATACTTTATATATCATCCATCATACTATACTTTATATTCATCCATCACTATACTTTATATATCATCCATCATGCTATACTTTATATATCATCCATCATGCTATACTTTATATATCATCCATCATGCTATAACTTTATATATCATCCATCATGCTATACTTTATATATCATCCATCATGCTATCTTTATATATCATCCATCACTATACTTTATATATCATCCATCACTATACTTTATATATCATCCATCACTATACTTTATATACCATCCATCATACTATACTTTATATCATCCATCATGCTATACTTTATATATCATCCATCACTATACTTTATATATCATCCATCACTATACTTTATATATCATCCATCACTATACTTTATATATCATCCATCACTATACTTTATATATCATCCATCACTTACTTTATATATCATCCATCATACTATACTTTATATATCATCCATCATGCTATACTTTATATATCATCCATCACTATACTTTTATATATCATCCATCATGCTATACTTTATATATCATCCATCATACTATACTTTATATATCATCCATCATACTATACTTTTATATCATCCATCATGCTATACTTTATATATCATCCATCACACTATACTTTTTATATTCATCCATCACACTATACTTTATATATCATCCATCATACTATACTTTATATATCATCCATCATACTATACTTTATATATCATCCATCACACTATACTTTATATATCATCCATCATGCTATACTTTATATATCATCCATCACTATACTTTATATATCATCCATCATGCTATACTTTATATATCATCCATCATGCTATACTTATATATCATCCATCATACTATACTTTATATATCATCCATCACTATACTTTATATATCATCCATCATGCTATACTTTATATATCATCCATCATGCTATCTTTATATATCATCCATCACTATACTTTATATATCATCCATCATGCTATACTTTATATATCATCCATCATACTATACTTTATATATCATCCATCATACTATACTTTATATATCATCCATCATGCTATACTTTATATATCATCCATCACACTATACTTTATATATCATCCATCATGCTATACTTTATATATCCTCCATCACTATCTTTATATATCATCCATCATGCTATACTTTATATATCATCCATCACTATACTTTTTATATCATCCATCATACTATACTTTATATATCATCCATCACTATACTTTATATCATCCATCATGCTATACTTTATATATCATCCATCACTATACTTTATATATCATCCATCATACTATACTTTATATATCATCCATCACTATACTTTATATATCATCCATCATGATATACTTTATATATCATCCATCATGCTATACTTTATATATCATCCATCATACTATACTTTATATATCATCCATCATACTATACTTTATATAATCATCCATCACTATACTTTATATATCATCCATCACTATACTTTATATATCATCCATCATGATATACTTTATATATCATCCATCATACTATACTTTATATATCATCCATCACTATACTTTATATATCATCCATCACTATACTTTATATATCATCCATCATGCTATACTTTATATATCATCCATCACTATACTTTATATATCATCCCATCATGATATACTTTATATATCATCCATCATACTATACTTTATATATCATCCATCACTATACTTTATATATCATCCATCACTATACTTTATATATCATCCATCATGCTATACTTATATATCATCCATCACTATACTTTATATATCATCCATCATGATATACTTTATATATCATCCATCATACTATACTTTATATATCATCCATCACTATACTTTATATATCATCCATCATACTATACTTTATATATCATCCATCACTATACTTTATATATCATCATCATACTATCTTTATATATCATCCATCATACTATACTTTATATATCATCCATCATGCTATACTTTATATCATCCATCATACTATACTTTATATATCATCCATCACTATACTTTATATATCATCCATCATGCTATACTTTATATACCTCCATCATGCTATACTTTATATATCATCCATCAGCTATACTTTATATACCATCCATCATACTATACTTTATATATCATCCATCACTATACTTTATATAATCCATCATGCTATCTTTATATATCATCCATCATACTATACTTTATATCCATCCATCATGCTATACTTTATATATCATCCATCATACTATACTTTATACACCATCCATCATGCTATACTTTATATTCATCCATCATACTATACTTTATATACCATCCATCATGCTATACTTTATATATCATCCATCATGCTATACTTTATATCATCCATCATGCTATACTTTATATATCATCCATCATGCTATACTTTATATATCATCCATCACTATACTTTATATATCATCCATCATGCTATACTTTATATATCATCCATCATGCTATACTTTATATATCATCCATCATACTATACTTTATATATCATCCATCACTATACTTTATATATCATCCATCATGATATACTTTATATATCATCCATCATACTATACTTTATATATCATCCATCATGCTATACTTTATATATCATCCATCATACTATTTTATATATCATCCATCATACTATACTTTATATATCATCCATCATACTATACTTTATATATCATCCATCACTATACTTTATATATCATCCATCACTATACTTTATATATCATCCATCATACTATACTTTATATATCATCCATCATACTATACTTTATATATCATCCATCATGCTATACTTTATATATCATCCATCATGCTATACTTTATATATCATCCATCACTATACTTTATATATCATCCATCATGATATACTTTATATTCATCCATCATACTATACTTTATATATCCCATCATACTATACTTTATATATCATCCATCATACTATACTTTATATATCATCCATCATGCTATACTTTATATATCATCCTCATGCTATACTTTATATATCATCCATCACTATACTTTATATATCATCCATCATACTATACTTTATATATCATCCATCATGCTATACTTTATAATCATCCATCACTATACTTTATATATCATCCATCATGCTATACTTTATATATCATCCATCATGCTATACTTTATATATCATCCATCATACTATACTTTATATATCATCCATCACTATACTTTATATATCATCCATCATATATACTTTATATATCATCCATCATACTATACTTTATATATCATCCATCATGCTATACTTATATATCATCCATCATACTATACTTTATATATCATCCATCATACTATACTTTATATATCATCCATCACTATACTTTATATATCATCCATCATACTATACTTTATATATCATCCATCATGCTATACTTTATATATCATCCATCATGCTATACTTTATATATCATCCATCACTATACTTTATATATCATCCATCATGATACTTTATATATCATCCATCATACTATACTTTATATATCATCCATCATACTATACTTTATATATCATCCATCATACTATACTTTTATATCATCCATCATGCTATACTTTATATATCATCCATCATACTATACTTTATATATCATCCATCATGCTATACTTTATATATCATCCATCACTATACTTTATATATCATCCATCACTATACTTTATATATCATCCATCATACTATACTTTATATATCATCCATCATACTATACTTTATATATCATCCATCATACTATACTTTATATATCATCCATCACTATACTTTATATATCATCCATCATGCTATACTTTATATATCATCCATCATACTATACTTTATATATCATCCATCACTATACTTTATATATCATCCATCATGCTATACTTTATATATCATCCATCATGCTATACTTTATATATCATCCATCACTATACTTTATATATCATCCATCACTATACTTTATATATCATCCATCACTATACTTTATATATCTCCATCACTATACTTATATATCATCCATCATACTATACTTTATATATCATCCATCATGCTATACTTTTATATCATCCATCATACTATACTTTATATTCATCCATCATACTATAACTTTATATATCATCCATCACTATACTTTATATATCATCCATCATACTATACTTTATATATCATCCATCACTATACTTTATATATCATCCATCATACTATACTTTATATATCATCCATCATACTATACTTTATATATCATCCATCATACTATACTTTATATATCATCCATCATACTATACTTTATATATCATCCATCATACTATACTTTATATATCATCCATCACTATACTTTATATCATCCATCATGCTATACTTTATATATCATCCATCATGCTATACTTTATATTCATCCATCACTATACTTTATATATCATCCATCACTATACTTTATATATCATCCATCACTATACTTTATATATCATCCATCACTATACTTTATATATCATCCATCATACTATACTTTATATATCATCCATCATGCTATACTTTATATATCATCATCATCATACTATACTTTATATATCATCCATCATACTATACTTTAATATCATCCATCACTATACTTATATATCATCCATCATGCTATACTTTATATATCATCCATCACTATACTTTATATATCAATCCATCACTATACTTTATATATCATCCATCACTATACTTTATATATCATCCATCATGCTATACTTTATATATCATCCATCATACTATACTTTATATATCATCCATCATGCTATACTTTATATATCATCCATCATACTATACTTTATATATCATCCATCATACTATACTTTATATATCATCCATCACTATACTTTATATATCATCCATCATGCTATACTTTATATATCATCCATCACTATACTTTATATATCATCCCTCATACTATACTTTATATATCATCCATCACTATACTTTATATATCATCCATCATACTATACTTTATATATCATCCATCACTATACTTTTATATCATCCATCATACTATACTTTATATATCATCCATCATACTATACTTTATATATCATCCATCACTATACTTTATATATCATCCATCATACTATACTTTATATATCATCCATCATACTATACTTATATATCATCCATCATACTATACTTTATATATCATCCATCATACTATACTTTATATATCATCCATCACTATACTTTATATCATCCATCATACTATACTTTATATATCATCCATCATACTATACTTTATATCATCCATCATACTATACTTTATATATCCCATCATACTATACTTTATATATCATCCATCATACTATACTTTATATATCATCCATCACTATACTTTATATATCATCCATCATGCTATACTTTATATATCATCCATCACTATACTTTATATATCATCCATCATGCTATACTTTATATATCATCCATCATACTATACTTTATATATCATCCATCATACTATACTTTATATATCATCCATCCTATACTTTATATATCATCCATCACTATACTTTATATATCATCCATCATACTATACTTTATATATCATCCATCATGCTATACTTTATATATCATCCATCATACTATACTTATATATCATCCATCATGCTATACTTTATATATCATCCATCATACTATACTTTATATATCATCCATCACTATACTTTATTATCATCCATCATACTATACTTTATATATCATCCATCACTATACTTTATATATCATCCATCATACTATACTTTATATATCATCCATCATACTATACTTTATATATCATCCATCATACTATACTTTATATATCATCCATCATGCTATACTTTATATATCATCCATCACTATACTTTATATATCATCCATCATGCTATACTTTATATATCATCCATCACTATACTTTATATATCATCCATCACTATACTTTATATATCATCCATCATGCTCTTCATACAGTACATTCTGTATTATATGCTATATATCTAATGCTCTCTCTCTACCTCTCTCTCTCTACCTCTCTCTCTCTACCTCTCTCTCTCTACCTCTCTACCTCTCTCTCTCTCTACCTCTCTATCTCTACCTTTCTCTCTCTCTCTCTCTCTCTCTCCTCTCTCTCTCTACCTCTCTCTCTCTCTCTCTACCTCTCTCTCTCTCTACCTCTCTACCTCTCTCTCTCTACCTCTCTCTCTCTACCTCTCTCTCTCTACCTCTCTACCTCTCTCTCTCTCTACCTCTCTATCTCTACCTTTCTCTCTCTCTCTCTCTCTCTACCTCTCTCTCTCTCTACCTCTCTACCTCTCTCTCTCTCTACCTCTCTATCTCTCTCTCTCTCTCTCTACCTCTCTCTCTCTCTACCTCTCTCTCTCTCTACCTCTCTATCTCTCTCTCTCTCTCTACCTCTCTCTCTCTCTACCTCTCTCTCTCTACCTCTCTCTCTCTCTACTCTCTATCTCTCTCTCTCTCTACCTCTCTCTCTCTCTACCTCTCTATCTCTCTCTCTACCTCTCTCTCTCTCTCTACCTCTCTCTCTCTCTCTCTACCTCTCTATCTCTCTCTCTACCTCTCTCTCTCTCTACCTCTCTATCTCTACTCTCTCTCTCTCTACCTCTCTATCTCTCTCTCTCCTCACCTCTCTCTCTCTACCTCTCTATCTCTCTCTCTACCTCTCTCTCTCTCTACCTCTCTCTCTCTCTACCTCTCTATCTCTCTCTCTCTACCTCTCTCTCTCTACCTCTCTCTCTCTCTACCTCTCTATCTCTCTCTCTACCTCTCTCTCTCTCTCTCTTCAGGTCCAAACTGACCAATGACGACTTCAGGAAGCTCCTGATGACGCCGCGGGCGACGCCCTCCTCGGCCCCGCCCTCTAAATCCAGACACCTTGAGTGAGTGAAACCACAGAAGAAGATGATGATTCAATTCAAAGGTTTTATTGTCATATGCAAATAGAGTGGTGCAGGAATGAGTCCTAAAGGAAGTGAGTCAGCATTTCACCACTCACCGCATTTCCCTCGTCTCAGAGCCAATGGGATCTCTCCATAGGATTGTGGAAACTATCTGAAATAAGGTCTGTGGTTGAGACGAAGAGACGGATCACGTTTTGTTCTAGGACATTAAATCCATCAGCAGTGACCCCACTGGGGATTTCTGAAGAGTTGACGTGTCTGAAAAACGATGGTTGTTACCAAGTGGCTGAATAGGACTACAGAGCGAGTCGGCCACTCACGGCTCGACAGTGACGTCAGAGTCTAACTCCCGCCTGCTCCAGCCTGCTCCAAATAAGGGCAAAGAGGCGGAGCCGAGGCGGGACCTGCTGCTGAAGCACAAGGCGGGGCCCCAAGATCCCGATCTAGCTGAAGCTACCAAGCTAGGCTAACATGCTCACATGCTCACTTAATAAGCCTTGTTCAACATCATTTCTTTAGCCAATACTACAGCGGGCTGCAGGCGAACCAAGTCCGCCTTTCGCTGCATTCCTTGATCTCCAGTTATAACGCCGGAGTCCGCCACCGGGACGCCGGAGCTAACGGAGCCGCATGGGGCTAGCTAGCTCCCTGCGGCTCCGGCCGGCGGACTCCGGCGGCCACCACTGGGATAATTGGGTCCCCTTTTAACATTTGCTCCCGTTTAGCATTATGGGCGTCATAGCCATAGACTATAAAAGTCTTACCCAAGGCTGAATCATAAACTAAACTGTGTAATATATATATATATATATATATATATATATATATATATATATATATATATATATATATATGTATAAAGGGTTACATCCTTAGCTGGCTAATAAGCTATATAACAAGCTAAGCTAACAAGCACACAAACACCTGCTAACATGTATAATATTTAGGGCTGTCAGTCGATTCAAAAAGTTAATCGCGATTAATCGCATATTTTTTATCTGTTCTAAATGAACCTTAGAGGGATAGTTTTCAATTTTTGAATACCCTTATCAACATATGAGTGGACAAATATGCTTTATGCAAATGTTTGTTCATCATTTGAACAATGACAAATATTCTCATGAATATTAAACACAACACCTGGAACCTCTCATACAATACATTTCATTTAGCTGACGCTGTTATCCAAAGCAACTTACAAGGACATTCTCCCTGGAGTAACTAAGGACTGAGTGCCTTACTCAAGGGCACACTGAGTAAGGTGGTGGTGTTCCAGGCGGGATTTGAACTCACAACCTTCCGATCTTCAGCCCACCTCACTATCCATTAGACCACCACTACCCCTTAATAATACGTGTGTGTGTGTGTGTGTGTGTGTGTGTGTGTGTGTGTGTGTGTGTGTGTGTGTGTGTGTGTGTGTGTGTGTGTGTGTGTGTGTGTGTGTGTGTGTGTGTGTGTGTGTGTGTGTGTGTGTGTGTGTGTGTGTGTGTGTGTGTGTGTGTGTGTGTGTGTGTGTGTGTGTGTGTGTGTGTGTGTGTGTGTGTGTGTGTGTGTGTGTGTGTGTGTGTGTGTGTGTGTGTGTGTGTGTGTGTGTGTGTGTGTGTGTGTGTGTGTGTGTGTGTGTGTGTGTGTGTGTGTGTGGTGTGTGTGTGTGTGTGTGTGCAGAATAATGCGCTGTGACTCATCACTGAGTGACGTCCAATAGTCTCCGGTGAGCTGTGGAAGTCTTTCTTAAATCCTCCTCTACTTTCGCTTTTTGGACTTCATACAAGTTGTGTATTTCCGACACAGTGGTGGCTCTGGAAGGCAATCCATGAGTGCAGTCGTTGGATGCGACCCGAATGATATCACGCAGCCCCTCGTCCTCCACGAGCTGGAGCCACCCATTTAGCCATCTTTGTTGAAAGTTTGCTGCTCTTAGACGTGTCCAGGCGTCTCCCTCGCACACTTTCAAGTGTGGTCTGCAAGCTGTCGGCATCAGCAGTGCGTTAAAATAATTAGTGTCATTAATTTTTTTTGCGTTAACTTGGCAGCCCTAATAATATTATCATTTTAGACTTCTTGGAAGTTCTGTTAGTACATTCAACCGCACAGCATTACATTACATGTCACTTGTTAGACGCTTTTATCCAAAGCGACTTACATACTCAATACTGAGGACAATCCCCACAGGAGCACTTTGGGGTGAAGTGTCTCAGGGACACAACGACATGCTGACTGCAGTGGGGTTTGAACCTGTGCTCCCTGATCCGAACACCTACGGACAACCCACTACGCCACACGCCCCCCCAGCAGCACGACATTTTAACCTCTTCAACCCTGAGCCTGTTTTTCAGGTTTCAGGCTCGAAAATGCCACTAACACAACAAATGATATATCTTCACTTCTAAAAGGGGTAAATTAATAATCTTTTTTCTCAAAGCAAGGTTACATCTGTGAGTTTGATGTAGAAGTGTCAGAATCAATATAGATGTTTTTATTTTAAAGTAAATTCAGATGGAACATAGTAAAAACATGTAAATTCTAATCTCCGCCTAAAAAAACCCATTACTTATAGTGAAAACCACCCTTGAATGATGGGTTAGCAGACTAAAAGCTTTAGGAATCCAAACTATAACATATAATAAGTACCCTGTATCAAGATTGATGCAAACAAGTGAATTTGACCTTTTTAGAGCGGTTTAGAAAAATAAAGTCCAGGCGGACTCACCTCTGGATAATTTGGGAACCATCAGTTCCATTTGACCTTTTTCACTGTAAAAATCATTTTATTACTTTGAATTATCACTATAGGTATTCATTCCATCCAAATACAACTGTTGTAAAACATACAAAATGAAGTTTGACTGGAGCAGATTTATTTCATTTACAATGTTACAATATTTTAGTCAGAATTCCACTGCCTGTAAAGTATTAAAAGTCTCTTTCCTGCGAGCCATTATTTGACAAAAGTCAAAGTATAGAAAAAGTCCTAAACGCAAATCTTGTAATCTGCTCTGTTATCTGCTGTCCGGTCTGTGCTCCGCGCGCTCTGGGTCCTGCTGCAATGCTTCCTTACGTGTAAACACTGCGTAGAGTCTGCTGCGTAATGTGCTGCCGCCGGCTGGCATTCTTTATACTTTACGCAGGACCATATCTCTGGAACCCATTGGTCGATTTGGGTGATTTACACCTTTTCTTAACCGTTAGATCCAATAGAATCGATGGGCAGTTCCCAAATCCACGTAAACATTACATCTGCGGACATAATAGAGATACAAACGAAGCATATCTGAAAGTACAGCCTTGGACTGTAAAACTTTATACCCACTATATTGCCATAAATATGATGATGGATTATCAGTAAAATGTCTACGTGACACAGAGACATTGGATTAACCTTGAGCGGCGTTTTTATTCCGTTGAACACAACTTTTGATCACAAATAAAAAAAGGTAAGGCTTAATTATTGTTATGGTTTTGAAACCGGATGTTGTTTTTTTTCTCTTTTCTGGCTGAGAGCTCCGTGAATTCGGGGTCGTACAGTGATGACATTACATGTATGGAATCTGTGGAATCTCAGCTACTTAGTCGATATCTTGTTTGTGCAGTTAAGATAAGTAATAAGGGCATTTCTACGTGAGTTCTGTGCTAAGTCCGTTAGCATTAGTTAGCATTTTTTCGCTCAAGGCTAATTCAAAGGCTTGGTATTACTCTTGTGTTTTTTTTAGCTAAAAATGGTTCATATTATCAGTTATCGGAGTTTCTTCCCGTTAAAAGGGTATGGAACATTAATAGTTTCATAAATGTTAAGAAGCCCTGAGACACAGTCTCAAAAAAAACGTTGGGAGGCCCCTTTTGTGGGGGCTTCAGGGCTTAAGAGGTTAATTGTCTGGTATTTGTAACAACATTCCCTAAAAGGCACAATCACCACGAACACGGCTAAAGGGTCAAGTACAGTAACTACAATTAGCTAACGTTGTAGCCTAGCAGAGTGGACAAGTTGCTGTTAGCTGACAGTGAGGCACATACCTGTCCATCAAAGTGACCACGCCCTAATTTATGCAAAAACGTTAAGACCTAATATAAATAAAAAGGTCGCGTTATAAAACAATTCACTCAACAATTAATAATCATGAAGGTGGAATCTAACTATATCCCGAATAATTTGTATAGCATCCAGGCATGTTTATTTCTGCTGTGAAGTTGGGCATTTTAACATGGGGTCCATGGAAATTCCTCCTTTCTGCAGTCATCACCTATCGGCCAATAGATGAACTGCAGTTTGTGGCACTTCCTTATTGGCGTCCCGGCTCTGCCCCAGAGTTTACCGCTTGTCTCTGCAGCGCTCTGTGAGCTACAGAGACACGTCCTCTCTGCAGCGCTCTGAGCTACAGAGACACGTCCTCTCTGCAGCGCTCTGAGCTACAGAGACACGTCCTCTCTGCAGCGCTCTGTGAGCTACAGAGACACGTCCTCTCTGCAGCGCTCTGTGAGCTACAGAGACACGTCCTCTCTGCAGCGCTCTGAGCTACAGAGACACGTCCTCTCTGCAGCGCTCTGTGAGCCACAGAGACACGTCCTCTCTGCAGCGCTCTGTGAGCCACAGAGACACGTCCTCTCTGCAGCGCTCTGAGCTACAGAGACACGTCCTCTCTGCAGCGCTCTGAGCTACAGAGACACGTCCTCTCTGCAGCGCTCTGTGAGCCACAGAGACACGTCCTCTCTGCAGCGCTCTGAGCTACAGAGACACGTCCTCTCTGCAGCGCTCTGAGCTACAGAGACACGTCCTCTCTGCAGCGCTCTGTGAGCCACAGAGACACGTCCTCTCTGCAGCGCTCTGTGAGCCACAGAGACACGTCCTCTCTGCAGCGCTCTGAGCTACAGAGACACGTCCTCTCTGCAGCGCTCTGAGCTACAGAGACACGTCCTCTCTGCAGCGCTCTGTGAGCCAGAGACACGTCCTCTCTGCAGCGCTCTGTGAGCTACAGAGACACGTCCTCTCTGCAGCGCTCTGAGCTACAGAGACACGTCCTCTCTGCAGCGCTCTGTGAGCCACAGAGACACGTCCTCTCTGCAGCGCACTGTGAGCCACAGAGACACGTCCTCTCTGCAGCGCACTGTGAGCCACAGAGACACGTCCTCTCTGCAGCGCTCTGTGAGCTACAGAGACACGTCCTCTCTGCAGCGCTCTGAGCTACAGAGACACGTCCTCTCTGCAGCGCTCTGAGCCACAGAGACACGTCCTCTCTGCAGCGCTCTGAGCTACATAGAGACGTCCTCTCTGCAGCGCTCTGTGAGCTACAGAGACACGTCCTCTCTGCAGCGCTCTGAGCTACAGAGACACGTCCTCTCTGCAGCGCTCTGAGCTACAGAGACACGTCCTCTGCAGCGCTCTGTGAGCTACAGAGACACGTCTTCTCTGCAGCGCTCTGAGCTACAGAGACACGTCCTCTCTGCAGCGCTCTGTGAGCCACAGAGACACGTCCTCTCTGCAGCGCTCTGTGAGCTACAGAGACACGTCCTCTGCAGCGCTCTGTGAGCTACAGAGACACGTCCTCTCTGCAGCGCTCTGTGAGCTACAGAGACACGTCCTCTCTGCAGCGCTCTGTGAGCCACAGAGACACGTCCTCTCTGCAGCGCTCTGTGAGCCACAGAGACACGTCCTCTCTGCAGCGCTCTGTGAGCTACAGAGACACGTCCTCTCTGCAGCGCTCTGTGAGCCAGAGAGACACGTCCTCTCTGCAGCGCTCTGTGAGCTACAGAGACACGTCCTCTCTGCAGCGCTCTGTGAGCTACAGAGACACGTCCTCTGCAGCGCTCTGTGAGCCACAGAGACACGTCCTCTGCAGCGCTCTGTGAGGTAGAGAGACACGTCCTCTCTGCTACAGAGGAGAGAGGAGACTCTTCTGACCTGGGCTCCTCCAACGATGCAACATATATATATATAAAAAAAAAAAAGATGATGATGATGATGATGAAGGGAGTAACTGTTTTGTTTTTCTCCCAGAATGCCGAAGGACTACAACGAGGACGAGGACCCTGCAGCTCGCAGGAGGAAGAAGAAAAGGTGACGAGTCGCTGACTTTATTTAAAGTAACGTCTCGTGATGTCACTTCCTGTTTTTAATGTTTAACGATTGATTTCCCGCCGTGTTTCAGCTACTATGCTAAGCTACGTCAGCAGGAGCTTGAGAGAGAGGCAGAGCTGGCTGAGAAGTACCGTGACCGGGCGAGAGAGAGGAGAGACGGAGTCAACAAGGACTACGAGGAGACGGAGCTCATTAGCACCACCGCTAACTACAGAGCTGTGGGACCCACCGCTGAGGCGTGAGTAATGCTAAGCTAATGCTAACTACAGAGCTGTGGGACCCACTGCTGAGGCGTGAGTAATGCTAAGCTAATGCTAACTACAGAGCTGTGGGACCCACCGCTGAGGCGTGTGTAATGCTAAGCTAATGCTAACAACAGAGCTGTGGGACCCACCGCTGAGGCGTGAGTAATGCTAAGCTAATGCTAACTACAGAGCTGTGGGACCCACCGCTGAGGCGTGAGTAATGCTAAGCTAATGCTAACTACAGAGCTGTGGGACCCACCGCTGAGGCGTGAGTAATGCTAAGCTAACATGCATCTGTGTGTACTTCAGGGACAAGTCAGCAGCAGAGAAGCGAAGGCAGCTGATCCAGGAGTCTAAGTTTCTGGGAGGAGACATGGAGCACACTCACTTGGTGAAGGGGCTGGACTTCGCCCTGCTGCAGAAGGTACAGCGCTAACATAGCATAGCATTCATATTACTATTATCACATCGATTAACATGTAGCCTCACAGGTTGGTGTTATTAGCAGGTTGTTCTCTAGATACAAACAGCTGTGTGTGTGCAGAGGTCGCGTTAACCAAATATTTTCCGTCTGTGACGGAATTTTTCCAAGAATGACGGAAAAATCTGAAAGCAGTCCGTCATTTTGACAGATTAGAACACAACTCGGAACAGCGCCAAAATGTCCACCAGCGGCCCACATTATATTACATCCTTAGTGGCCAGGTAGACTGAGGGCGATCTACTGTACTCTAACTATTATTTAGTAATTCACACCCCTGTCCAGTTGGTGGCGAGTGTGTGCATATTAAGTAGCTATTGTCTAGTCTTGTATTTGACCTCGTTGATTACCTCGTTGTTTAACCGGCTTTAGCAATCGCAAAATGTCACGGCAGCTGAGTGTCCGAAGCTTTTTTAATAAGCCCAGTAATTGTGATGGTGTGGATAAACGAGGTGAAACAAGAGGGATTGATGCAGTGGAGGATGAAGGACAAGCCAGTAAGACTAAAACTGACAACGTTCAGCCTGCAGCAGAGGGACGAGCAAGTGGCAAGGAGTTGAAGCGGGAGTACCTGGTTCAGTGGGAGCAAGAGTTTAAGTGGCTGAGGAGGGAAGATGGCAAAATGTTTTTTGGAATCTCCCTTGATGCGTTTGACTGAGCACAAGCGGGCACCAGTCCCAGTTTAAATCCATGCGGCCCAGGAGGAAGGTCTGAGTTCAGGCTAGGCTACAGCAGGTCAATTGAGTTGTTCTTGTAAATGTTTTGTTCATATTTTAATTGTAATTGTCTCATTTCAAACAATGGCAATCATTCATATTTTTTCTCCATGTCCTTAAAAGTTCTGTATGAATCATTAAAAAAAAGGAATGAATGAACATGTGCTGCTTAGTACCCAAACATAAATATGTCTCATTAAAACATGAAAAATAAAATGACGGGTAATAATGGATTATGACGGAAATTTTACGATCCTGTCCGTCAAAATGACAGACAACGAAAAAGTCTAACGTGTGTGTGTTTGTGTGTGTGTGTGTGTGTGTGTGTGTGTGTGTGGGTGTGTGTGTGTGTGTGGTGTGTGTGTGTGTGTGTGTGTGTGTGTGTGGTGTGTGTGTGTGTGTGTGTGTGTGTGTGTGTGTGTGTGTGTGTGTGTGTGTGTGTGTGTGTGTGTGTGTGTGTGTGTGTGTGTGTGTGTGTGTGTGTGTGTGTGTGTGTGTGGTGTGTGTGTGTGTGTGTGTGTGTGTGTGTGTGTGTGTGTGTGTGTGTGTGTGTGTGTGTGTGTACAGGTGAGAGCTGAGATCACCAGTAAAGAGAAAGAAGAAGAAGACATGATGGAGAAAGTCCAGAAGGAGACCAAGTAAGAGATCAGATTTAAATAAACAGAATACAGACAGATTTAATAATACATGATGTAGTGACTCTTATTGTCCTGCAGGGGGCAGTGTGCAGGGGCCTCATTTATAAAGCCTTGCGTAGGATTGGCGTGGGAAGGTTGCTTACGTAGGTCAAAGCAAATAAATACGCACAGACATTTTCCGATTCATAAAACCGGCGTACCGGAGCAGGACTTGCGTACGGCTCGTCCTGCGCCGGTTTCCCTTTATAAATCACAATCAACTCCAAATGTGGCGCTGCTTTTGCGGGCTTCACCTAACGCCCATATTTGCCTTTAAATAGTCAAAGAAATGCCCAGTATTAATATTCATCTTGACTGACTCATGAAGAAGATCGCAGGAAATGAAATGAAATGACGACAGAACAGCTAAAAAAGACATCTCACACCGAGTCAGATTTTGGTTCTTTTCGGGAGGTGGAGATAAATCACATTGTTTGGAGGATGCAGTTTGAGCCAGAGCAGCAGCATGGAGGATGCAGTCTGAACCAGAGCAGCAGCATGGAGGATGCAGTCTGAACCAGAGCAGCAGCATGGAGGATGCAGTCTGAACCAGAGTAGCAGCATGGAGGATGCAGTCTGAACCAGAGCAGCAGCATGGAGGATGCAGTCTGAACCAGAGCAGCAGCATGGAGGATGCAGTCTGAACCAGAGTAGCAGCATGGAGGATGCAGTCTGAACCAGAGTAGCGGCATGGAGGATGCAGTCTGAACCAGAGCAGCGGCATGGAGGATGCAGTTTGAGCCAGAGCAGCAGCATGGAGGATGCAGTCTGAACCAGAGTAGCAGCATGGAGGATGCAGTCTGAACCAGAGTAGCAGCATGGAGGATGCAGTTTGAGCCAGAGCAGCAGCATGGAGGATGCAGTTTGAACCAGAGCAGCAGCATGGAGGATGCAGTTTGAGCCAGAGCAGCAGCATGGAGGATGCAGTTTGAGCCAGAGCAGCAGCATGGAGGATGCAGTTTGAGCCAGAGCAGCAGCATGGAGGATGCAGTCTGAACCAGAGCAGCAGCATGGAGGATGCAGTTTGAGCCAGAGCAGCAGCATGGAGGATGCAGTTTGAGCCAGAGCAGCAGCATGGAGGATGCAGTTTGAGCCAGAGTAGCAGCATGGAGGATGCAGTCTGAACCAGAGGAGCAGCATGGAGGATGCAGTCTGAACCAGAGTAGCAGCATGGAGGATGCAGTCTGAACCAGAGTAGCAGCATGGAGGATGCAGTCTGAACCAGAGTAGCAGCATGGAGGATGCAGTCTGAACCAGAGTAGCAGCATGGAGGATGCAGTCTGAACCAGAGTAGCAGCATGGAGGATGCAGTCTGAACCAGAGTAGCAGCATGGAGGATGCAGTCTGAGCCAGAGCAGCAGCATGGAGGATGCAGTCTGAACCAGAGTAGCAGCATGGAGGATGCAGTCTGAACCAGAGCAGCAGCATGGAGGATGCAGTCTGAACCAGAGTAGCAGCATGGAGGATGCAGTCTGAACCAGAGCAGCAGCATGGAGGATGCAGTCTGAACCAGAGTAGCAGCATGGAGGATGCAG
>JAAKFY010000117.1:0-10000 GCA_011823955.1 Dissostichus mawsoni
CACCTGTCTGTCTCCACCTGTCTGTCTCTACCTGTCTGTCTCTACCTGTCTGTCTAACCTGTCTGTCTCCACCTGTCTGTCTCTACCTGTCTGTCTCTCACATGTCTGTCTCCAGCTGTCTGTCTCCACCTGTCTGTCTCTCACCTGTCTGTCTCTACCTGTCTGTCTCTCACCTGTCTGTCTCCACCTGTCTCTCTGTCTCCACCTGTCTGTCTCTCACCTGTCTGTCTCTACCTGTCTGTCTCTCACCTGTCTGTCTCCACCTGTCTCTCTGTCTCCACTGTCTGTCTCTCACCGGCTGTCTCCACCTGTCTGTCTCCACCTGTCTGTCTCTACCTGTCTGTCTCCACCTGTCTGTCTCTACCTGTCTGTCTCTACCTGTCTGTCTCCACCTGTTTGTCTCCACTGTCTGTCTCTATGTCTGTCTCTCACCTGTCTGTCTCTACCTGTCTGTCTCCACCTGTCTTTCTCTCACCTGTCTGTCTCCACCTGTCTCTCTGTCTCCACTGTCTGTCTCTCACCTGTCTGTCTCACCTGTCTGTCTTACCTGTCTGTCTCCACCAGTCTGTCTCTACCTGTCTGTCTCCACCTGTTTTTCTCCACCTGTCTGTCTCTACCTGTCTGTCTCCACCTGTCTGTCTCTACCTGTCTGTCTCCACATGTCTGTCTCTCACTGTCTGTCTCTCACCTGTGTGTCTCTACCTGTCTGTCTCTCACCTGTTGTCTCCACCTGTCTCTCTGTCTCCACCTGTCTGTCTCTCACCAGTCTGTCTCTACCTGTCGTCTCTACCTGTCTGTCTCCACCTGTTTGTCTCCACCTGTTTGTCTCCACCTGTCTGTCTCCACCTGTCTGTCTCCACCTGTCTCTCTGTCTCCACCTGTCTGTCTCTCACCTGTCTGTCTCCACCTGTCTCTCTGTCTCCACCTGTCTGTCTCTCACCAGTCTGTCTCTACCTGTCTGTCTCCACCTGTTTGTCTCCACCTGTCTGTCTCCACCTGTCTGTCTCCACCTGTCTGTCTCTCACCTGTCTGTCTCCACCTGTCTCTCTGTCTCCACCTGTCTGTCTCTCACCAGTCTGTCTCTACCTGTCTGTCTCTACCTGTCTGTCTCCACCTGTTTGTCTCCACTGTCTGTCTCTACCTGTCTGTCTCCACCTGTCTGTCTCTCACCTGTCTGTCTCTCACCTGTCTGTCTCTACCTGTCTGTCTCTCACCTGTCTGTCTCACCTGTCTCTCTGTCTCCACCTGTCGTCTCTCACCAGTCTGTCTCTACCTGTCTGTCTCTACCTGTCTGTCTCCACCTGTTTGTCTCCACCTGTCTGTCTCTACCTGTCTGTCTCCACCTGTCTGTCTCTACCTGTCTGTCTCCACCTGTCGTCCTCACCTGTCTGTCTCTCACCTGTCTGTCTCCACCTGTCTCTCTGTCTCCACCTGTCTGTCTCTCACCAGTCTGTCTCCAGCTGTCTGTCTCTACCTGTCTGTCTCCACCTGTCTGTCTCTACCTGTCTGTCTCCACCTGTCTGTCTCTACCTGTCTGTTTCTACCTGTCTGTCTCTACCTGTCTGTCTCTCACCTGTCTGTCTCTACCTGTCTGTCTCTCACCTGTCTG
Organism: Dissostichus mawsoni; assembly: GCA_011823955.1. Lineage (NCBI taxonomy): Eukaryota > Metazoa > Chordata > Actinopteri > Perciformes > Nototheniidae > Dissostichus > Dissostichus mawsoni. The sequence goes on from JAAKFY010000117.1 coordinate 1,610, forward strand.
TCTCTCACCTGTCTGTCTCTACCTGTCTGTCTCTCACCTGTCTGTTTCTACCTGTCTGTCTCTACCTGTCTGTCTCTACCTGTCTGTCTCTACCTGTCTGTTTCTACCTGTCTGTCTCTACCTGTCTGTCTCTACCTCTGTCTCTCACCTGTCTGTCTCTACCTGTCTGTCTCTCACCTGTCTGTCTCTCACCTGTCTGTCTCTCACCTGTCTGTCTCTACCTGTCTGTCTCTCACCTGTCTGTTTCTACCTGTCTGTCTCTACCTGTCTGTCTCCACCTGTCTGTCTCTACCTGTCTGTCTCCACCTGTCTGTCTCTACCTGTCTGTTTCTACCTGTCTGTCTCCACCTGTCTGTCTCTACCTGTCTGTCTCCACCTGTCTGTCTCTCACCTGTCTGTCTCTACCTGTCTGTCTCTCACCTGTCTGTCTCCACTTGTCTCTCTGTCTCCACCTGTCTGTCTCTCACCAGTCTGTCTCCAGCTGTCTGTCTCTACCTGTCTGTCTCTCACCTGTCTGTCTCTACCTGTCTGTCTCTACCTGTCTGTCTAACCTGTCTGTCTCCACCTGTCTGTCTCTACCTGTCTGTCTCTCACCTATCTGTCTCCAGCTGTCTGTCTCCCACCTGTCTGTCTCTACCTGTCTGTCTCTCACCTGTCTGTCTCCACCTGTCTCTCTGTCTCCACCTGTCGTCTCTACCTGTCTGTCTCCACCTGTTTGTCTCCACCTGTCTGTCTCCACCTGTCTGTATCTACCTGTCTGTCTCCACCTGTCTGTCTCTCACCTGTCTGTCTCTCTCACCTGTTTGTCTCTCACCTGTCTGTCTCTCACCTGTCTGTCTCCACCTGTCTGTCTCTCACCAGTCTGTCTCCAGCTGTCTGTCTCACCTGTCTGTTTCTACCTGTCTGTATAACCTGTCTGTCTCCACCTGTTTGTCTCCACCTGTCTGTCTCCACCTGTCTGTCTCACCTGTCTGTTTCTACCTGTCTGTATAAACCTGTCTGTCTCCACCTGTCTGTCTCTCACCTGTCTGTCTCCCCTGTCTCTCTGTCTCCACCTGTCTGTCTCTCACCAGTCTGTCTCCACTGTCTGTCTCACCTGTCTGTTTCTACCTGTCTGTATAAACCTGTCTGTCTCCACCTGTCTGTCTCCACCTGTTTGTCTCCACCTGTCTGTCTCCACCTGTCTGTCTCCACCTGTCTGTCTACAGTCAGTCAGTGCTCAGGTGTGTTTGTTTCGTTCACCAGGACCGGTTCAGCGAGGTTCTGTTTCACGTCTCCAGCATCACCAACGTGAAGAAGCAGGACAAACGCAGGTTCTCCGTGTACTTCAGGAAGAAGCACTACGACTTCATGGCTCACAACGACGGTGAGCTCAGCTTCTCCATCGCGACGCCTCGGGGAGTCTGGGTTATAATGTCAGTTCATGAAGTTTGAAATGAGCAGGACAGAGAATATAAACAGGAAGTTAAGGTGACAAAGGTTTGCAGTAAAGGACAAAAAGGATAATACCACAATCATTAGTCACAACATCATACAACTGTGACTTTATATGCTTATGGTTATTCCAATAACATCATATTTGGTTATATTGTGATTTATAACCTCTTTAAAACTGCAAATCAAGCAGTTCGTCGTCATTGTTTTACGGAGGCCGACAGATGCAAATGCGCTACAAGATAAAACTCTTCCATCAGGAGGAGCAGCTTCTGAAAGGATGCAGATATAGAAACCCAAATGTTCCACATGAAGGAACATCTTCAGCCACTACACGTGCAGCGTTTAGAGGACATTCAGCAACTTGAGGAGACATGCAGCGTTTAGAGGACATTCAGCAACTTGAGGAGACATGGCAGCGTTTAGAGGACATTCAGCAACTTGAGGAGACATGCAGCGTTTAGAGGACATTCAGCAACTTGAGGAGACATGGCAGCGTTTAGAGGACATTCAGCAACTTGAGGAGACATGGCAGCGTTTAGAGGACATTCAGCAACTTGAGGAGACATGGCAGCGTTTAGAGGACATTCAGCAACTTGAGGAGACATGGCAGCGTTTAGAGGACATTCAGCAACTTGAGGAGACATGGCAGCGTTTAGAGGACATTCAGCAACTTGAGGAGACATGCAGCGTTTAGAGAACATTCAGCAACTTGAGGAGACATGGCAGCGTTTAGAGGACATTCAGCAACTTGAGGAGACATGGCAGCGTTAGAGGACATTCAGCAACTTGAGGAGACATGGCAGCGTTTAGAGGACATTCAGCAACTTGAGGAGACATGGCAGCGTTTAGAGGACATTCAGCAACTTGAGGAGACATGGCAGCGTTTAGAGGACATTCAGCAACTTGAGGAGACATGGCAGCGTTTAGAGGACATTCAGCAACTTGAGGAGACATGGCAGCGTTTAGAGGACATTCAGCAACTTGAGGAGACATGCAGCGTTTAGAGGACATTCAGCAACTTGAGGAGACATGCAGCGTTTAGAGGACATTCAGCAACTTGAGGAGACATGGCAGCGTTTAGAGGACATTCAGCAACTTGAGGAGACATGGCAGCGTTTAGAGGACATTCAGCAACTTGAGGAGACATGCAGCGTTTAGAGGACATTCAGCAACTTGAGGAGACATGGCAGCGTTTAGAGGACATTCAGCAACTTGAGGAGACATGCAGCGTTTAGAGGACATTCAGCAACTTGAGGAGACATGGCAGCGTTTAGAGGACATTCAGCAACTTGAGGAGACATGGCAGCGTTTAGAGGACATTCAGCAACTTGAGGAGACATGGCAGCGTTTAGAGGACATTCAGCAACTTGAGGAGACATGGCAGCGTTTAGAGGACATTCAGCAACTTGAGGAGACATGGCAGCGTTTAGAGGACATTCAGCAACTTGAGGAGACATGCAGCGTTTAGAGGACATTCAGCAACTTGAGGAGACATGGCAGCGTTTAGAGGACATTCAGCAACTTGAGGAGACATGCAGCGTTTAGAGGACATTCAGCAACTTGAGGAGACATGGCAGCGTTTAGAGACATTCAGCAACTGAGGAGACATGGCAGCGTTTAGAGGACATTCAGCAACTTGAGGAGACATGGCAGCGTTTAGAGGACATTCAGCAACTTGAGGAGACATGCAGCGTTTAGAGAACATTCAGCAACTTGAGGAGACATGCAGCGTTTAGAGGACATTCAGCAACTTGAGGAGACATGGCAGCGTTTAGAGGACATTCAGCAACTTGAGGAGACATGGCAGCGTTTAGAGGACATTCAGCAACTTGAGGAGACATGGCAGCGTTTAGAGGACATTCAGCAACTTGAGGAGACATGGCAGCATTTAGAGGACATTCAGCAACTTGAGGAGACATGGCAGCGTTTAGAGGACATTCAGCAACTTGAGGAGACATGGCAGCGTTTAGAGGACATTCAGCAACTTGAGGAGACATGCAGCGTTTAGAGGACATTCAGCAACTTGAGGAGACATGCAGCGTTTAGAGGACATTCAGCAACTTGAGGAGACATGGCAGCGTTTAGAGGACATTCAGCAACTTGAGGAGACATGGCAGCGTTTAGAGGACATTCAGCAACTTGAGGAGACATGGCAGCGTTTAGAGGACATTCAGCAACTTGAGGAGACATGCAGCGTTTAGAGGACATTCAGCAACTTGAGGAGACATGGCAGCGTTTAGAGGACATTCAGCAACTTGAGGAGACATGCAGCGTTTAGAGGACATTCAGCAACTTGAGGAGACATGCAGCGTTTAGAGGACATTCAGCAACTTGAGGAGACATGGCAGCGTTTAGAGGACATTCAGCAACTTGAGGAGACATGGCAGCGTTTAGAGGACATTCAGCAACTTGAGGAGACATGGCAGCGTTTAGAGGACATTCAGCAACTTGAGGAGACATGCAGCGTTTAGAGGACATTCAGCAACTTGAGGAGACATGGCAGCGTTTAGAGGACATTCAGCAACTTGAGGAGACATGGCAGCGTTTAGAGGACATTCAGCAACTTGAGGAGACATGGCAGCGTTTAGAGGACATTCAGCAACTTGAGGGACATGGCAGCGTTTAGAGGACATTCAGCAACTTGAGGAGACATGGCAGCGTTTAGAGGACATTCAGCAACTTGAGGAGACATGCAGCGTTTAGAGGACATTCAGCAACTTGAGGAGACATGCAGCGTTTAGAGGACATTCAGCAACTTGAGGAGACATGGCAGGTTTAGAGGACATTCAGCAACTTGAGGAGACATGGCAGCGTTTAGAGACATTCAGCAACTTGAGGAGACATGCAGCGTTTAGAGGACATTCAGCAACTTGAGGAGACATGCAGCGTTTAGAGGACATTCAGCAACTTGAGGAGACATGCAGCGTTTAGAGGACATTCAGCAACTTGAGGAGACATGCAGCGTTTAGAGGACATTCAGCAACTTGAGGAGACATGCAGCGTTTAGAGGACATTCAGCAACTTGAGGAGACATGGCAGCGTTTAGAGGACATTCAGCAACTTGAGGAGACATGCAGCGTTTAGAGGACATTCAGCAACTTGAGGAGACATGCAGCGTTTAGAGGACATTCAGCAACTTGAGGAGACATGCAGCGTTTAGAGGACATTCAGCAACTTGAGGAGACATGCATCGTTTAGAGGACATTCAGCAACTGAGGAGACATGCAGCGTTTAGAGGACATTCAGCAACTTGAGGAGATGGCAGCGTTTAGAGGACATTCAGCAACTTGAGGAGACATGGCAGCATTTACTAAAAGCTGCAGAAACCAAACGCTGAAGAAGCTCAAAACACAACGGAGACCAGGGCTGGATCAGTGAATGTGGTAATGCTCATTACGACCACAAGGCGGTGCTAACACACAGCTAAAATATAAACGTATATGACAGAAAAGATTAGGTAAAGTATTATTTGTAATTGCAGTATTAATACTCCACATAGTAACAGACGGGTACACCCCTCCTCTCTGGTTCTTCTTCATGTGTTTCTCTCTCAGAGGTCCATGAAGGCTGGGTCACGTCTCTGTTAGCGTCCCGAGGCCAGCCAAGCCCCGCCCCCCCAGAACTCCTTGGACCAATCACCATGAAGGACACGCGGAGCCGCGCCTACGCCGCCCTGTGGGGTCACGACCTCTGGATCTACCACAGCAAGGAGGCCTTCCAGCTGGGCATCGCCTCCTTCTCCGTGCCCCTGAACGTGGCCTCTGTCAAAACGACGGGAAAACACTCGTTCAGCCTCATCACTCCGTACAAGAGCTTCAGGTACCAAGTGTGTGAAGTGTGTCCCAAGTGTCCCAAGTGTGTGAAGTGTGTCCCAAGTGTCCCAAGTGTGTGCGAAGTGTGTCCCAAGTGTGTCCAAAGTGTGCTTTACTGTCTTTTCTTGCCCCGCCCCATTCTCCTCGTGGCCCCGCCCCCTCCCGCAGTCTGTCTGTTGATTCGACGAAGGATCTATCCCTCTGGTTGGACATTCTGTCCTCCACTATCCGCAGTGCTCTGTCCTGCAGCCAGGTGGCGCTGCGGCTCTGGGAAAACCCCGACAACAAGTGTGCGGTGACTGCGGCACCGCTGGAGTGGGCGTCGGCCAACCTGCTGCTCGTCATCTGCCAGGCCTGCGCAGGTAAACATAGCACAAGTGGACAACAGGTGGGATGCTAATGTAGCTAGCTGGTTTTAATGCTAACGGGGATTTGTTCCCAGGTCAGCACCGAGCTCTGGGCAGCAACCTGTCCAAGGTACGGAGTCTGAAGATGGACAACAAGATCTGGACTGAACCATTAATACAGGTAAGGGGGGCTGAACCACTCGTACAGGTGAGGGGGGGCTGAACCATTAATACAGGTGAGGGGGGGCTGAACCATTAATACAGGTGAGGGGGGGCTGAACCATTAATACAGGTAAGGGGGGGCTGAATCACTCGTACAGGTGAGGGGGGGCTGAACCATTAATACAGGTGAGGGGGGCAGAACCATTAATACAGGTGAGGGGGGGCTGAACCATTAATACAGGTGAGGGGGGGCTGAACCATTAATACAGGTAAGGGGGGGCTGAATCACTCATACAGGTGAGGGGGGGCTGAACCATTAATACAGGTGAGGGGGGGCAGAACCATTAATAAAGGTGAGGGGGGGCTGAACCATTAATACAGGTGAGGGGGGGCAGAACCATTAATACAGGTGAGGGGGGCTGAACCATTAATACATGTGAGGGGGGCTGAACCATTAATATAGGTGAGTGGGGGGCTGCCACTCGTACAGGTGGTGTGTGTGTGTGTGTGTGTGTGTGTGTGTGTGTGTGTGTGTGTGTGTGTGTGTGTGTGTGTGTGTGTGTGTGTGTGTGTGTGTGTGTGTGTGTGTGTGTGTGTGTGTGTGTGTGTGTGTGTGTGTGTGTGTGTGTGTGTGTGTGTGTGTGTGTGTGTGTGTGTGTGTGTGTGTGTGTGGTGTGTCATTCTATCTTTAGCTTATCTTATCTAAACCTTTGATCTTTGAGGGAGGGGTGCTGACCTTTCACCTGTTCCTCCCCCAGCTGTTTGTCGCCCACGGTAACCGGCTGGCCAATGAGGTGTGGGCTCCTGTGGTGCCGGCGGCGGAGCAGCTGTTTCCGGGGTCGCCGGACGAAGAGAGGTCAAAGTTCATCCAGGATAAATACAGGAGGGGGCGCTACAGGAGGGTTCACCACCTGACCCCCTCCCCCGCCCTCATGGACCAGGTGAGTCTCACCTGAAGCTACACCTGAGGGCACTTCCTGTTTGACCAGGTCTGTGTTTAAATCTGCTCTACACAGAGCTAATAGCTAACGGATGCTTCATGTAGAGCAGGGGGGCCCAACCTTTTCTGAACCGAGAGCTACTTTTAAAGTTGCCAGTCTGCCGAGATCTACCGGTCCAAATAGAGGCGTAGCCATTACTGACAGCCTGACTGACTTCTACTTGTATAAAACTAACCTTTGTACGATTAATACTTCATGAAATACTGCAGATCCTTTATCTTACCTCTTTCTAGTCTACACACATACAAGTATTTACCTGAAGCTACACAACAGTGTTGTTGATAGAGAGTTGGAGTTTATTCACACGTCACGTACGAGTGGGTCATGTTTTCAAGAAACATTGAACAGTGCTGCCACACAGGGAGAAAAGACACTGAACCCTTTCTTTGCCACTATATACAAATAGTGTTGCTACAAAAGTCTAAATTAGGCTCCCTAATAAGACGACTCTGACCTGACGCTCCACAGGAATCTGCTGCCAAAGTGCAATAAAAAAGACAACATTAATGGAATCATTTTAGTAGAGTATAAAAAGAAATGCCTTTAAAATAGGATGCAAGCAACACTAGTGTCTTAACCTGAATTGATAATAGACTATAATCAATTCAAACAGAACAGATCTTAATGTTTGCATTCTTATACCATTTTGTACAATAATTATAATGAATAAGTTCAAACAAACTAAAACGTATAGCTGATTAATAACGGTATCTAACTAGAGTTTTTATTATATCAAAAACCTGTTGAAATGCTAGTTATTTGTACTGTCCCCAAAAAGCGCGTCGGCAGCCTCAAGGAACGCTTCTTTCACAACTTCGCCGTCTTTGAAAGACTTCATGTGTTTGGCAAGAACGTGACTGACAGGATAAGATGCTATGGGAGCAGCCTTGCTCTGGTTGTTGGGCCTGGTGGAAATGGACTGCTGTGCGTTTAGCTGTCCTTTCAGGTCCCTCACCTTTTGGGAGCGTAGCGCAGAATCAGGAGGGAATTCCGTCTCGTAGCGTTTGTGCACTGTTTTGAAATGCCGCTCCTAAATGACCCTTCTTCGATAAAGCCACGCTCGCATTGCAGACGAGAGACAGATGGACTTTGAATTGGAATAGATACAAAAATAATCCTCCTCCCACTCGGAGTGAAAATGATATATTTTGGGCTTTTATGCTTCTGCCATAATTGCGGTCTGGTGTGTGTGCGGACTGTCACTCCTGTTGCCATGGACAACATCAGCGAACTAGTGCCCACTGCCCACCAGCCACGCCCCGACACATGGGGTCACGCCAATCACAAAGCTTTGATGCGTTCAAGTGCATTATTCTGGAACAGGAAGATTATGTTATAGGACATTAAAGATAAAACAGAATATTGTTGTTCTATTTTTAGACACATCTCGCGATCGACTGGGAATCTCCCCGCGATCCACCGGTCGATCGCGATCGACTGGTGGATCGCGATCGACTGGTTGAGCACCCCTGAATAGAGCAAGGCAGGGGTAAGGGACGGTTATTTATAAAGCACATCTTCAGACACAGAGGCAAGTCCTTTACATCATCATTAACACAGATTCATATAAACCATGCATAAAAGAGATAGTTTAAACACAACATTGTAAATACAGACGGAGCTCAAACCAGT
>JAAKFY010000117.1:15000-145000 GCA_011823955.1 Dissostichus mawsoni
ACAGAAGACAGGTGTGTTTCCTAAATCGAATACTGCATTATGATGAGTCAGCGTTATGAGTCAGCGTTATGAGTTAGAATTATGAGTCAGCGTTATGAGTCAGCTGAACAGATTTTAACCTCTTGTTTTACAACATAAAAAACTACGTCTTTATTAATTTCTCCTTCCTGGCTCCTGATTGGCTGAGCTCACAGCAGGTGACATCACAGGTTGTAATCTGTTTCCCATCAGGAGGCTGGCGTTGAGGTTCGAGGAGCCGCACAGCTGTCAGTCCTGGTTCAGCCACCTGCAGAGAGCTCTGACCAATCACAGCGCAGCTCCACCGCGGCCCCCTGCAGCCAATCACAGCGCAGCGCCACAGCCTCTGTACCCGCTGGTTGGTGCAAGGGGATTGGTCCCGCCCCCCATCGAGCGCTGCATCTCCCACATCACCCACTACGGTGTGTGTGTGTGTGTGTGTGTGTGTGTGTGTGTGTGTGTGTGGTGTGTGTGTGTGTGTGTGTGTGTGTGTGTGTGTGTGTGTGTGTGTGTGTGTGTGTGGTGTGTGTGTGTGTGTGTGTGTGTGTGTGTGTGTGTGTGTGTGTGTGTGTGTGTGTGTGTGTGTGTGTGTGTGTGTGTGTGTGTGGATATTAAAGGTCTCCTACTATACTATTTTTAGGCATATATTATGGGTCTCAGATATATCAAAAACATGTCTATGATCTGTTTTGCTCAAAATACAAAACAGATCACATTGTAGCCTCAAACCCCTCTATTTCAGCCTGTTATTAAAGGGTTTACCACAAGGTGAGTTCCTTTTGATTTCCTGCTTCTTCACACATACTCTCTCCAGTACAGGTTAGCTCTGAGTGTTAGCATGCTAATGTAAAACCAAACCATATTACTTCCAGAACACGTCTCATTGTTTCTGACAGCAACGTTTCTGATTGGCCCGTGGGTGTAAAGCCCGCCCACATTTGAGTAATGTCGTCATGACGCAGCAAATCTGGATCAGCTCCGTTGTTCCCGTTTTTAGAGATGTGGGTACGGAGGAAAAGAGAGAGGGGTTTATTTCTGACACTTTGAGAGTCTCCTGACGCACCGGGGACACACCGGGACACATGGTGATGTAGAGAAGACATCACTTTGTGAGTCTCCTGACACACCGGGGACACATGGTGATGTAGAGAAGACATCACTTTGTGAGTCTCCTGACACACGGGGGACACATGGTGATGTAGAGAAGACATCACTTTGTGAGTCTCCTGACACACCGGGGACACATGGTGCTGTAGAGAAGACATCACTTTGTGAGTCTCCTGACACACCGGGGACACATAGTGATGTAGAGAAGACATCACTTTGTGAGTCTCCTGACACACGGGGGACACACCGGGGACACATGGTGATGTAGAGAAGACATCACTTTGTGAGTCTCCTGACACACCGGGGACACATGGTGATGTAGAGGAGACATCACTTTGTGAGTCTCCTGACACACCGGGGACACGTGGTGATGTACAGAAGACATCACTTTGTGAGTCTCCTGACACACCGGGGACACATGGTGATGTAGAGAAGACATCACTTTGTGAGTCTCCTGACACACGGGGGACACATGGTGATGTAGAGAAGACATCACTTTGTGAGTCTCCTGACACACCGGGGACACATGGTGATGTAGAGAAGACATCACTTTGTGAGTCTCCTGACACACCGGGGACACATAGTGATGTAGAGAAGACATCACTTTGTGAGTCTCCTGACACACGGGGGACACACCGGGGACACATGGTGATGTAGAGAAGACATCACTTTGTGAGTCTCCTGACACACCGGGGACACATGGTGATGTAGAGGAGACATCACTTTGTGAGTCTCCTGACACACCGGGGACACGTGGTGATGTACAGAAGACATCACTTTGTGAGTCTCCTGACACACCGGGGACACGTGGTGATGTACAGAAGACATCACTTTGTGAGTCTCCTGACACACCGGGGACACGTGGTGATGTAGAAAAGACATCACTTTGTGAGTCTCCTGACACACCGGGGACACATGGTGATGTAGAAAAGACATCACTTTGTGAGTCTCCTGACACACCGGGGACACATGGTGATGTAGAAAAGACATCACTTTGTGAGTCTCCTGACACACCGGGGACATGTTGATTTATAAAAGATATCAGAGAGTGACTTTTGCGTAATAGGAGACCTTTAATGACTGAGTGTAACGTGTCTGTCTCTCAGGTCTGAAGGTGGACGGCGTGTACCGCCGCTGTGGCCTCGCCGCCAAAGTCACCCGATTGGTGGAGGCACTGATGACATCACCAGCTCCGCCCCCCTGGAGGCTGACGAGCAGGGAGTCCTGGACGCCGGCGCCGCCCTCAAACAATATGTCCGCCAGCATCAGCAGAGCCTGATCCCAGAGGCCGAGAGACTCCAGTGGATCCAGGCTGCAGGTAGAACCAGAACATCTAGAACCACTACATCTAGAACCACTACATCTCTAGATCCAGTACCTCTAGAACCAGTACCTCTAGAACCAGTACATCTAGAACCACTACATCTCTAGATCCAGTGCATCAAGTACCAGTACCTCTAGAACCAGTACCTCTAGAACCAGTACCTCTAGAACCAGTACATCTAGAACCAGTTCATCAAGTGCCAGTACCACTAGAACCAGTACCTCTAGAACCCGTACATCAAGTACAGTACCTCTAGAACCAGTACCACTAGAACCAGTACCTCTAGAACCAGTATCTCTAGAACCAGTACATCTAGAAACAGTTCATCAAGTGCCAGTCGTCAAGTACAAGAACATCAATTACTACCATGTATTACTGCAGTAATACATGGTAGTAATTGATGTATTAATGCAGTACTTCTTCTCAGTGATTTCAGACGAGCGCTCCAGGTTCTCTTCGTACCGACGGCTGCTCCGGAAACTTCCTGAAGACAACAGAGCCACGCTGAACGCACTGTTTGGACACTTCTACATGTAACACACACACACACATGCACGCACGCACGCACGCAAACACACACACACACATTTAATTTATGTAAATAAAAAGTACAACATTATTTGCATGTTGAAGTGTGTGTAGAGGAGTATCCTGAAGGAAGCTGAAGTGTGTGTGTGTGCGTGTGTGTGTGTGTGTGTGTGTGTGTGTGTGTGTGTGTGTGTGTGTGTGTGTGTGTGTGTGTGTGTGTGGTGTGTGTGTGTGTGTGTGTGTGTGTGTGTGTGTGTGGTGTGTGTGTGTGTGTGTGTGTGTGTGTGTGTGTGTGTGTGTGTGTGTGTGTGTGTGTGTGTGTGTGTGTGTGTGTGTGTGTGTGTGTGTGTGCAGGGTCCAGGTGTTCTCCCAGGTGAACAGGATGTCAGCTCAGAACCTGGCTCTGGTCCTGGTCCCCTCTCTGTTCCAGACTCTGAACAAGGACCTGCTGACGCTCACCAGAGAGTTCATCATCCACCACTCGCTGCTCTTCCTGGTGATGCCTTCACTTACCCTACAATAAGTTATTATTAATAAAGGACTGGTGTTAATGATAATATCTGATTTATGTTGTTGAATAAGTGCAGACGCTGGGTGGAGAGAAGAGGAGGAGGAGCAGATCACCGTTTTCTGAGGTTTCTTCCTCACAACGTTATATTTTAATAAAGCTTTAGTTTCTTTTGGGGAAGATCAATGTTCTCCTGTTGGTCAACATGAACACATTATTAACTGTTAGCATGTGTTAGCATACATTAGCATCTGACTGCATCTGTTAGCATGTGTTAGCATATGTATATATATATTTTATTAGCACATGTCATTCTGTTCATATCTGATATAATCTTTTAGCATATATTTGCATTAGTGTTCACCTGTCTATAATTGTAAGCGCTAGCTAGCATCTGTTAGCAACCCTTAGCATCTGTTAGGAACCATTAGCATCTGTTAGCAACCCTTAGCATCTGTTAGCAACCCTTAGCATCTGTTAGGAACCATTAGCATCTGTTAGCAACCCTTAGCATCTGTTAGGAACCATTAGCATCTGTTAGGAACCCTTAGCATCTGTTAGGAACCCTTAGAATCTGTTAGCAACCCTTAGCATCTGTTAGGAACCATTAGCATCTGTTAGGAACCCTTAGCATCTGTTAGGAACCCTTAGAATCTGTTAGCAACCCTTAGCATCTGTTAGGAACCATTAGCATCTGTTAGCAACCCTTAGCATCTGTTAGCAACCCTTAGCATATGTTAGGAACCATTAGCATCTGTTAGCAACCCTTAGCATCTGTTAGCAACCCTTAGCATCTGTTAGGATCCATTAGCATCTGTTAGCATCATCAAAATATTTTTATTAAACCTTTAGTTTCTTTTGGGGAAGATCAATGTTCTCCTGTTGGTCAACATGAATACATTATTAACTGTTAGCATGTTTTAGCATACAATAGCATCTGTCTGCATCTGTTAGCATTTATATACAGTATATATTATTTTTTTTAGCATGTTAGCATATACTTTATTAGCATCTGTCTACATCTTTAAGCGCTTGTTAGCATCCATTAGCATCTGTTAGCATAATCAAAATATGTTATTAAACCTTTGTTTTCTTTTGGGGAAGATGAAAATGTTTACATAAATCCATTTTATTATTAGAATTAAAGTTGTATTTATAAAAGGGGAAATGATATGTTATCAGGAGTTTACATTTTCATATTATTATATTTATTCTTATCTTTCATTACTCATATTTCATATTGTATTATTTTTGGTTAATTTCTCGTATTGTAAAAATAAAAGAGGAACTTCTCTAACGTCTGCAAACAACCTCACTTTATTGATTGAGATGTAAACAGAGAAACATGCAGGTGAGGAGAGCTCTGATTGGCCGTCACATGTACACGTTCTCCTCTGAACTCTGCGCTGGTATTGGTGTTTCCACGGAAACAGCAGGATCACAGGGAACTGTGGACAGGGAAACAAGTTAGCATCTGTTAGCATTCAATGGCATCTGTTAGCATACATAGCATCTGTTATAATCTCTTAGTATCTATTAGCATTCAGTAGCATGTGTTAGCATTCAATAGCATGTGTTAGCATACATTAGCATCTGTCTTGATCTGTTAACAGTTACTAGAATACATGTCTGCATCTGTTAGCATTCAGTAGCATCTGTTAGAATCTCCTAGTATCTGTAAGGGTATATTAGCATCTGTTAGCATCTCATCCTTGTAAATAAACTAGTGTTACCATAGTGACACTCGTCCTCCTCCCTCTTGTTGCCACGGTGACTGTGCATCTCCACATACAGGTTGTCCTCCAGCAGACCTGAAGCAGCAGATCATTAATATCATAAAAATAAACAGAAATAATATTTAACTAAACCAATCAGTGAAGCTTCAGGTGTGTGTGTGTGTGTCCCTGTCTCTGATTGGCTGATACCTGAGCGCCTGATCTGCTGCTTCCTCTTCCTGTTGAGGACGAACAAGATGATGATGATGAAGAGGAGGAGAAAGAGGAGGAAGGGGAGGATCAACACCGTCACCAATACACTCCTGCTGCTGAGATCTTCTGACACACACCACACACACATACACATATTGCACGTTCAACAACAAAATCATCACGAGTTATGATTCCTTTACTTCCTCTAATATCTGTCTTCAGGCTCCACAGAGAGGACAGGCTAATGATGCTAATGAGGCTAATGATGCTAATGAGGCTAATGATGCTAATGAGGCTAACGTCAAAGTAAACAGTTTAATGTTAAAAGTCAAAGTAGTGACTAGTCGCCGCAGCCCAGCCCAGAAGGGGGCGGGGCCTAACGCAGAGGGAAGGTACCTGATTGGCTGCTCTCCCCCTCCACCAGCAGCAGGAAGTCCCTCTTCAGCACCCGCCTCCCGTCCTCCTCGTACACCTGCAGGCTGTAGTTCCCTGAGTCTCCGGGCTGGACCCGGCTGAAGCGCAGCGAGCCGTCTCGGAGCAGCTGGCAGCGGCCGTGAGGGCAGGCCGTCACGTTGTTCTTCAGAGAGACCAGCAGGTCGGGGTGAGTCCAGCGCACGTCCTGCTTCAGCTGCAGCTGGAGGTCAGAGGTCAGCAGCACCGCCCCCCCGCTGTGAGCCCTGATGACCTCTGAGGCTGGGGTCAAAGGTCACACTGTGAATAACTCCTGCATCACTGTGGTCTCTCACAACCTTCTCTGCAACACCTAGCTTATTGTATTCTATCTGACATGTTTATACTTTATACTTTATACATGTTTATTACTGCCCCATAATCTGCATTATAGAATTCACTGTTTCTATTGTTTTCTGTATTTCCATAACTACACTACCATATCTAGTTACTGAGCGTGAGGGGTCAGGACTCATAATGCTGACTCATGTCAGGGGTCAGGACTCATAATGCTGACTCATGTCAGGGGTCAGGACTCATAATGCTGACTCATGTCAGGACTCATAATTCTGACTCATGACAGGACTCATAATGCTGACTCATGTCAGGGGTTAGGACTCATAATGCTGACTCATATCAGGACTCATAATGCTGACTCATGACAGGACTCATAATGCTGACTCATGACAGGACCATTAATGCTGACTCATGACAGGACTCATAATGCCGACTCATGTCAGGGGTTAGGACTCATAATGCTGACTCATGTCAGGACTCATAATGCTGACTCATGACAGGACTCATAATGCTGACTCATGTCAGGGGTTAGGACTCATAATGCTGACTCATGTCAGGGGTTAGGACTCATAATGCTGACTCATGTCAGGGTTTAGGACTCATAATGCTGACTCATGTCAGGGTTTAGGACTCATAATGCTGACTCATGTCAGGGGTTAGGACTCATAATGCTGACTCATGACAGGACTCATAATGCTGACTCATGACAGGGGTTAGGACTCATAATGCTGACTCATGACAGGACTCATAATGCTGACTCATGTCAGGGGTTAGGACTCATAATGCTGACTCATGTCAGGGGTTAGGACTCATAATGCTGACTCATGTCAGGGTTTAGGACTCATAATGCTGACTCATGTCAGGGTTTAGGACTCATAATGCTGACTCATGTCAGGGTTTAGGACTCATAATGCTGACTCATGTCAGGGTTTAGGACTCATAATGCTGACTCATGTCAGGGTTTATGACTCAAAATGCTGACTCATGTCAGGGTTTAGGACTCATAATGCTGACTCATGTCAGGGGTTAGGACTCATAATGCTGACTCATGACAGGACTCATAATGCTGACTCATGACATGACTCATAATGCTGACTCATGTCAGGGGTTAGGACTCATAATGCTGACTCATGTCAGGGTTTAGGACTCATAATGCTGACTCATGTCAGGGTTTATGACTCATAATGCTGACTCATGTCAGGGTTTAGGACTCATAATGATGACTCACGTCAGGCTTTATGACTCATAATGCTGACTCATGTCAGGGTTTAGGACTCATAATGCTGACTCATGTCAGGGTTTATGACTCATAATGCTGACTCATGTCAGGGTTTAGGACTCATAATGCTGACTCATGTCAGGGTTTATGACTCATAATGCTGACTCATGTCAGGGTTTAGGACTCATAATGCTGACTCATGTCAGGGGTTAGGACTCATAATGCTGACTCATGACAGGACTCATAATGCTGACTCATGACAGGACTCATAAGGCTGACTCATGTCAGGGTTTATGACTCATAATGCTGACTCATGTCAGGGTTTAGGACTCATAATGCTGACTCATGTCAGGGTTTAGGACTCATAATGCTGACTCATGTCAGGGTTTAGGACTCATAATGCTGACTCATGTCAGGGGTTAGGACTCATAATGCTGACTCATGACAGGACTCATAATGCTGACTCATGTCAGGGTTTAGGACTCATAATGATGACTCACGTCAGGCTTTATGACTCATAATGCTGACTCATGTCAGGGTTTAGGAGGCATAATGCTGACTCATGTCAGGGTTCAGGACTCATAATGCTGACTCATGTCAGGGTTCAGGACTCATAATGCTGACTCATGTCAGGGTTTAGGACTCATAATGCTGACTCATGTCAGGGTTTATGACTCATAATGCTGACTCATGTCAGGGTTCAGGACTCATAATGCTGACTCATGTCAGGGTTTAGGACTCATAATGCTGACTCATGTCAGGGGTTAGGACTCATAATGCTGACTCATGTCAGGGTTTAGGACTCATAATGCTGACTCATGTCAGGGTTTAGGACTCATAATGCTGACTCATGTCAGGGTTCAGGAGTCTGGAATAAAACAGAACAAACCGTGGCTCTCCATCATCAGGATCCAGACCCAGAACAGAACTGACATGGCCGCCGTCTGCTAGCTCCGCCCCTCAGCTGTCAGTCACTGCGAATCGGAAACAAACACTTTCAGTGGCGTGTGTGTGAGTGTGAGTGTGTGTGTGAGAGAGAGTGTGAGTGTGTGTGTGTGAGAGAGAGTGTGAGTGTGTGTGTGTGTGTGTGTATAATTAGTACAGCAGTGGACTACGATGTTAAAGGTCCCCTGACTCATGGCCATTTCTCCTGATCATAGTTCCATTGTTGAGGTCTACTAGAATAGATTCACATTGTTCAATGTTCCAAACTCACATTGGTTTCTCACAGCCTCTCTGTAAAGTCTGTGTATTCACTCTCTGTCCTAACGGCTTGTTGGAGCTCCTGCCCCCCCCTCCCTCCTGTGAGCCCAGTGTGCTCCGATTGGTCAGCTCGGCCACTCTGTTCTGATTAGTCAACCACCAGAGAGGCTCCGCCCATGTCTAACAGTGCTTTTTTCGGCTCTGAGCGGAACATCAACAATGATATGTTATAGGAGCAAATAATTCAGGGAAGAAAGGCTGCTAAGTATTTCCATCCAACTTTATTTTTAGAAATGTACAAAATGAACATGTGTAAATATTAGGGCTGTCAAGTTAACGCGTTAACGCAAAAACGCCACTAATTATTTTAACGCGAGTAACGCATGTGTATTTTTTGTCCTCGGCCGCCCCGTAGTTTTAGAGCGCATCGAGTTTAAAATAGCATCTACAAGCTGAGCTGACAGCCCCGCTCCTGCCGCCCGCTTGCGGCAGACCACACTTCCACGCTCACCGGCAGGCCCGGACTGGCCATCGGGAGGACCGGGAGGGTGTGTGTATGTGTGGCGCGAGCGAGCGACAGAGAGAGAACTCGCACACCTTACGTGTATTGTTGTTGTTAGCATCTGGTGCTAGCTAGCTGCGCTAACGGATATAAGGAGCTGTTTCAATGAAAACAGAGGAGCGACATTTCGCCGACAACTGCGCCGAGCACTTGACTTCATGCAGGTAGCCAGACAGTGGGACGTTGGACGAGAAGTCAGCGCACTCAGCGCGGATAGTGCGCGCAACATGATTGCAGCGTCCAGGCAGCTCCCGTTCGAGCATATGCCTTGAGTTGCACATAGCTCCAACGATCACACACACACACACACACACACACACACACACACACACACACACACACACACACACACACACACACACACACACACACACACACACAACACACACACACACACACACACACACACACACACACACACACACACACACACACACACACACACCACAACACACACACACACACACACACACACACACACACACACACACACACGAGAGGTTCCATGTTGAATTGAGGCGAATATTTGTAATGTTCAAATGATAATAAACAAACATTTGCATAAAGCATATCTGTCCACTCATATGTTGATAAGAGTATTAAAAACTTGAAAAATATCCCTCTAAGGTTAATTTAGAACAGATAAAAAATGTGCGATTAATTTGCGATTAATCGCGATTAACTATTTTAATAGACTGACAGCCCTAGTAAATATACATATATACACGGTATATCATCCATTCCTCCCCTTATAGGCGTTTTCGGCATCTTCCCTATCGCAGCTTTGTAAGCTGCTGCCGGGGCTTTTAGGACGAGGCATCAGAGTGGTCATCCCGTCATGTGTTGTCCGCCGGATACGCCAGGAGTTCCCAGATCTGGCTGGACCAAATCAAATGCAAATCACTAAATATTAGAGAAACTTAGTCGTTTTAGATTCGTTAGCTTGCCAGCTAGATGAATATGCTAACCTATGTTTGCTAGTTGTTCAGTGTAATATGCCAACCTACTATGAACAACAGCTAGTCTAGGCTAGCAAGAACATGTTTACAATTGCAATCTTATACGGGTAGTCTGCTACGTTCGGTCATTCATTGTAGCTGGCATAAAAACAATGTTTTCCCTAGCATCTCTAGCTCTTGGTAGCCTTCTTGTTTAGCTCGGTAGCATACACGCTAGGAACGCCAGCTATAATGTAATTACGTTTCGCGACTGACCGTACGGTAAATCACCCGGAGTATACTGTCTATGAGTATTTCGTGTGTGAATGCAGACATTCTCCTGCTATGGGATACATGTAAGGCATCTGCTGACATTGGAGTTATGGAAATGCTAGCAACTTAGTTAGCCCTGTTAGCACTGCGTCAATGGCTTAGCAGCCAGAAACACGTTTACACATTTAAACAGTCGTGGTAGATACCTTGTTTGGTAAATACACAAATAACAATGCAAACTTACAGGTTGTGTACCCGAATCTTCCCCTGGTCCAAACAAAGTAGGAACAGCATCGTTCTTCAGTGCCCTACGCTGTACATATCCGGCATGAATCGCTGAAAGGTTTGGGAAGCTTTCGTGTGTGAAATGCCGCGCACACAGTAACATTCTTCGAACCTCTGAAGGAACCGTGTGAAACAGAAATGTCAACCACTGACTTCGTCGTGGTTCTTCCGTCGGTAAGAGAAACAGCTGAGATTTCCCCTCACATTTCAGGACACAGGTGCTTGGCATTGGCATGGCTGGATCGATTGTGAACTGAACCAGAGCTTCCAACAGTAAATGTTAGGCAGAGGGTGCGGCCAGCGCCGCTGGGTGTGGCCATAGCTCTTCCGGGTACGAGCTGACGTCGGCTCGTACCCGGAAGAAACTGAGAATCTCCAACGAGGCGTTTTGGGGAGGTATTTTCTATGTTAGAGTTTTACTCCCTACAGGGTGCACTTTGAGGGTTTGTGACTGCAGACCGTTCACATGCAGAAAAACCTTCATAACACAAGGGACGGGTCAGAACCGGAAAAGCATGACATGGGCCCTTTAAAATGGTGTTTTGACAATAACACAGTTCCTGCTGCTGGTGGTTCTCACGTCTGAGTCGTCTTTCTGCATAACAGAAACTGAAAATGCAATGTAATGTAATTTAATAACCTTTTTGGTCGTTTAACATCTTTTTGTAAACGTCTTCCTTCAGTTTTTGCTTTGATTTGTTGACATGTTGTGTGTTTTGTGTTCATATCGTCAGTCTTTGGTCGTACTGTGTGTGTTAGAGCCTCACCAACAGTAAGGAGGAAACTCTGACTGAGACCTGTTCAGCAATCTGTCCGTGATGCTAACCCAGACGAACCCTGTGCGTGTGTGTGTGTGTGTGTGTGTGTTTGTGCGTGTGTCCTACCTGAGGAAAGGATGATGGTGGAATTAGGATTTATTAATCCTGAAGACGACACCAAACACAAGGTGTAAATGATGGCGGCTCAAACTCTGATAGCAAAGTAGGAAATGAGAACCCACCCACCCACCCCACACACCACACACACCACACCCCCCCCACACACCCACACCCCCCCCCCCCACACACACACACACACACACACCCACACCCCCACACACCACACACACCACCCCACACACACCACACACACACACACAACACACACAGTTTCAGTCAGTATGAAACAACATGGTTGCTTCTATTCTGACAGTTGGGCTATGACTCACTAATCTCTCAGGGTCAGGAGAACAGCGTCACTGTTCATCAGTTACTCCTCCAGTGTTACCTTTAGTTCTGGAGGAAGATGTTGATTTTCTCTTATACCTCCAGGCAGGGGCGGATCTAGAAAAATATTCATGGGGTGGCAAGAGGGTGGCAGGAGATTTTGAGGGGTGGCATCCCCTGGCAGAAGTATATGCTGATTTAATCGCAGTCATATCAATCAATGTTAACTTGGAAAGCCACAATATTGATATTTTAACTCATTAACATCAGGTGACATTATTGTGGCACATCAGTGAAGCCTTACATATAAATATATATAGCAGACATCATTTGATGCATTTTAACTGAACAATAACTGAATGAGTTTGTTTCACTCTTAGACCAGCAGGGGAACCAAATGTATGCAGACTGCTGCAATAAGTACATTAATTAACTGTCTCATCGATGTTTGTCTGAATGAATATGATAATATTAACAATCATATTATTCCTATCAGCTGTCAATCACTGTTATGATTCACATTCATTTATTATTGAATAAACTATATTGTTGGAGGAGTTAATGATGAATGTTCCTCAAGATGCTTGCTCACCCTCATATATCAAAATTCAAAAGATCCAAAGGAACAGTTCAGCGCCCCACGACTTTACTGCAAACAGTTACAACCTGGACTTTACATCAGAAAGAACAAACATTAAAGAAGTGACTAACTGCATCAGTTAGGGTTAAAACACGTGGATTCAGCTCAAACATACATCGCTGCAGTTATTATCCAGTGGACAGTCCTTACCTGCTGGCCTAGTTCAATCAAAGTGGTTACTTTCTGTTGGCTGGGTAGTGCAGTTTTACACACCGTCCTATTTGACTTTCTCAGGACTTGAAACTGGTTTTTGGGGGCAGACCCCCACAAAGAAAAGAAATGTTATACAAACCTCATCGAGTCATCCGTGAGCAGAGCATCAAGTTGGCATGCCTATAACAGCTGAATGCGGCGATTACCATGTTGTTCAGCAACACGCCTCACAAGCTGATTAAGATCCACAGCTTTAGTGCGTTTTGATTCAATGCTGAGTGCAGCCAAACTGACGGTCTCTTCTCTGTCTTTGTAGACCGCACCTCATTCCTTCCGTCTGCTTGGGTCCGAATGCTTCTCGTTAAGCGTTGTCCCGTTCAAATGAAATCGCCGCCAATCACATTTCCTCGCTTGCGCCAGGGCCGGGGGAGGGGTTACAAGGCTCGCGTCTTGTGCTGCATTCACTTGCACTCGGACATTAGGGATTTTCTCTCATAAATGTCCGATGAGCCACAACTTTTCTTTCAAAACAAAGCTGCCAACTGGGGTGGCAGCTGGGGTGGCAAGGCTATTTTTCTGAGGTGGCAGCTGCCACCCCGTGCCACCCCGTATAACCGCCACTGCCTCCAGGGATACATCAGAATACCCAGAGTGCAATCTGCTCCAGGGTTTTGTTTCTCTGACTGGGACTAACTCTAAACCTCAGATGGTCTTCAGCTCAGCCTAACTTTGGATCTTCTTTTAGGGAAGTTCCCGAGCAGATGGAGACGGCTTGTTGCTTATGGATCCACCTGATCTGCTAGTTTCAGGATATCAGGATTCAAACCGTATCTGAAGAATTGAGCGTTCTACTCCAGGACCAGCCGTGATGCGTTTAGACGTACATTAAAAACAGGACATGAGCACGTTAGAAAAGTCCAAATTCTGAGAAAAAGGTCAATTCTGAGAAATCAGGCAGAACGCCGGCAGGTTGGACGTCTGAAGGTTTCTCCTCCAGCAGCTCTTTGTCTCTGCTGATGCACAACATGTAGTATATATGACACAGTACGCTGGGTCAGATAACAGCTGCTGGTTTTATATAGGACATGAGTCAATACTCTGTTACAAGTTAAAGTAGAAGTACTCAGATCTTGAGTAAAAGTAGAAGTCCTCAGATCTGGTACTTGTAGTAAAAGTAGAAGTACTCAGATCTTGTACTTTAGTAAAAGTAGAAGTACTCAGATCTTGTACTTGAGTAAAAGTAGAAGTACCAGAGTGTAGGAATACTCTGTTGCAGTAAAAGTCCTGCATTCAAAATGTTCCTCAAGTAAAAGTAGAAAAGTATTCTCATCAAAATATAGTGAAAGTAGCGACAGTAAAAGTAGTCATTGTGCAGATTGGTCCATTTCAGAATAATATATCTGATATGTTTTATAATGATTGATCATGAAAGTGTTCTCAAAGCTGGTAAAGGTGCAGCTAGTTTGAATGGCTTTGTATACTGCAGGGTAGCTTGTGGATTTACTCCAGGTGGAACTAAAGTCTGATTTAACACTTGGTTATATTTCACATCATTCATCCACATCTGTGAAGTAACTCAAGGTATTAAATACATGTAGTGCAGTAGAAGTACTCCATGTACATCTGAACTGTAGAGGAGTAGAAGTACTCCATGTACCTCTGAACTGTAGAGGAGTAGAAGTACACCATGTACCTCTGAACTGTAGAGGTGTAGAAGTACACCATGTACCTCTGAACTGTAGTGGAGTAGAAGTACACCATGTACCTCTGAACTGTAGAGGAGTAGAAGTACACCATGTACCTCTGAACTGTAGAGTAGAAGTACTCCATGTACCTCTGAACTGTAGTGGAGTAGAAGTACACCATGTACCTCTGAACTGTAGAGGTGTAGAAGTACACCATGTACCTCTGAACTGTAGTGGAGTAGAAGTACACCATGTACCTCTGAACTGTAGTGGAGTAGAAGTACACCATGTACCTCTGAACTGTAGAGGAGTAGAAGTACACCATGTACCTCTGAACTGTAGAGGAGTAGAAGTACTCCATGTACCTCTGAACTGTAGTAGAAGTACACCATGTACCTCTGAACTGTAGAGGAGTAGAAGTACACCATGTACCTCTGAACTGTAGAGGAGTAGAAGTACTCCATGTACCTCTGAACTGTAGAGGAGTAGAAGTACTCCATGTACCTCTGAACTGTAGAGGAGTAGAAGTACACCATGTACCTCTGAACTGTAGAGGAGTAGAAGTACACCATGTACCTCTGAACTGTAGAGGAGTAGAAGTACTCCATGTACCTCTGAACTGTAGAGGAGTAGAAGTACTCCATGTACCTCTGAACTGTAGAGGAGTAGAAGTACACCATGTACCTCTGAACTGTAGAGGAGTAGAAGTACTCCATGTACCTCTGAACTGTAGTGGAGTAGAAGTACACCATGTACCTCTGAACTGTAGTGGAGTAGAAGTACACCATGTACCTCTGAACTGTAGAGGAGTAGAAGTACACCATGTACCTCTGAACTGTAGTGGAGTAGAAGTACACCATGTACCTCTGAACTGTAGTGGAGTAGAAGTACACCATGTACCTCTGAACTGTAGAGGTGTAGAAGTACACCATGTACCTCTGAACTGTAGTGGAGTAGAAGTACACCATGTACCTCTGAACTGTAGAGGTGTAGAAGTACACCATGTACCTCTGAACTGTAGAGGTGTAGAAGTACACCATGTACCTCTGAACTGTAGTGGAGTAGAAGTACACCATGTACCTCTGAACTGTAGTGGAGTAGAAGTACACCATGTACCTCTGAACTGTAGAGGAGTAGAAGTACTCCATGTACCTCTGAACTGTAGAGGAGTAGAAGTACACCATGTACCTCTGAACTGTAGTAGAAGTACACCATGTACCTCTGAACTGTAGAGGAGTAGAAGTACACCATGTACCTCTGAA
This sequence comes from Dissostichus mawsoni, assembly GCA_011823955.1. NCBI lineage: Eukaryota > Metazoa > Chordata > Actinopteri > Perciformes > Nototheniidae > Dissostichus > Dissostichus mawsoni. Next base: position 30,586 of record JAAKFY010000117.1, read on the forward strand.
CTGTAGTGGAGTAGAAGTACACCATGTACCTCTGAACTGTAGAGGAGTAGAAGTACACCATGTACCTCTGAACTGTAGTGGAGTAGAAGTACACCATGTACCTCTGAACTGTAGTGGAGTAGAAGTACACCATGTACCTCTGAACTGTAGTGGAGTAGAAGTACACAATGTACCTCTGAACTCTAGTGGAGTAGAAGTACACCATGTACCTCTGAACTGTAGAGGAGTAGAAGTACACCATGTACCTCTGAACTGTAGTGGAGTAGAAGTACACCATGTACCTCTGAACTGTAGAGGAGTAGAAGTACTCCATGTACCTCTGAACTGTAGTGGAGTAGAAGTACACCATGTACCTCTGAACTGTAGTGGAGTAGAAGTACACCATGTACCTCTGAACTGTAGAGGAGTAGAAGTACACCATGTACCTCTGAACTGTAGTGGAGTAGAAGTACTCCATGTACCTCTGAACTGTATGGAGTAGAAGTACACCATGTACCTCTGAACTGCAGTGGAGTAGAAGTACACCATGTACCTCTGAACTGTAGTGGAGTAGAAGTACACCATGTACCTCTGAACTATAGTGGAGTAGAAGTACACCATGTACCTCTGAACTGCAGTGGAGTAGAAGTACACCATGTACCTCTGAACTGTAGTGGAGTAGAAGTACACCATGTACCTCTGAACTGTAGAGGAGTAGAAGTACACCATGTACCTCTGAACTGTAGAGGAGTAGAAGTACACCATGTACCTCTGAACTGTAGTGGAGTAGAAGTACACCATGTACCTCTGAACTGTAGAGGAGTAGAAGTACACCATGTACCTCTGAACTGTAGTGGAGTAGAAGTACACCATGTACCTCTGAACTGTAGTGGAGTAGAAGTAACCATGTACCTCTGAACTGCAGTGGAGTAGAAGTACACCATAGACCTCTGAACTGCAGTGGAGTAGAAGTACACCATGTACCTCTGAACTGCAGTGGAGTAGAAGTACACCATGTACCTCTGAACTGTAGTGGAGTAGAAGTACACCATGTACCTCTGAACTGTAGAGGAGTAGAAGTACACCATGTACCTCTGAACTGCAGTGGAGTAGAAGTACCCATGTACCTCTGAACTGCAGTGGAGTAGAAGTACACCATGTACCTCTGAACTGCAGTGGAGTAGAAGTACACAGTAGCAGAACATGGAAATACTCAAGTAAAGTAGAAGCAGCTCTAAATTAAGTACAGTACTTTAGTAATGTACTTAATTACTTTACCCTACCTTATCAGTGATACTCCTTCTCTTTGTTTAATTGGATCATCAGCGCCCCCTGCTGTGCGGAGTGGTGAACAGACACCCTGGTAATACATACTCTCCATCAATCCAGTACTTCTGTAATACTTAAATACAGCTTAATGAATCTCCTCCTCAACTCTAGATATGTTCTGGAGATATCCCCCCCCCCCCCCTCTTTCACAACAAAGACAAATTATAACCAACATAAAACTCAAAACATCTTTAATGGTGTTTCTTTTTGTAAACCTCTTTTAGTTTAAACCTGATGTTTATAAGCCTCTTAGTTTGTGAGACAGTCTGTAAATATCATAGACTGTATATATAAAGGTAAATATACACAACTTCGCACTTATCATTCATATCACATCACATCACATCATAATGTATCATATATCTCCTTATCTGAGTCAGCTGAGCCGGATCTGGCCGTGCAACACTCACAGTGTCACATACTGTATGCAGAAGGATTATTTTAAGCAACACATTAAGTTGAGGAAACACTCGAGTCAAATGTAATGAAAGTCAGATCGTGTCTTAGACGGGGCAGTGATATCATGAACCTGTTAATGGACGCATTCAAACACTTGTTCTGTTACCAGCTGTATTCACCTCGCAGGTGCAGCTATGTGGCTTTGATCCTGGATCAAGTGTTTGAGTCATGGATGTTTCAAGTTTAACGTCTTCATATTTGTCTAACGTGATAGTGTAAACATTGGGGTGAGAGTTCATGTGTTTTGAGCATGCGCAGTCTGTCCTGAAGGTGTGGAAAGAGAGAGTGGAAACATGTAATAAACGGAGGCGCTGTTTGTGACGCTCCACAAGTACAAAGTTCCTCAGTTTTTGTGATACAGAATTATCTTTGAAGCCCACGGCCCGTCCACACAGCGGCGTCCTAACACCTCGGACGCTACAAAAGTTCACTTTTCACTCAGGAAGTATGACGCTGCGCTGTCAGTGCGCTTCTCCATGTTTGTGATTGGTCAAATGTTGCTAGCCCCGCCCCTTTCATGTGAACGCGCACTCAGCCGGACAGAGAAACCCTGGCTTGAGTTACCGAGTTGATAACCAGCGTCGTAGGACCGCTTAGCGAGAGCTCGTTTGTTTTGGGTCAGGTAAGCCAGATAACTCAGAGAGATCAGGGTCTGTTGAACTGGCTTCAGAGAGCAGACCACAGGTTTCTTACTGTTTGTTGTTTCGCAGGCTCTGCCCCGGTGAGTTTTATTGTGTAGACCGGATGTAGTTGTGCAGAGTTTCCTCTTGACAGAAAGGAGTTGACGCTGGAGGAATGGCAGAAACCAGTAAACCCCGTAAGTTTCATTTACTCTGATTATTGCACTCTGGGATTCTTTAAACCCACTTTTATCGCGAGTATCTTTTCTCCCTCAGAGGTTTCCGAGTTTAAAGCCGGGATTTATTCTGTTTTTAATTATTTATTATTTACTTTCACTTTAGACCAAATGATACGGTGGCCCTGAAGTGCAAAACACCTCAGCATTTCACAAAACGCCGCAGCATTTCACAAAACGCCGCAGCATTTCACAAAACGCCGCAGCATTTCACAAAACGCCGCAGCATTTCACAAAACGCCGCAGCATTTCACAAAACGCCGCAGCATTTCACAAAACGCCGCAGCATTTCAGAAAACACCGCAGCATTTCACAAAACGCCGCAGCATTTCACAAAACGCCGCAGCATTTCACATTGGATGGAAAGGGTATTCCTTTAGGGAGAACACTTCTTGTTTGTGATTGGACAGAGCCAGCCAGAGAAGCACTGCTGTGATTGGTTGTTTTTGCTGCCAGTCAAGAAATGACGCTTCGTGATTGGTCAGCACCCACAGCGCAACATGTCCCAACACATCAGCCGTTAGCTGTTAGCACACACTCAGAGCTCACAGCTCCTCATATCTGTTCAGAAACTGGACAAAAGTTAAACATGTAGAAAACACAGACTGTCTGTGTCATGGCGAATACAGTCGCTGCTTTATTTATGTCTGTATGGCGTTGTTGTGAGTGTGGACGGAGCAGCTACAGGCAGAGGCGCGGGAAGGTAATTTGGGTGGGGTGCTGAGGTGCTGTCCGATGTGCTAATTACGCACCAACGGGGGGGGGTGGCAAAACCACACACACACAGCATAACAATGGACTCCAGTGAACACTATTACAGGCACAGAGCACGCACAAATGCACTAGCACACACACTACAAAGATGTAAAATATTATTTTACCAACAATGTGGAATTTATTGGCTACATATTACCAGTGGCGGCTCCAGAGTATTTTGTTGGGTAATCTATGGTAGGGCTAACCCATACAGTGGTGGGGCTCAAGTCAGTATTTGCAATGTATATCAGTGAAACGCCACGCGTGAGGTTTAGATTATTTCCCTGTCTCAATCCAAATTGAACTGTATGAAATAAAAAGGCACATTTGTCTTGTAGTAAATAAAAAGGGCGACCTGGAGCCAATCCTGCAATTTCCCCCAGGTGAAAGAGTTGACATGCTGAAAACCCAACCCCTGCAGGGGGGTCTGGGGGGATTCTCCCCCAGGAGATTTTTTGAAATACTAACATAAAATACACATTCTGGTACTCTCTTGAGAAGAAAAATAAATAAATCTATTACACATTTAAAAAAATGAATGCCATTTTAGTTTTTTGTTACTTTGTTCTGAAAGCTGAACCTGCTGCTCCTCACAGAGAGAAGAGGGAAGAGGCTGTGTGAATTACTTTACATTGTGGATAAGGGTGGATAGCCCCCATTGTTCTGTGTGTCAAAATGAAAGACAGCCCACACACCTATCAATCATCAAACCGTGGGGTCTTATTTCATTACGTGTTGATTTCTATCAACACGTAATGTTGTATCGATGTATATAGAGATGTACTACCGCAAAAGTATTCTCCGTCGGGGCTTCCTGCAACAACACCACGCCGTTATCGTGATTCTGATTGGCCAGAAGACATTATCAAAGATGTTTTATTGAGAAGACGATCACTACGTGACAAAAGTTTTCAAAACCGTTTCTAGTCTTCGGTATTTCCAGACAAGTGGCTACTGAAATCAATCTTACTAACTGCTGTCTGTGCAATTTACTCCGCGCGAGTTGGCGGACTTTATTTTGCTTACTTTAACATCATTTTTCATGGTGGGGCTAAGGTGGGGCTAAGCCATTTCTTGGTATGGCTGTAGCCTACCCCAGCCATACCCTGGCGCCGCCACTGCATATTACACAGATTATGCACGGCTGCAGCAGCAATAACCATAAAATAATAATTAAAATACCACAAACATGATATTGACCAGTATACAGATTATGCACATGATTTTGCAGATTTAGCGTTTTTAGAGAGAAAAAATTCCGAGATACGTTTTTGCGCCATGTCAGTTACTTGTGTTGTTGTGCGTCACGTTAAAAGTAGCCGACTAAAAACTAACAAAAAACTTTTTTTCCATCTTTTTTATTTTTCTTCCCTGAAGCAAAATTATTTATTATATAGTTTTAAATTATCATTTGAATAATAACATATAATATAAAATATAATCTCAGGCACAATGAAATTAAATACATATATATAAAAATAAAATAAAATACATTTCCTGACAGGGGAGCTCCGCACCGCCTGCCTGCCGCTAGGGGGTGCTGCAGCGCCCTCAGCACCCCCCTTCCCGCGCCCCTGGCTACAGGTTAGTTTAGCCTGATCGATCCGATTCCATTCAGAAAACACACATTTTAAAAGCTTTAAAAACGTGTATTACATTTAAATCACGGTCACATATGTTCATTTTGTTGTAGTTGGTATCTCCCATAGGATTTACATGGAGATACGCCCCGCCCCTCTCCAGCGCGTCTTGTTTGAATAACAGAGCAGGAGCAGGAGCGGCTGTCACAGCTGACAGCCGCGGTTGAACTCGAGCGATTAGAGCGATGCGAATATTGGGTAGTCTACCGTAGTATTTACATGGAGATAAGTCCCTTAAAAACAATGAATTAATAAAGCATTAATTCATGGTTTTTTCGCATCGCTCTAATCGCTCGAGTTTCACCGGGCTGTCAGCTGTGTCATTCAAACAAGACGCGCTGGAGAGGGGCGGGGCGTATCTCCATGTAAATCCTATCGGAATCGGATCGATCAGGCTAAACTAACCTGTAGCTGCTCCGTCCACACTCACAACAACGCCATACAGACGTAAATAAAGCAGCGACTGTATTCGCCATGACACAGACAGTCTGTGTTTTGTACTTGTTTAACTTTTGTCCAGTTTCTGAACAGATATGAGGAGCTGTGAGCTCTGAGTGTGTGCTAACAGCTAACGGCTGATGTGTTGGGACATGTTGCGCTGTCGGGTGGTGACCAATCATGAAGCGTCATTTCTTGACTGGCAGCAAAAACAACCAATCACAGCGTGCTTCTCTGGCTGGCTCTGTCCAATCACAACAAGAAGTGTTCTCCCTAAAGGAATACCCTTTCCATCCAATGTGAAATGCTGTTGTGTTTTGTGAAATGCTGTGGTGTTTTGTGAAATGCTGTGGTGTTTTTCTGAAATGCTGCGGTTTTTCTGAAATGCTGTGGTGTTTTGTGAAATGCTGTTGTGTTTTGTGAAATGCTGTGGTGTTTTGTGAAATGCTGTTGTGTTTTGTGAAATGCTGTTGTGTTTTGTGAAATGCTGTTGTGTTTTCTGAAATGCTGCGGTGTTTTGTGAAATGCTGTTGTGTTTTGTGAAATGCTGTTGTGTTTTCTGAAATGCTGTGGTGTTTTGTGAAATGCTGTTGTGTTTTGTGAATGCTGTTGTTTTTCTGAAATGCTGTTGTGTTTTCTGAAATGCTGCGGTGTTTTGTGAAATGCTGTTGTGTTTTCTGAAATGCTGTTGTGTTTTCTGAAATGCTGTGGTGTTTTCTGAAATGCTGTTGTGTTTTCTGAAATGCTGTTGTGTTTTCTGAATGCTGTGGTGTTTTGTGAAATGCTGTTGTGTTTTCTGAAATGCTGTTGTGTTTTCTGAAATGCTGTTGTGTTTTCTGAAATGCTGTTGTGTTTTCTGAAATGCTGTTGTGTTTTCTGAAATGCTGTTGTGTTTTCTGAAATGCTGTTGTGTTTTCTGAAATGCTGTGGTGTTTTCTGAAATGCTGTGGTGTTTTTCTGAAATGCTGTTGTGTTTTCCTGAAATGCTTTGTGTTTTCTGAAATGCTGTGGTTGTGTTGTGAAATGCTGTTTGTTTTCTGAAATGCTGTGGTGTTTTCTGAATGCTGTTGTGTTTTCTGAAATGCTGTTGTGTTTTCTGAAATGCTGTGGTGTGTTGTGAAATGCTGTTGTGTTTTCTGAAATGCTGTTGTGTTTTCTGAAATGCTGTTGTGTTTTTCTGAAATGCTGTTGTGTTTTCTGAAATGCTGTTGTGTTTTCTGAAATGCTGTGGTGTTTTTCTGAAATGCTGTTGTGTTTTGTGAAATGCTGTTGTGTTTTGTGAAATGCTGTTGTGTTTTCTGAATGCTGTTGTGTTTTTGAAATGCTGTTGTGTTTTGTGAAATGCTGTTGTGTTTTCTGAAATGCTGTTGTGTTTTGTGAAATGCTGCGGTGTTTTCTGAAATGCTGTGGTGTTTTGTGAAATGCTGTTGTGTTTTGTGAAATGCTGTTGTGTTTTGTGAAATGCTGTTGTGTTTTCTGAAATGCTGTTGTGTTTTTCTGAAATGCTGCGGTGTTTTGTGAAATGCTGTTGTGTTTTCTGAAATGCTGTTGTGTTTTCTGAAATGCTGTGGTGTTTTCTGAAATGCTGTTGTGTTTTCTGAAATGCTGTTGTGTTTTCTGAAATGCTGTGGTGTTTTGTGAAATGCTGTGGTGTTTTGTGAAATGTGTTGTGTTTCTGAAATGCTGTTGTGTTTTCTGAAATGCTGTTGTGTTTTCTGAAATGCTGTTGTGTTTTCTGAAATGCTGTTGTGTTTTCTGAAATGCTGTTGTGTTCTGAAATGCTGTTGTGTTTTCTGAAATGCTGTAGTGTTTTGTGAAATGCTGTGGTGTTTTCTGAAATGCTGTGGTGTTTTCTGAAATGCTGTTGTGTTTTCTGAAATGCTGTGGTGTTTTGTGAAATGCTGTTGTGTTTTGTGAAATGCTGTTGTGTTTTGTGAAATGCTGTGGTGTTTTCTGTAATGCTGTGGTGTTTTGTGAAATGCTGTTGTGTTTTCTGAAATGCTGTTGTGTTTTCTGAAATGCTGTTGTGTTTTCTGAAATGCTGTTGTGTTTTCTGAAATGCTGTTGTGTTTTCTGAAATGCTGTTGTGTTTTCTGAAATGCTGTTGTGTTTTCTGAAATGCTGTAGTGTTTTGTGAAATGCTGTGGTGTTTTCTGAAATGCTGTGGTGTTTTCTGAAATGCTGTTGTGTTTTCTGAAATGCTGTTGTGTTTTCTGAAATGCTGTGGTGTTTCTGAAATGCTGTTGTGTTTTCTGAAATGCTGTTGTGTTTTCTGAAATGCTGTTGTGTTTTCTGAAATGCTGTGGTGTTTTCTGAAATGCTGCGGTGTTTTCTGAAATGCTGTTGTGTTTTCTGAAATGCTGTTGTGTTTTCTGAAATGCTGCGGTGTTTTCTGAAATGCTGTTGTGTTTTCTGAAATGCTGTGGTGTTTTCTGAAATGCTGTTGTGTTTTCTGAAATGCTGTTGTGTTTTCTGAAATGCTGTTGTGTTTTCTGAAATGCTGCGGTGTTTTCTGAAATGCTGTTGTGTTTTCTGAAATGCTGTTGTGTTTTGTGAAATGCTGCGGTGTTTTGTGAAATGCTGTTGTGTTTTCTGAAATGCTGTTGTGTTTTCTGAAATGCTGCGGTGTTTTCTGAAATGCTGTGGTGTTTTGTGAAATGCTGTTGTGTTTTCTGAATGCTGTTGTGTTTTCTGAAATGCTGTGGTGTTTTGTGAAATGCTGTGGCGTTTTGTGAAATGCTGTTGTGTTTTGTGAAATGCTGCGGTGTTTTCTGAAATGCTGTTGTGTTTTCTGAAATGCTGTTGTGTTTTCTGAAATGCTGTGGTGTTTTCTGAAATGCTGTGGTGTTTCTGAAATGCTGTTGTGTTTCTGAAATGCTGTTGTGTTTGTGAAATGCTGTAGTGTTTTGTGAAATGCTGTGGCGTTTTGTGAAATGCTGTTGTGTTTTCTGAAATGCTGTTGTGTTTTCTGAAATGCTGTGGTGTTTTCTGAAATGCTGTGGTGTTTTCTGAAATGCTGTTGTGTTTGTGAAATGCTGTAGTGTTTTGTGAAATGCTGTGGTGTTTTCTGAAATGCTGTTGTGTTTCTGAAATGCTGTTGTGTTTTCTGAAATGCTGTTGTGTTTTGTGAAATGCTGCGGTGTTTTCTGAAATGCTGTTGTGTTTTCTGAAATGCTGTTGTGTTTTCTGAAATGCTGTGGTGTTTTCTGAAATGCTGTGGTGTTTTGTGAAATGCTGTAGTGTTTTGTGAAATGCTGTTGTGTTTTCTGAAATGCTGTGTGTGTTTTGTGAAATGCTGTAGTGTGTTGTGAAATGCTGTGGTGTTTTGTGAAATGCTGTTGTGTTTTCTGAAATGCTGTTGTGTTTTCTGAAATGCTGTGGTGTTTGTGAAATGCTGTTGTGTTTTGTGAAATGCTGTTGTGTTTTGTGAAATGCTGTTGTGTTTTGTGAAATGCTGTAGTGTTTTTGTGAAATGCTGTTGTGTTTTCTGAAATGCTGTTGTGTTTTGTGAAATGCTGTAGTGTGTTGTGAAATGCTGTGGTGTTTTGTGAAATGCTGTTGTGTTTTGTGAAATGCTGTTGTGTTTTGTGAAATGCTGTTGTGTTTTGTGAAATGCTGTTGTGTTTTCTGAAATGCTGTTGTGTTTTGTGAAATGCTGCGGTGTGTTGTGAAATGCTGTTGTGTTTTCTGAAATGCTGCGGTGTTTTGTGAAATGCTGTTGTGTTTTGTGAAATGCTGTTGTGTTTTCTGAAATGCTGTTGTGTTTTGTGAAATGCTGTTGTGTTTTCTGAAATGCTGTTGTGTTTTGTGAAATGCTGTTGTGTTTTGTGAAATGCTGTGGTGTTTTCTGAAATGCTGTGGTGTTTTCTGAAATGCTGTGGTGTTTTGTGAAATGCTGTTGTGTTTTCTGAAGTGCTTCAGCGTTTTGTGAAATGCTTCAGCGTTTTGTGAAATGCTTCAGCGTTTTGTGAAATGCTTCAGCGTTTTGTGAAATGCTTCAGCGTTTTGTGAAATGCTGTGGTGTTTTGCACTTCAGGGCCACCGTAAAATGACGCAGATACATTTATTCAGTCTCATTTATTAACGTTATGTATTTACATCTCTAAGCAAAGATATATATATATATATATATATATACATATTATATATACATGTATATATAATACTTTAATATAATAATAATATTATACGCAGATAAAGAGAGACGTGGATATAAAATAATTCGATATATTACACCTCCTGTTTCATATAGGAAGTGTTAAAATTGCAAAAACGGATCAAAGCCAGTCTAACTACGAGTAAACAAACAAACAATCCCCTGTTTGTTTGTTTGTTTGTTTGTTTGTTTACTCCTGAGAACACACATTCAGATCATATATAAGTACGGAACAGGGAGGGTTACTGTAAACATGTGATCACTAACCTAACCTGAATATACACTCTGTAGACCAGGGCTGTGCACAGACATTTGGAGGGGCTATTGCTCTAAACTGGAAAAAGGGCCCCCCTCCGAAAAAAAAATAAGATCTTTTGGAAAATTGTAACTTGTTTTTAATGTAAAAGAAACCAAACGATTATTACATCAACTAAATTGAACAGTAATTCACATCTCATAACAAAATAAGCTAAGGCGACTACTGTACTTGCATTCGGTGACTTGATTTTAAAAATGAAAACCAGGGACATTTTTTGTTTTGCGGCCCATATCTCATTAAAATATCTAATGTTAGTAACTATTAAAGACAAGATGGGGACAATTCTGTTCTAATGTAGTTTGACCATTGTAACTGCTGTGCAGTCCAGACATAGGCCTACTGATAAAATAGGGCCTCTAACTAATTACCTTAAATAAACTCACTAATGAATGAAACCAGTTCAATACGCATTATTCTTATTCTTATCATTCTTTATGAGCGCAGTAACGGTAAGGCATCTAATTACTTATTTATTTCGTATTCCATAACTTAATAACAGAGATGGTCAAACTAAAGTGGTAGAGACATGGCAGAAATCCTACGATGAAGCGGGACTTGAAGTGTTCACCCGTGAGAGGGCGATCAAGAAAAGAGAGCGAGCGGCGCGTTGAGGGAGTTTACAGATGGAAAGACACAGAAAGACAGAAGCACAACAACAAGTAGGCTATATTTAGGTGTTTCTTTGTAAATAAGCGACGGTATCAAGAGGAAGTAAAGTCCCCTGGTTTGTCCCTTATACCCTAACTGCCATGAGACAACTCAAAATCAAGTTTCCAAAATCCGACACTGAGGTGGTCTTAACGCACCGGCAGATGACAGCGCTGACAAAGTGTGTTCCCGCAGCGAGACGCTACGATACTAACGATGGGCTTATCGTGTTGATTCGGCAGAAAAAAGAAAAAGAAACTCTCGCTCTCTCCAGAGGGGCAGCCAAACGGGCCGTTGCCCGGGCAACATTAGCCCGTACCTGTGCGCGTCCCTGCTGTAGACTGTTACTGACACGCTGCTACACACTTTAACTGTCATCTGATTAATCAATGTTAGAGTCACTTTGTGTGTGTGTGTGTGTGTGTGTGTGTGTGTGTGTGTGTGTTAAAATCCTTTAAAGATGAAATATATTATAAAAGTAAATACGTAACCACATGAATCAATTACACCCAACTGTGGTGTAAAGTAACAAAGTACTTTTAGTTTAATTTTAACTGTGTTTATTCTGAGGTACTTGTACTTTACTTGAGTATTTCCACGTTCTTTTTGTAGTGGTCATATTCAAAATGTGCTTCCAAAATCTCATTATTCGTCTCATGTTGGTTACACTACATCTCTTATTATCTAAAACAGGTCTCATTATATTCTAGCTTCGTCTTAATCCTGGCTGTTTTAATGTGTATCTTCTGAGCTGTGTGTTAATGTTTCCTGTACTGAACTCTGCGTCGCCTCGTTGTAGTGAGACCTCCACTCAAAACACTTTAAACACATTTCACACCCTTTCTACAGAAAGATGACCTTTCATGAGGGATCTGTGATGCTCTGTGCAGGCGGTGGCTCCGACTGTAGCACAAACACACAGAGCATATCATTAAATTAAAATGTAATACAAATTAGCCCTGGTATAAAACTCTGAGGCGTGAGTCCCCCTCCTCAAATCAGATGGTTACTGTATCACAAACATGTATTGAAGCATCACACATAAGGCCTGATTCCCAGGAGCACTGTGTACATGCAATAATCATAATGTAACCCCCCTATAGTCACAGTCTCATGGGGGGTCTTCATCAGGACGCTCTGACCTCTTTGTCCAACCAGGGTCACTGAGGTCAGACTGAAAGACAGGCTAGATTCAGGAGCTGTTGAAGAGGAAGTGCTGTTAATGATGATCTCTACATGCAGCCTTATCAGCGTGTTACTGTGCAAACTGTTGAGATAAACCATACTGCACACGTTGTGACCTTTGGTCCAGGGCTTTCAAAGGGTGTGGCGCTGAGAGTGAACAAAACACCTTCTGCATTTATTGTGATGTCACCCCCCCAGAAAGTGTACGAGGATCCCCTTCGTTTCTTTGTCCGTGTACCTGGATGATAGTGAGATATCCTGCAGAACCCAAACTGGATGATAGTGAGATATCCTGCAGAACCCAAACTGGATGGTAGTGAGATATCCTGCAGAACCCAAACTGGATGATAGTGAGATTTCCGGCAGAACCCAAACTGGATGATAGTGAGATATCCTGCAGAACCCAAACTGGATGATAGTGAGATATCCTGCAGAACCCAAACTGGATGATAGTGAGATATCCTGCAGAACCCAAACTGGATGATAGTGAGATATCCTGCGTATAAAAGCATTTTCATTTAAGATAAAACTACAACTTTAATTTATTGAAAGACAGTATTTTATTGAAACAGGACCTATAGGTGTGCACTAATGAGCCGTGCACTAATGAGCCGTGCACTAATGAGACGTGCACTAATGAGACGTGCACTAATGAGCCGTGCACTAATGAGCCGTGCACTAATGAGACGTGCACTAATGAGACGTGCACTAATGAGCCGTGCACTAATGAGCCGTGCACTAATGAGACGTGCACTAATGAGCCGTGCACTAATGAGCCGTGCACTAATGAGACGTGCACTAATGAGACGTGCACTAATGAGCCGTGCACTAATGAGCCGTGCACTAATGAGACGTGCACTAATGAGACGTGCACTAATGAGCCGTGCACTAATGAGCCGTGCACTAATGAGACGTGCACTAATGAGCCGTGCACTAATGAGACGTGCACTAATGAGACGTGCACAATGAGCCGTGCACTAATGAGACGTGCACTAATGAGCCGTGCACAATGAGCCGTGCACTAATGAGCCGTGCACTAATGAGCCGTGCACAATGAGCCGTGCACTAATGAGCCGTGCACAATGAGCCGTGCACTAATGAGCCGTGCACAATGAGCCATGCACTAATGAGCCGTGCACTAATGAGCCGTGCACAATGAGCCGTGCACTAATGAGCCGTGCACTAATGAGACGTGCACAATGAGCCGTGCAGTAATGAGCCGTGCACAATGAGCCGTGCACTAATGAGCCGTGCACTAATGAGCCGTGCAGTAATGAGCCGTGCAGTAATGAGCCGTGCACTAATGAGCCGTGCACTAATGAGCCGTGCACAATGAGCCGTGCACTAATGAGCCGTGCACTAATGAGCCGTGCACAATGAGCCGTGCACTAATGAGCCGTGCACTAATGAGCCGTGCACTAATGAGCCGTGCAGTAATGAGCCGTGCACTAATGAGCCGTGCACTAATGAGCCGTGCACAATGAGCCGTGCACTAATGAGCCGTGCACTAATGAGCCGTGCACAATGAGCCGTGCACTAATGAAGGAGCAGAGCCGAGGTCCACTCAGTACTTTGAACGGGACTTGAACCGGTGCCCTTAGGTTCCCAGGCCCCACAGCACGGCTCCATTTAGAATCAGAAATAAATCTAGTCTATCGAGGCTAAATCCTCATTCTACTGAGCATTGATACAAAAACATATACAAAAAGATATGGTTACATTAAAAATAGATTAGGAAATGAGTGTGAGTAAAGTTTGAAAGACTTTAGCACTAGATAATAAAATGTTTTAATAAATAAGTTTTATAGACATTTTAAAGAGGAAGACACGTTTAATAAACAACATTTAAAAGCAGAGTTTAAACTGAGGCTGACTTTACTTTCACATTTATTTTCTAAATGACCTTTAGTTCCTATAATCTGAGGAATAGAGTGTGTTAAGGTAAGTATGAATAATACGTGTATTAGTATATATTATAATATATGATGTGTCCTGTTGAAAGTGAGGTTTCCTGAATATTAATAATACATGTCTCTGTCTCTGAACAGGAGAGAAGAGGAGGAACAGCAAGGACTATCCTCCAGGTGTGAAACACTTTCAACACATTTAAACATCTCAGTCCATGTTCCAGACGCTGCCTCATGTTGGCAGCCTGGTCCCTGTAATACAGAGCAAGCCACTCTTTACTCCAGAGGGAAACACACCTTTGAGCCAAAAGACTTAGCGATTTCTAATAGAAGTGATAATCTCATGAATCTGATTTCCTGTCCCAGTCTTCAGGCTGGTTCTTGTTGGGAAGACTGGAGCAGGGAAGAGTTCCAGTGGAAACACGATTCTGGGAAGAGTCGCCTTCAGCGCCGCCGTCCATCAGTCCTCAGGTAACAGCACAACGCTCACTATCAGGGGTGAAGTGCTCTCTAGTAGCGGAGCGCACCTATGACGCTCCTTTTGAAGCTCATGTAACTGCTGTCAATTAACACTCGAGCCAGACTCTGCAAAGCACGGTCAGGTAATATCTAAGTATACACGAATAAATAACTGTTCATGATTCCAAGATATATTCCAGCAGAGCTCATAAAATGTCCTATAGATTGGAAACACTGTAAAGATTTTAGTCTCTGGCTAGCGTTGGCCCTGCAGTGAAATAATACACTTCTCTAGGGATGGGTATCGTTAAGGTTTTAACGGTACTATACTTCTATCGATACCGCTTATCGGTCCGGTCTTTTAACGGTACTCTTATCGGTTCTTTTGGAGAACAATAAGGTAAACTAACTAAACAAATGGTGAACAAAACTAACATTGCTTTTTATTTAAATTAAATACATAATATTTCACATCAAAAGAAACAACAATGTTTTAACAAACCTTATTAAATAATGTGATGACAGAACTGTAAACAGAACAGCTGAAACTTTAACTAAATAAATAACTCGGTTACCTCTAATCATTAGCCCATGTTTGAATCATTGAGTTAACTCCGTGTGTTGCTGCTAGCTTACAGAACACCTGACGTGGAAACGTTCCTCGTGGATGTGGCTACAGAGCTGCTAGAGAGACAGTGGAACCCGGTGCATTCCTCCGTCTGAACGTGGTGCACTTTTGCTAAATGTTTAGACAAATTGCTCGTGTTCCCGCCCTGACATGCTGAACTCTTATTGCACTTTAGGTAACGAGCATTGTCCACATCGAGACGGGTAAAGTTTAACCACACCTTGGAGCGCGTTCTCTCCGCCATCTCCTCTGTGTGTGTGTGTGTGTGTGTGTGTGTGTGTGTGTGTGTGTGTGTGTGTGTGTGTGTGTGTGTGTGTGTGTGTGTGTGTGTGTGTGTGTGTGTGTGTGTGTGTGTGTGTGTGTGTGTGTGTGTGTGTGTGTGTGTGTGTGTGTGTGTGTGTGTGTGTGTGTGTGTGTGTGTGTGTGTGTGTGCCATATAGAGAGATTATATTCTGAGAGATATTCTATTATACGGCTCTGGGTATAACCAATTAGATTTGGCGTTACTGGGACATGGTACGCCCACTTCCTAAAATTTCTCCGCGAGTGAGAGCAGGCCAGAGTTACACGAGCAGAAGAGCAGGAATTGCTCGCAAGAGCGCAGGAGACCAAGGAGAGCTCATGTAGATGCTGCACATGCTCAAGGCTGCATGTTTCTCCCTGCAGGCTTCAATATTGCTCTCGCGCGAGTGCCGTTTTAGTGCTCGCGAAAATAAAATACGTCCGCGGCTGCTTGACTTGTGCTCGCGTGGTTCTCATATGCCCTCGCGATTTATGACAGAGATTTGCCGCCATAGAGACAGATCTCGTCTGGATTGGAAAGATCGAAAATACTAAAAATAATCATAGACGCATTTTGCAGTCTTTTTGCGTATTAGAAACGGAGTTGGCGACACTAAAACTGCAATATAATGTTTGTGTAGCAATAATACATATGACATATATTTTTTACATGTCTCCAGTACCGATAAAAAGACCGATAACGTCGGAGCTTAACGGTACCACGGTCTTTAATAATTCTGCCCCGGTGCCCGTTTAATACCGGGGCTCGGTACCCATCCCTACACTTCTCATTTACCCAAAACTGGTGTTTACGGATTGGTTGTTCGTCGTCACTAGACAACAGTGTTGGGTGTAACGCGTTATAAAAGTAACGGAGTTACAGTAATATATTACTTTTTGCTGTAACGAAGTAATGTAACGCATTACTAATGAAATTTGGGTAATATATTACCCGTTACAATGCTCAGTAAGTAACGCAGTTACAACACATTCTAACCCGAAATTAAATGGTGTTTTGTTTTTTAAGAACGTACTAACATAGCGAGACATTCCGACACCAGAGAGAAATTGTGCGGGTAGATTAGTAAACCTGGTGTTTACCCTTCAGGCTTCGCGTCGGGATCTTCGGGGGTGCATAGGCATGCATTTCACCCCCAGTTGAATGTTATGCACCCTCTATTCAAAAAAGAGAACGGAGCGAAAAATACAAACAACAAATTGTGTCAGGTGCGTGTGACCTGCTCCGCTGCGCGTGCATCATTTCCAAAGTGCTTCCACAGCAGTGACACACATCTGTGGATACTCATTTATACGAAAATGGTTAAAGCAACCATCACTAAACGCCAGCAACACTGCATCTACTGCAGACAATAGCAACAGGTCAGATGGGGACATCACGTTACCCTCTGTCGTGGACACTAGCTTACTCCCTCCTGACTCGCCTGACTCGCCCCCGGAGCGTCAGTCTTCGTCGCCCGTAACTACGCCGCCCCTCTGCGGCCCGCAGGTGCCAGGATACCACGGCAAAACAGAGCCTGCCCAGGTATACCTAAACAAGTACCCGCCTGCACAGTGGGGTAAGGCGGTCATTTTGCAGCTCGTGGTATAAAAATAGACAATGGCTAGAATATTCATGTGAAAATAGTGCCATATTCTGCCATGCCTGTAGAAATGTTGGGTCAAAAATAATGCATACAATAGCACAGATGCCTTCACCACGAATGGCTACAAAAAGATCTCATATCCCAAGCTTATCAACACGCTGATGTTGCAGCTGAAATGTTCTCCAGGTCACAAAGTCAACCTCACATTATGATGTGATTCCAGTTTTCAAGCACAGTAAATATTCTCTTCCCAGAGTATATGATGGGACCAAGGTGATGACGTACTACATGGTTTTAATAATACTTTTGCTTTTCAATGTTTGCCATTTCAAACCATGAGCTGGTTCAAATCATATTTGCCTTGATTTACAATATGTTCTCTTTTGTTTTATCAGTACAGTTTTGAAGCTTTTGTGCTTTTCCTTGCCATAGTCCACTTTGGACTGGATGACATATTTCAGGATTGCACTTTAACACACTTGAAATGTTCTCACTTGCTTGGTTTCAAAACATAACAAATGCCATAATCTGTTCATTGGGGACCATAACATCAATGCTATTTTTCATTGCTGTTGCCGACGGCCACTATTGCTCATGTAAACCTACTAGTGCTGCACCCTGTAATCTCAGAGGCACCGCAAGTCATTTTGTTCTGGAACCGGGCCTGTACAGTACATGGCCATATACTAACAAAATACAGAGCCCATTCCGTGTTCCTGTTAGTGTTTACTTCCTCTCTGCCTCCTTCTGGTGATTTATCTGACGTCCAGCGCTCCTTGACTGTGGTCTGTACTGTATTAACAACATGTCACATGTTAAGAATTTACAATCAGAATCGAGTATTCAACTAAGCCGTGTAATAACAGTTGTTAGTAGCCTTAAGGGCCTACACAGTTGTTATGCTATACCACATCACCCCTATCCTCCAAGACCTCCACCCTGCGCTCCGACCATATCACCCCTATCCTCCAAGACCTCCACCTGACGCTCCGACCACATCACCCCTATCCTCCAAGACCTCCACCCTGCGCTCCGACCATATCACCCTATCCTCCAAGACCTCCACCTGACGCTCCGACCACATCACCCCTATCCTCCAAGACCTCCACCCTGCGCTCCGACCATATCACCCCTATCCTCCAAGACCTCCACCTGACGCTCCGACCACATCACCCCTACCCTCCAAGACCTCCACCCTGCGCTCCGACCATATCCCCCCTATCCTCCACCATCTCCAACTGACACTCCGTCCACATCACCCATATCCTCCAAGACCTCCACCCTGCGCTCCAAACACATCACCCCTACCCTCCAAGACCTCCACCTGAGGCTCCGACCACATCACCCCTATCCTCCACCACCTCCACCTGACGCTCCGTCCACATCACCCATATCCTCCAAGACCTCCACCCTACGCTCCGAACACATCACCCATATCCTCCAAGACCTCCACCCTACGCTCCGACCACATACCCCCTATCCTCCAAGACCTCCACCGTACACTCCAACCTACATCACTCC
Source organism: Dissostichus mawsoni (assembly GCA_011823955.1). Taxonomy (NCBI): domain Eukaryota; kingdom Metazoa; phylum Chordata; class Actinopteri; order Perciformes; family Nototheniidae; genus Dissostichus; species Dissostichus mawsoni. Next base: position 48,752 of record JAAKFY010000117.1, read on the forward strand.
TATATCCTCCAAGACCTCCACCCAACGCTCCGACCACATACCCCCTATCCTCCAAGACCTCCACCGTACACTCCGACCACATCACTCCTATCCTCCAGACCTCCAGCCTACGCTCCAACCATATCCCCCAAGACCTCCACCCGACGACATCACCCCTATCCTCCAAGACTCCAGGCTACGCTCCGACCAAATCCCCCTATCCTCCACCATCTCCAACTGCACTCCGTCCAACACACCATATCCTCCAAGACCTCCACCCTACGCTCCGAACACATCACCCATATCCCCAAGACCTCCACCCTACTCTCCGACCACATAACCCCCTATCCTCCAAGACCTCCACCGTACACTCCGACCACATCACTCCTATCCTCCAAGACCTCCCCCTACGCTCCGACCACATACCCCCTATCCTCCAAGACCTCCACCGTACACTCTGACCACATCACTCCTATCCTCCAAGACCTCCAGCCTACGCTCCAACCATATCCCCCAAGACCTCCACCCGACGACATCACCCCTATCCTCCAAGACCTCCAGCCTACGCTCCGACCAAATCCCCCCTATCCTCCACCATCTCCACTGACGCTCCGTCCACATCACCCATATCCTCCAAGACCTCCACCCTACGCTCCGAACACCATCACCCCTATCCTCCACCACCTCCACCTGACGCTCCGACCACATCACCCTATCCTCCAAGACCTCCACCCTGCGCTCCGACCACATCACCCCTATCCTCCACCACCTCCACCTGACGCTCCGACCACATCACACCCTACCCTCCACCACATCCACCCTACGCTCCGAGCACATAACCCCTATCCTCCAAGACCTCCACCCTACGCTCCGACCACATCCCCCCTATCCTCCAAGACCTCCACCTACGCTCCGAACACATCCCCCTATCCTCCCAGACCTCCACCCTACGCTCCGACACATCCCCCCTATCCTCCCAGACCTCCACCCTACGCTCCGAACACATCCCCCTATCCTCCCAGACCTCCACCCTACGCTCCGAACACTCACCCCAATCCTCCCAGACCTCCACCCTACGCTCCGACCACATCACCCCTATCCTCCATCTCCTCCACCCTACGCTCCGAACACATCCCCCTATCCTCCCGACCTCCACCCTACGCTCCGAACACATCCCCCTATCCTCCCAGACCTCCACCCTACGCTCCGAACACATCCCCTATCCTCCCAGACCTCCACCCTACGCTCCGAACACATCACCCCAATCCTCCCAGACCTCCACCCTACGCTCCGACCACATCACCCCTATCCTCCATCACCTCCACCCTATGCTCCGACCACATCACCCCTATCCTCCAAGACCTCCCACCCTACGCTCCGACCACATCACCCCTATCCTCCACCACCTCCACCTGACGCTCTCGACCACATCACCCCTATCCTCCACCAAATCCACCCTACGCTCCGAGCACATAACCCCTATCCTCCAAGACCTCCACCCTACGCTCCGACCACATCCCCCCTATCCTCCAAGACTCCACCCTACGCTCCGACCACATCCCCCCTATCCTCCAAGACCTCCACCCTAGACGCTCCGAACACATCCCCCTATCCTCCCAGACCTCCACCCTACGCTCCGAACACATCCCCCTATCCTCCCAGACCTCCACCCTACGCTCCGAACACATCCCCCTATCCTCCCAACCTCCACCCTACGCTCCGAACACATCCCCCTATCCTCCCAGACCTCCACCCTACGCTCCGAACACATCACCCCAATCCTCCCAACCTCCACCCTACGCTCCGACCACATCACCCCTATCCTCCATCACCTCCACCCTACGCTCCGAACACATCCCCTTATCCTCCCAGACCTCCACCCTACGCTCCGAACACATCCCCCTATCCTCCCAGACCTCCCACCCTACGCTCCGAACACATCACCCCAATCCTCCCAGACCTCCACCCTACGCTCCGACCACATCACCCCTATCCTCCCAGACCTCCACCCTACGCTCCGACCACATCACCCCTATCCTCCATCACCTCCACCCTACGCTCCGACCACATCACCCCTATCCTCCATCACTCCACCCTACGCTCCGAACACATCACCCCAATCCTCCCAGACCTCCACCCTACGCTCCGACCACATCACCCCTATCCTCCATCACCTCCACCCTACGCTCCGAACACATCCCCCCTATCCTCCAATCATCAACCCATCAAACATCGCATTGACTTCAAAATATTACTTCTCACTTACAAAACCAATAATGATAACGACATGTGAATGCGAATGTGTTGTTTTTAACGCAGGCGGCGTTGGAGTTATTTCTTGGCTCGAAGGGCTAGTTCATGTTAGCTGCTAGCAGCCGGTGGGTCGCACACTTGGCTAAATACTCGAGGTAACGCTAACAAAGCTAATGGCTATTCCTTATGGCTAACAGCTAATGCTAACGTAGGCTCCATAGAGGTACATTACGATGGGTTCGAGCCCTATTCAGAGCTTACAATGAATGTTGGTCAAAGATACAATTCAACATTATCATGATGCATTCAAATGTTGTTTATAAGTGTTTTTGATGAAAAACTGTGTTCAGGATTATTCTGTGTGTTTCAGACTGTGTGTGTTAAATATTGTGTGTTTCAGAGTGTGTGTGTTAAATATTGTGTGTTTCAGAGTGTGTGTGTTAGACGCCGTGGGGCCTCAGCTGCTGCAGGAGGCGGGCCCGAGCTGAGGGCCGTCCTGAAGAAGGCGGGGAATCGGTTCCACGTCTTCAACAACGCCAGGGCCAACGACCGCGGACAGGTATCTTATACTTTATCTTTCATTGTATTAATCTCTAATCTGTGTGAATCGGTCCTGTTTTTTTTTTTATCTTACCCTGTTGCTGTTAAACAACTGAATTTCCCCACAGGGATTAATAAAGGTCCACCTTATCTTACCTTACCTCACCTCACCTTATCTTACCTTACCTCACCTCACCTATCTTACCTTACCTCACCTCACCTTATCTTACCTTACCTCACCTCACCTTATCTTACCTCACCTCACCTCACCTTATCTTACCTTACCTCACCTCACCTTATCTTACCTTACCTCACCTCACCTCACCTTATCTTACCTTACCTCACCTCACCTCACCTTATCTTACCTTACCTCACCTCACCTTATCTTACCTTACCTTACCTCACCTCACCTCACCTCACCTCACCTTATCTTACCTTACCTCACCTCACCTCACCTCACCTCACCTCACCTTATCTTACCTCACCTCACCTTATCTTACCTTACCTCACCTCACCTTATCTTACCTTACCTCACCTCACCTCACCTCATCTTACCTTACCTCACCTCACCTCACCTCACCTTATCTTACCTCACCTCACCTCACCTCACCTTATCTTACCTTACCTCACCTCACCTCATCTTACCTTACCTCACCTCACCTCACCTAACCTTACCTCACCTCACCTCATCTTACCTTACCTCACCTCACCTCACCTTATCTTACCTTACCTCACCTCACCTTATCTTACCTTACCTCACCTCACCTCACCTAACCTTACCTCACCTCACCTTATCTTACCTTACCTCACCTCACCTCACCTCACCTCACCTCATCATCTCATCTTATCTTAGGTGCTGGATCTGCTGGAGATGGTGGAGCAGATGCTGGAGGCTAACGGAGGGCAGTCCTACTCCAACGTCCGTTACGAGGAGGTGGTGGAGATGCTGGACCGCAGAGAGGCGGAGCTCAGGCAGCTCTACGAGAGGAAGCTGAGGGAGGAGATCCGAGGGCTGGAGAGGAAGTACGAGCTGAAGCTGAGGGAGGAGCAGCATCAGCGTCTCCAGGTGGAGCAGCGTCTGCAGGCTGAGCTGCAGGAGCTGAATCGGTACTACCGGGTCCTAGAGAGCGGGGTCCGGCTGGTGGTGGAGCAGACGGTGCCCTCCGACTCCTTCCAGGAAGTGCTCTCCCAGTTCAACGAGAAGCTGAAGCTCAATGTTCAGTCCTGAAAGCCTTTTTCTAGAAGTCATGTGAGAAAACAGATTTGGAAATGTAAATGTTAAATCACTCAAATGAAGAATATCTTCCGCTCTGTCTTCTTCTCAGCTGTATGTATGTTCTTTGCTAAGAGTAACTAAGCTGCAACACGGAAAGTTAAATGTGTTAAGTTTTATTAGTTGCATTTTGTACACAGATGTTTAGGTCTTAACTTCTGTGAGAAAATATGGAGGTTTTGGGTCTTTGCATTTGAAGTCACAAAAAGACACATCAAATATCAACATCCGGAGCGTCTCTTCCGAACAATTCTGCAGCTAATCCCTTCCTTAGTTCCTTAAGTTCTGCAATTTGATTCTTCAAATTCTGGAACTAGCATAAGGGCGATTGCTTTGAGTGCTTAGGGTTATCAGGAGCAGCGGTTCTGAACATCTGTATTACTTTATATTATTACCTTTAGCACCTGCATCAAGCCATACAGCTGCAGAGGCGTACAGCCCTGGGGGAGGGCGGTGATTCTCAGAAAGAAAACATTCAAGCCTTGTCGTACATTTACCAAAATCGTGTCTCTTTCTTCAGATTAAAGTGATACAATATGCTTTGCTGATTTCTGAGCATGCTCTCTGGGAAAAAAACTGCATACATATTAAAAACATGTTTTGTATTCTTATTGTTTTAATATCAATCAATCAATCAATCAATCAATCAATGTTTATTTATACAGCCCAATATCACAAATGTTACATTTGTCTCAGTGGACTTCACAGTTTGTACAGAATATCAATAGACAATACGACCCCCTCTGTCCTGAGACCCTCACATCGTACAAGGAAACACTTCCAGAAAAAGGAAAAACCCCACAGTTTAAGGGGGAAAAAAATGGGAGAAACCTCAGGGAGAGCAACAGAGGAGGGATCCCTCTCCCAGGACGGACAGACGTGCAATAGATGCCGTGTGTAAATTGAGAAGATAATACATTTACAACATAGGTAGTCCAAATGTTTGGAAATGCATGTGTCTATAATAAGAAGATGAATCCACGAGGATATCCATCCAGGACTTATGATCCAGGACCACAGCAACAGGCACAGCCACGACTCAAGATCCAGGGCTCGCGATCCAGGACTCAGGACCACAGCAACAGGATCAGCCACGACTCAGGGTCCCGGCGTAGATAGACACCAAAAGACATTTGGGGAAGCTGGGTTATTGGGAACATGAGAGTACACAGGTACAGACAGAGAGAAGGAAGAAGTAAAGTAAAGTGTCCCCCGACAAACTAAGCCTATAGCAGCTAAACTAGGGGCTGAATCTAATCAGCCCCTAAGATGTATGCGCCACATCTATACCATGAGCGCATTGCTCTAAAAAGTTTTTTGGCACTGACACCAATCAACAGTTGTGTGTCGACTCGGCAGGGATCAAGGCACGTATATACCTCTCCCTGCTTCCACCGTCTACACACACAACCAAATGACATACCATCAGTAAGGAAAAAGATTAAGAACTGAGATGTATAGGTGAAGAGGCAAAACGTGTCTACGTCAATGCACTCCTATTAGATTCTTTTATCAACTATAAGCTTTATCAAAAAGGAAGGTCTTAAGCGCACTCTTAAAAACGGATTGGGTGTCTGCCGCCCGAACACAAACTGGAAGCTGATTCCACAAATGTGGAGCTTGATAAGAAAAGGCTCTGGCTCCCATTGTACTTTTAGAGACTCTAGGAAAACCAACAACCCTGCATTCTTGGAACGCAATGCCCTAGTTGGACAGTAGGGTATAATGAGTTCTTTAAGGTAAGATGGCGCCTGCCCATTAAGGGCTTTGTAGGCGAGAAGAAGAATTTTAAATTCTATCCTATGTTCTATAGGGAGCCAGTGTAAGGCAGCCAGAACAGGAGTAATGTGGTCCCTTTTCCTAACTCTGGTTAGTACACGTGCTGCAGCATTTTGAATCAGCTGAAGCGACTTAACTGACTTCTTGGTACACCCTGATAATAGAGAGTTACAATAATCTAGCCTTGAAGTAACAAATGCATGGACTAGTTTCTCTGCCTCGTTTTGAGGCAAGATATGCCTGATTTTTGCAATGTTACGTAGATGGAAGTAGGCGGTCCTTGAAATAGATTTTATGTGGGCGTTAAAGGATAAATCCTGATCAAATATAACACCAAGATTCTTTACAGTCTCACTGGAGGCCAAATTAATGCCATCCATAGTTAGTATATCTTTAGATAATTTGTTTCGTAGATTCTTTGGGCCGAGTACAATAACTTCAGTTTTGGCCGTGTTTAACATCAAAAAGTTTAAAGTCATCCACGTTTTTAAGTCCTTAAGGCAGTCTTGAATTTTATTTAGATGATTAATTTCATCAGGCTTGATTGATAAATATAGTTGAGTATCATCCGCATAACAATGAAACTGTACAGAATGATTCCTTATAATATTGCCTAACGGAAGCATATATAATGTGAACAAAATAGGTCCAAGCACTGAGCCCTGTGGCACTCCATGGCTAACTTTGGTTTGCATGGAAGATTTATCGTTAACACATACAAACTGAGAGCGTTCAGATAGATAGGACCTAAACCAGCCTAAAGCAGTTCCCTTTATGCCAACTAAGTGCTCCAGTCTTTGCAATAGGATATCATGGTCGATAGTATCAAATGCAGCACTGAGATCGAGTAAGACAAGAATAGAGACAAGTCCTTTGTCTGAGGCTATTAGAAGGTCATTTGTGACTTTAACCAGAGCTGTCTCTGTGCTATGATGTGTTCTAAAGCCAGACTGAAAATCTTCAAATAAATCATTGTTTTTTAAGTAATCACACAACTGTTTTGCGACCGCTTTCTCAAGAATCTTTGAGAGGAACGGAAGATTAGAAATAGGTCTATAGTTGGCTGAAACCTCTGGATCGAGGTTGTGCTTTTTAAGAAGCGGTTTTATCACTGCTACTTTAAATGATTGTGGAACATAGCCCGATAATAAAGACATATTCATAATATTTAATAAAGAAGTGCTAATTAATGGAAAAACTTCCTTTAACAGCTGAGTTGGAATCGGGTCTAAGATACACGTTGATGGTTTAGAAGAAAGAATCATTGAATTCAATTGTTCAAGGTTTATGGCTGAAAAGCATTCTAATTTACTATCTAGTGTAATATTAGAACTTACGTTTCCGGGAGCTGTTGATAACACTATACTGGTCGAAGGCAAGAGGTCATTCATTTTGTTTCTAAGAGAAAAGCACATCAAATCATTGCTACTGAGTGCTATGGGAATAGAAGGCTCAGTAGAGCTGTGGCTCTCTGTCAGCCTGTCTGTCCGTCCGTCCGTCCGTCCGTCCGTCGTCCGTCCGTCGTCCGTCCGTCCGTCCGTCCGTCCGTCCGTCCGTCCGTCCGTCTGTCTGTCCGTGAGTCTGTCTGTCTGTCTGTCTGTGTCTGTCTCTCTGTCAGCCTGGCTACAGTGCTGAAAAGAAATCTTGCATTATTCTTATTCTCATCTATTAATGAAGAGTAGTAAGCTGCTCTCGCTTCACGCAGTGCTTTCTTATATTCATTGAGAGTAATATGCCAAATTAAACGAGATTCTTCAAGTTTAGTGGAACGCCATATCCTTTCAAGTTGTCTCGACTTTTGCTTTATTTTGCGAGTTTCGGCATTATGCCATGGAGCTAGTCTATGTTGTTTTATTTTCTTCTTTTTCAAAGGAGCAACAGAGTCTGTTTTTATTCGCAGGGCATCTGTAGCACTATCAACAACATGATCAATTTGGAGTGGTGTACATTTTGTATAAGTTTCCTCCCTTACATGCAGACCTGCTATCAAGTTAAGTATTGATGGAATCTCTTCCTTAAATGTGGCTATAGCGCTAACAGATAGGTTTCTGCTGCAGGAGCTTTGACTAATGGTTTGTAGTCTAGTAACAGTACTTCACAAGTTACTAAGAAATGGTCGGATAAAGCAGGATTATGCGGTTCGACTAATAGTTGCTCAATTTCAATACCATAAGTCAGAACAAGGTCGAGAGTGTGATTATAGCAGTGGGTTGGTTTATTTACACTCTGACGGAAACCAATAGAGTCTAATATAGAGTTAAATGCAACAGTAAGGATATTTTTATCATCGTCAACATGAATATTACGATGATTTTTTATTTTATTTTATTTTTTATCATCGTCAACATGAATATTACCTCTCTGAAGAACCAGCACCTTACCGTGGTGGAGAGGTTTGTGTGCCCTGATGAACCTGGGGGCTGTGTTGTCTGGAACCTTGTGTTCCTGGTAGGGTCTCCCATGGCAAATTGGTCTCAGGCAAGGGGCCAGACTAAGATTGGTTCAAAGACCTCATGAAAGACGAATAGAAGTGAGGATACCCGGCCCGGAGGAAGCCCGGGGTCCCCTTCTGGAGCCAGGCCCAGGAGGAGGACTCGTCGGCGAGCGTCTGGTGGCCGGGCTTGCCATGGAGCCCGGCCGGGCACAGCCCGAAAAGGCAACATGGGCAACACCTCCGCTTCTCCGTCCCGCGGGCCCACCACCTACGGGAAACAGCGATGGGGTCGGGTGCACTGCCAGAAGGGTGGCAGTGAAAGCAGAGGGTCTCGACGGACCAGACCCGGGCGACAGAAGCTGGCTTTGGGGACGTGGAATGTCACCTCTCTGGGGGGGAAGGAGCCGGAGCTTGTGCGGGAGGTGGAGCGTTACCAGTTGGATCTGGTTGGGCTCACCTCTACGCACAGCGTCGGCTCTGGAACCTTACTTCTGGATAGGGGTTGGACTCTATTCTTCTCCGGAGTTGCTCAAGGTGTGAGGCGCCGGGCGGGTGTGGGGATACTCACAAGCCCCCGGTTGGGTGCTTCGTTGTTGGAGTTTACCCCAGTGGACGAGAGGGTCGCCTCCCTACGCCTGCGGGTTATGGGGGGGAAAACTCTGACTGTTGTGTGTGCTTATGCACCAAACAGCAGTTCAGAGTATACGGCCTTCTTGGAGACCCTGGAAAGAGTCCTGTATGGGGCTCCTGAAGGGGACTCTTTAATCTTGCTGGGAGACTTCAACGCACATGTGGGCAATGATGGAGACACTTGGAGGGGCGTGATTGGGAGGAACGGCCCCCCTGATCTGAACCGGAGTGGTGGTTTGTTACTGGACTTCTGTGCTAGTCATGGATTGGCCATAACAAACACCATGTTCAAACATAAGGATGTTCATAAGTGTACGTGGTACCAGAGCACCCTAGGCAGAAGGTCCATGATCGATTTCGTTATCGTATCATCGGACCTGAGGCCGTATGTTTTGGACACTCGGGTAAAGAGAGGGGCGGAGTTGTCAACTGATCACCATCTGGTGGTGAGTTGGGTCGAGTGGCGGGGGAAGCCTCTGGACAGACCTGGTAAGCCCAAACGTGTAGTTCGGGTGAACTGGGAACGTCTGGAGGAGGCCCAAGTTCAGGAGGCCTTCAACGCACACCTCCGGCGGAGCTTTTCGGGCATTCCTGTGGAGGTTGGGGACATTGAACCAGAGTGGGCGGTGTTCAAAGCCTCTATTGCCGAAGCCGCGGCGGGGAGCTGTGGTCTCAAGGTCTTAGGTGCCTCAAGGGGCGGTAACCCTCGAACCTCCTGGTGGACACCGGTGGTCAGGGAAGCCGTCCGACTGAAGAAGGAGGCCTTCAGGGATTTGTTATCCCGGGGGACTCCCGAGGCAGTTGCAAGGTACCGACGGGCCCGAAGGGCAGCAGCCTCAGCCGTGGCCGAGGCAAAGCAGCGGGTGTGGGAGAAGTTCGGAGAAGCCATGGAAAAGGACTTTCGGGCGGCACCAAAGTTGTTCTGGAAAACTGTCCGACACCTCAGGAGGGGGAAGCAGGGAACCATCCAAGCTGTGTACAGTAAGGATGGGACGTTGTTGACCTCAACTGATGGAGTGTTAGGGCGTTGGAAGGAACACTTTGAGGAACTCCTGAACCCGACAACTCCGCCCTCTATGTTAGAGGCAGAGCTGGAGTATGACGGGGGATCAACACCAATCTCCCGGGGGGAGGTCACTGAGGTCGTCAAACGACTCCACAGTGGCAAAGCCCCGGGGGTGGATGAGATCCGCCCAGAAATGCTGAAGGCTCTGGGTGTTGAGGGACTGTCATGGTTGACACGTCTCATCAATGTTGCGTGGAAGTCGGAAACAGTACCGAAGGAGTGGCAGACCGGGGTGGTGGTTCCCCTTTTCAAAAAGGGGGATCAGAGGGTGTGTGCCAATTACAGAGGCATCACACTACTCAGCCTCCCCGGGAAAGTTTACTCTAAGGTACTTGAAAGGAGGGTCAGGCCGATTGTCGAACCTCAGATTGAGGAGGAACAATGCGGATTCCGTCCTGGTCGTGGAACGACGGATCAGCTTTTTACTCTCGCAAGGATCCTGGAGGGGGCCTGGGAGTATGCTTATCCGGTCTACATGTGTTTTGTAGACTTGGAGAAGGCGTATGACCGAGTTCCCAGGGAGTTACTGTGGGAGGTGCTGCAGGAGTATGGGGTGAGGGGGTCTCTACTCAGGGCCATCCAATCTCTGTACTCCCAAAGCGAGAGCTGTGTCCGGGTCCTCGGCAGTAAGTCGGACCCATTTCCGGTGAGGGTTGGCCTCCGCCAGGGCTGCGCTTTGTCACCGATCCTGTTTGTAATATACATGGATAGGATTTCGAGGCGTAGTCGTGGGGGGGGGGGTCTGCAGTTCGGTGGACTAAGGATTGCACCACTGCTTTTTGCAGATGATGTGGTTCTAATGGCTTCATCGGTCTGCGACCTGCAGCACTCACTGGATCGGTTCGCAACCGAGTGTGAAGCGGCTGGGATGAGGATCAGCACCTCCAAATCTGAGGCCATGGTTCTCAGCAGGAAACCGATGGACTGTCCACTCCAAGTAGGGAATGAGTCCTTACCCCAAGTGAAGGAGTTCAAGTATCTCGGGGTCTTGTTCTCGAGTGAGGGAACAATGGAGCGTGAGATGGGCCGGAGAATCGGAGCAGCGGGAGCGGTACTGCAGTCGCTTTACCGCACCGTTGTGACGAAAAGAGAGCTGAGCCAGAAGGCAAAGCTCTCTGTCTACCGGGCCATTTTCGTTCCTACCCTCACCTATGGTCATGAAGGATGGGTCATGACCGAAAGAACGAGATCGCGGATACAAGCGGCCGAGATGGGTTTTCTCCGCAGGGTGGCTGGCGTCTCCCTTAGGGATAAGGTGAGAAGTTCAGTCATCCGGGAGGGACTCGGAGTTGAACCGCTCCTCCTTCGCGTCGAAAGGAGCCAGTTGAGGTGGTTCGGGCACCTAGTAAGGATGCCACCTGGGCGCCTCCCTAGGGAGGTGTTCCAGGCACGTCCAGCTGGGAAGAGACCAAGGGGTAGACCTAGGACCAGGTGGAGGGATTATATCTCTTCGCTGGCCTGGGAGCGCCTTGGGATCCCCCAGTCAGAGCTGGTTGATGTGGCCAGGGAAAAGAAAGTTTGGGGCTCTCTGCTGGAACTGCTACCCCCGCGACCCGACCACGGATAAGCGGGAGAAGATGGATGGGATGGAACATGAATATTAAAGTCACCTACGATAATGACTTTATCTGTTTTAAGAACCAAAGTTGATAAAAACTCAGCGAGTTCTGATCAGAATTCTGAATAAGGACCTGGAGCACGGTACACTGTAATAAATAAGATTGGATGCAAAGTTTTCCAGGTCGGATGCGTAAGACTAAAAACAAGACTTTCAAAGGAGGTATAATTTAATTTTGGTTTAGTATTGATAAGTAAACTTGAGTCAAAGATGGCTGCAACTCCACCTCCTCGGTCTGTGCCTCGAGCAATATGAGTATTGATATGGCTGGGTGGAGTGGCTTCATTTATGCTGACATATTCTTCATGTCTCAACCAAGTTTCAGTGAGACAGCAAATATCAATATTATAATCTGATATTAAATCATTTACCAATATTGCTTTAGATGCTAGAGATCTTATATTTAAGAGACCACATTTAATCTTCCTGTTTTGTTGCACTGTAGTAGTTGTTACATTTACTTTGATTAGGTTATTATGTATGACACCTCTATTAGGCTTCATCTTGAATTGTCCTTGGACACACACACACACACACACACACACACACACACACCAACACACACACACACACACAACACACACACACACACACACACCACACACACACACACACACACACACACACACACAACACACACACACACACACACACACACACACACACACACAACCACACACACACACACACAACACACACACACACACACACACCGTTAATATTGGGTATTTTATTGGGTTGGGGATTCCTATGGATGACTGCCCAGGAGAGAGCGCAGAGAAGCGTGTAAGACTGCGACTCCGCCTCCTGGTCTCAACTCCAGTTTGTCATGGATTAAGTCCACAAATCCCTGAAATGTTTGCCGAAATGAGATGTGCACCTTCCAAAGTAGGATGAATGCCGTCTCTCTTAATCAGACCAGGTTTTCCCCAGAAGGCTGTCCAATTATTTACGAAGCCCACATCGTTTGCTGGGCACCACCAAGACAACCAGCGCTGAAATGATGACGTGCGGCTATACATGTCGTCATTGATCAGATTGGGGAGGGGACCAGAGAATATTACGGTGTCCGACATTGTTTTAGCATATCTACACACCGAAGCCACATTAACTTTAGTGCATTCTGATTGGCGTAAACGAACATCATTACCACCGACGTGAATAACAATCCTACTGTATTTACGTTTATTTTTAGCCAGCAGTTTAAGATGCGCCTCAACGTCGCCCGCTCTGGCCCCCGGAATGCATGTGACTGTGGAGGCTTTGGTCTCTAAATTCACGTATCTCATAATAGAGCTACCAATAACCAGAGTTGACTCCTCAGCGGGTGCCTCGCTGAGTGGGGAAAATATGTTAGATACGTGAACGGGTTGGTGGGGACCTGTGGGTCTCCTGTAATGCCTCTTCTGAACAGTCACCCAGTCTCCCTGCTGCTCGGGAGTTGTCGGGGGACGGCTAGTAGGAGCTACCTCTTGCGTCCGCACCGACTAACATGGCTTTACTGTAGCTGAGTTACTTTCTAAATGCGGAGCCGGGCTTCTATGGCTATGATTCCCGCCTCCAACCTACAACTATACTACATTTAAACATTTATCGGTACCAGTAAAGGAGGTAGGGAAGTAACCAAACATGAGACAGGTAGAGCAGGAAATAGCACCCGAGGTGGGGAAAGAGCCATGGCTAGCTATCAAGCTAAAGTAGCTACCGTTAGCAAACCCGCAAAAGAGTGTAGGCAACTGTGGAGTTACAGTCGCTAAGAGAAGGAGAGTTGTGGGTGCTTAAGCTGTAGTAACGTGTGATTACAACGTCAGGCAGTTGCCGTGATCAAGAGTTTTAAAACGATCGATTTAAGTTAAGATAATATAAGCTATCAGCAGCAGAACAGGCACACAGGATACCCAGAGGTGACAACCGGAAGTTACAACACGCTTACCGCAACAGTGATGGTCCGTGTAGAAACAGCAGACGAGCCTGTGTGTCAATAAATGTCATTTCCCAACAGGTTCTGTCATGTTTTCTTACCTTGAGGGGTTTAAAATAATAAAATAATAAAAACGTTTGTCCTGTTACTAAGTAACATCGAGTCGCACTTTAATAAAAGATATGTGAAACAAACTGCAGTAAATGTATTCTGCTTCAGCCTGATTTTAAAGAAAACATTATCTTCAAACACTGACCCTGCTTTGAATAGGAGCTAAAAACATGTACCCAGTGACGAGCGGTGAGGTTCATGGCTGCTGAGGCACTGACTCTTTCAGAGTCAGATTTACAAATTATATTTTGACCTTAATCGAAAAATTCGGATATTTTCAAAAGCTTCTTTAGTCTGATGCTCGATTAATTTTAAACAGACCGTTCAACAAAAGGATAACCTAAAATCTAAATATTGGATTGTTCTTTCTTAGTAAGATCCCATTTTCATTACAATGGTGGTCTTACCTTGACTTGAAGATGAAGTCCATGCTATCCTTCTGGACAACATCTCTATTACTTTTTTGTAAAAGTCCTCCTTATCTTCCTCTAGTTTCAAGTCTAGTTTGTTGTTTTGCGTCTACCGTCTCTGCGTAGAATAACAGTAGCAACAAGAACCTGTGGGCTCACGTGCGCCCCCTTCAGTGCGGCAGAGGTTATGGCTGCCTCCCCTGGTGCTTTTTTCAGTGCCGTTGTACGATGAGACCAGCGAGCCTAAATATATCATATATACGTGAAATAAGTTATTTAGAGACTATGGATGGCGAGGACACATGTAATAAAGGGATCTACAACATTACATTGGTGACCTATGAAGAGTTTATCGCCGGCCACTAGAGGGCAGCACCTCACTGCTGTCGCTGACCGGATATGCCGTGCTCTGACCCGGTAGTGCTGAGCGGCCATCTTAGGTCGATTATTGTTCCTTCACTCCGCCTCGAGTTGAGACGTTCATTCACTCACTCATGTATGTATCTGTATTATGTATTTGTGTTATGTTGGTGATGACAGGCATGTATGTAGTACTTTGTCAGCTCATCATGCTGTATTGATCTGTTTCAGGGTGTCGTCATCCTTGTCATTAAACTACCAAAACTGACATCGAGGAGTGTGTTTCTTCATGACGACACCATGGTAGTTGTTGGATGCCCTGTCCCCGGCTGCGGTTCGAATCCGAAGACTTGTCTGAAGCACTCGTCATTGCTCTATTGACGATTCATGGATTTAGCCACCAGCACGCAGCGCCTGTCATGGCCGCGCCAGCCCAGGCCCCAGCCCCTCACGGCCCGAGACTCGATCGGCCCAAAGTTGATGTGGGCGTGTCGATAGAGGAATGGAACGTGTTCATCCGCCGTTGGAACGTATTCCGCGCCGGCTCAGGCATAGGGAATGCCCAGGCCCCCTTCCAGCTGTTTCAGTGCGCTGGGCCTGTACTTGGAGACAGCCTGTTGAAAGCCGTCCCCGACGCCGCTTCCGGACCCTTGCCAGACCTGATCGCCGTCATGCGTTCCCTAGCTGTCATCCCAGTCGCTACATGCGTCCTGCGCACCGAGCTGCTTCAGTTACGCCAGGAACGCGACGAGACATTCCGCGCATTCGCTGCCAGAGTGCGGGGTAAAGCAGAGACATGCGCATATAATGCTGTATGCGAATGTGGTAAGGACGTGGACTACACCGACCACATTATCCGTGATGTTCTGCTCAATGGCATTTATGACTCGGACATACGCCGCGAGACTGGGGACACCTGACGTCCTGGTCAAGCCAGTTAACGACGTAATTGCACTCGTCGAGAACAAAGAGATGGCCCGTAACGCTCTCCCGTCGTCCTCCCTATCAGCTATGTCGTCATTCCGGCGCCTGAAGACGACTCCACAGACGAGCCCCCCCCGAGCCCTGCGGACGGGGCTAAACGTGCCTCGTGCCCGGAATGTAAGAGCGTCTTTAACGTCTTCACGGAGGGGCCTCGCGGGTGGAATCCTAAGCCTCACCAGGTGTGCATCGGCTGCTACAGGGCCCGCCGGCGACAGAGGCGTCAACAGCCGTCGTCCGACAGTCAACAGGCCGCCATGGGGTCAGAGCTGGTTTCCCAGGTCTCGTCGGTGCAAGCTGGAGCCCGCCCTGGCCGACGTCACGGGAGCCATCGCCGACGCCGCGCCCCTACGTCGCACGGCTGTGTCAACAGGCCTGCACCTATCAGACTCGATCACCACATCTTCTCCAAGGGCGAATGGAGACGAGCCAGGCTGAGTGACCACCCCCGTGCATTAATCACCATCTCGATGGACATGCCAGTCGGGCTGAGGGTTGGCACCAGCAACCGGGGCTCGGCCGACGGAGCTCGGATATCCGCCGTCGCGGACACTGGCGCGCAGTCGGACCTTTGGTCTCTAGAGGAGTTCCTGGCCTGCGGTTTCGCGCGGGACGACCTGCGACCCGTCAGCCTCAGCCTGTCGGCCGCCAACCGTTCCCCTATAGCCATCGAGGGAGCGTTCTTCGCTAGGCTCTCGACGACCTGCAGCGGGGGGCGTGTTACATCCTGCCGTTCCATGGTATATGTGAGCAGCTCAGTCCGGGCCATGTACCTCTCCTACGAGTCGTTGCTCAACCTCAGCCTCTTGCCCGTGAACTTCCCGTCGGACGACGTTGCAGGGGGGCCCAAGGACAGGCGTAGCCCTGACACGGCTGACACGCCAGACCAGCCCTTGTCCGTCAATGCAACGAGGTCAACCAACGGCGGCTGCGTGGGGCCAGGTGACCCCCAGGACGCCCAGTGCTCATGTCCTCAGCGCACGGTCCCCCCGGCGCGCCCCGAAGCACTGCCGTTCCCTTGTACGCCAGAGAACAACATCCGGATGAAAGGTTGGCTACTCGGGAGATATGCCTCGTCGACATTCAATACTTGCCCCCATCGGGCACTACCATGCATGGAGGGGCCACCTATCGAGATGCACGTGGACCCCGCAGCTACGCCTAAGGCATGCCACACCGCGGCTACAGTGCCTCTACACTGGCAGCGGAGGGTCCATGATGACCTCCTGCGGGACGAAGCCCTTGGGGTCATTGAACGCGTGCCATACGGCGAGCCAGTGACGTGGTGCCATCGTATGGTAGTCACTCGGAAGCACGACGGTTCCCCCCGCAGGACCGTGGACCTCTCCCCCCTCAACAAGTTCTGCCAACGTGAGACCGTTCCACCTTGCACGCCGCGTCCCGAAGGGCACCTGGAAGACCGTCACGGACGCCTGGAACGGCTACCACAGTGTCCCCCTGCGTGAGTCGGATCGCCACCTCACGACCTTCATCACACCCTTCGGCCGTTGGCGCTACACCAGGGCACCACAGGGTTTCCTGTCATCAGGGGATGGCTACAACCGTCGGTTTGACGCCATCCTCTCGGACTATGAACGCAAGGAACGTTGTGTGGATGACACCATCCACTATGACACTGACCTGGAGCAACACTGGTGGAGGACCATCGACTTCCTGACGCGGGTCGGCCGGTCGGGCATCGTGTTGAACCCGGACAAGCTTCAGTTCGCGGAGAGGTGCGTCGATTTCGCTGGCTTCAGGGTGTCGGAATCTACCATCGAACCGCTCCCGAAATACTTGGACGCCATCCGGGACTTCCCCACCCCAGGCTCCACGACGGACGTCAGGAGTTGGTTCGGCCTTGTCAACCAGGTGGCTAACTACGCCCAGTTGCGTGACACGATGGCCCCATTTAAGCCGTTCCTCAGCCCACGCTGTGTGTTCCTATGGTCCCCCGTTCTGGAGGAGGCATTCCAGACGTCCAAGCAGGCCATAATGGAGGCCATCCGAGAGGGCGTGGAGATCTACGACATGCAGAAGCGTACCTGCCTCCGCCCTGACTGGTCCATGCGTGGCATTGGCTACTTCCTGCTCCAGCAACACTGTCACTGTGCCTCGGGCATACCGGACTGCTGTCCAGGAGGATGGAGGATCACCCTCGCGGGTTCGCGTTTCCTGTCCCCTGCGGAGCAGCGCTATGCGGCCGTCGAAGGAGAGGCCCTAGCTGTGGCCTGGGGTCTGGAACAGACGCGGTACTTCACGCAGGGGTCCGACAACCTCGTCGTGGTCACCGACCATAAGCCATTGGTGAAGATCTTTGGCGACCGCACGCTGGATGAGATTACAAACTCGCGTCTGTTTAGACTCAAGCAGCGCACCCTCCCATGGCGCTTCGACATTGTGCATCTGCCTGGCAAGAGCAACTATGCCGCTGATGCCACGTCAAGGCATCCTTCCCCCTCGGGCTCAGCGAACGGCCTCTCACTGGGGCTGCCGAGCGAGCCTGACGCCGTGGAGTCAGCACTCATGGCCTCCATCCGCGACGACGCGCGGGAGCTCGGAGCCGTCTCTTGGCCCCTCCTCGCACGGGAGACGGCGGCTGACGAATGCCTCGGCCACCTCCTCCAACTCATCGAGCAGGAGGGTGGGATTGACGTTAACGACCCTGCCCTGGCGAGTCTGTCATCGGTCTGTGAGTCCGTCTACGCACAGGACGGCGTCCTGCTCTATCGGGACCGCGTCGTGGTCCCCCCATCCCTCCGTGGGAGAGTCCTTCGGCATCTCCACGCCGCTCACCAGGGGACCTCAGCGATGGGACAGCATGCCCGAGCCATAGTTTACTGGCCCGGGATGTCCGGGGACATTCAGGCCACCAGGGACGGGTGTGCAGACTGCAACCGCAATGCTCCGTCACAGGCGGCTACACCCCCCCTGCCGTCCTCACCCCCGTCCACGCCATTCGAGGCAGTGTTTGCTGACTTCTTCGACTATGGGGGCCGCCACTACCTAGTTGTCGGGGATCGGCTCTCGGGCTGGGTAGAGGTCCTGAGCTCTACGGCGGGTACTGCCCTGGCGGGCTCGGCTGGCCTGGTCCAACACCTCCGTTCGTTCTTCGCCACCTTCGGCGTACCGGAGGAGCTCTCGAGCGACGGTGGTCCGGAATTCAAGGCGAGCCACACTGAGGACTTCCTCCGCTTATGGCACGTCACACACCGTGTGTCCTCCGTTAGCTTCCCGCAGTCGAATGGGAGGGCGGAAGTTGCGGTTAAGTCTGCTAAGCGCCTCCTGATGTCCAACACGGCCCGTCGGGCAGCCTTGATCAGGACCGCTTCCTGCGTGCTATGCTGCAGTTGCGAAACACGCCTGACCCCGACTGCAACCTCTCGCCGGCGCAGATCATCTTCGGCCGCCCCCTTCGTGGATCGCTCTCCTTCGTGAACCGCCTCGAGAAGTTCTCAAACCCGCATATCCGCCTGCTATGGCGCGAGGCATGGGCGGCAAAGGAGGACGCTCTTCGGACCCGTATGTCCCGTACCACCGAGTCTCTGGGGACTCACTCAAGACCGCTCCGCCCATTGGCACTCGGCGAAAGGGTATTCCTCCAGAACCAGCAAGGCCCGAGCCCCCACAAATGGGACAGGTCAGGGATTGTGGTGGAGTTGCTGGGCTACGACCAGTATCGGGTCAGGGTTGACGGTTCGGGACGTCTGACACTGCGCAACCGTCGGTTCCTCCGTGCATACACGCCGGCCACGCCCTGCGCCCGTGAGCAGTCGGCTGCGCCGCCGCCCGCTGCCCTGGGACATCAGCCCCCACCTGTCCACCCGGGCTGGGAGACGCCCCAGGGGATTGCTCGGCGGCCGGCTGATAGACCCCGCGACTCGGCTATGGGCGCTTCCCCGCCGGCGCCTGCTGATGAGGCGTCCCCTGACCTCACTGTTCCTACGGGTGCCTTCCTGGGCGCACCGCTCACGGTGCCGCAGTCGCCGCCGGCGCCGCTGAGGAGGCCGCCTGCACGTTACGAACCCGAGTCCGGCAGCTGGATACGGGATTTAGACCGTTAATCTATTCCAGCACATAGCTTTCCGGTCTGGGGGGGATGAAGAGTTTATCGCCGGCCACTAGAGGGCAGCACCTCACTGCTGTCGCTGACCGGATATGCCGTGCTCTGACCCGGTAGTGCTGAGCGGCCATCTTAGGTTTATTGTTCCTTCACTCCGCCTCGAGTTGAGACGTTCATTCACTCACTCATGTATGTATCTGTATTATGTATTTGTGTTATGTTGGTGATGACAGGCATGTATGTAGTACTTTGTCAGCTCATCATGCTGTATTGATCTGTTTCAGGGTGTCGTCATCCTTGTCATTAAAATACCAAAACTGACATCGAGGATGTGTTTCTTCAACCTACAGTGAGATGGTAACAGCATGGGCTTAGTGCCCGCGCTCCAGCCAGTTTCTGTGGGGTGACGCATTCTGAGGTGAGGCAGACCTCATCTGTGCTCACCTCACCCCACAGGAACTGGCTGGAGCGCGCTCACAAAATTAGTGCCCGCGCTCCAGCCAGTTCCTGTGGGCTTACGTGAGGCAGAGCACGTCCCTGCCTACTTCTCATCGCTCCCGTAGTTGTAGCGGAGCTCGGTAAATTTGCTGATTTTGACTATAAAAAAGCGATTGGAATCAAAACATAAATCACACTTACAACACAGATCAGTGGAGACATTTGATTATTATTACTATTTAGTTTTTCTTAGTTGTTTTTCCGTTACATTGGAGTATGACAGGTGAGGCTCTGCTCCCCTCCCTCCCCTGACTGCACGTCGCTGCATGTACCATATGTGTGTAAACATCCCTACATAATCTAAATGTTAGAACATATATATTGTTATTTTGTTAAATTAAACATGAAATACAGGTGTGAGAGTTGAATGAAAGCTGCTTCTGGCGCATGTTAGAGTCTTAAACGAGCCCGACAACAAGAGGAGTCTGAGTTCATCCTGTCTTCAGAAACAGAGAAACCTTTCAAATAAAAGTCCCTCAAAGAGAAGCCAGTCTTCAACAGAATCTAAATAAATCATTTTCTAGAGTTTAAAATAAACTGCTGGTCTCACACTACATTCATATATATATATTATAACTATAACTATAGGCTTTATTTGTATGAATCAATTAACTTAAATTCACTTTTATAATTACTCTTGGTACTGTGACAACGTTTGAGTATTTAAAAACTATTATTTAAGTTTTTTTTTAGTCAAGTGTCAGAGTAAAAGAAGTAAAAGAACATCCTATAAACTGAGAAGGGAACAAATAATCAGTGTGAATATCTGTTGAAACTGAAGACACAATGTCCCATTCTCTGGTTCTGCTGTGTATGGGTACGTCTTTCTGTTTTTGTTATCATTTCTGTTTATTTCACTCAGTTTTCTTTCTGTGAGTTCCTGAGAGGCTGTGCAGAGTACGCTGACTTTTATTTAAAAATAATAATCGCGTTAATGAAAAAGGTTCAAAAATTATAAGATTTGAATTGAAATACTTTAAATTTATCGAATTACATTCAATTACAAGTTTTATTTGTATTTGAGGTAAAGTATTGGTACTCAGTGGTGGGTGCTGCTTTTATTTGAAGGTAATCTTACTTGATCATTAAAGGACACCTATTCTGCAAAATCCACTTTTCATGTCTCTTCTACATCAACATGTGTCCCTCTTCTTCATGTCTCTTCTACATCAACATGTGTCCCCTTTCTTCATGTCTCTTCTTCATCAACATGTGTCCCCTCTTCTTCATGTCTCTTCTACATCAACATGTGCCCTCTTCTTCATGTCTCTTCTTCATAACATGTGTCCCCTCTTCTTCATGTCTCTTCTACATCAACATGTGTCCCCTCTTTCATGTCTCTTCTACATCAACATGTGTCCCCTCTTCCTCATGTCTCTTCTACATCTACATGTGTCCCCTCTCTTCATGTCTCTACATCAACATGTGTCCCCTCTTCTTCATGTCTCTTCTACATCAACATGTGTCCCCTCTTCTTCACGTCTCTTCTACATCAACATGTGTCCCCTCTTCTTCATGTCTCCTCTACATCAACATGTGTCCCCTCTTCTTCATGTCTCTTCTACATCAACATGTGTCCCCTCTTCTTCATGTCTCTTCTACATCAACATGTGTTCCCTCTTCTTCATGTCTCTTCTACATCAACATGTGTCCCCTCTTCTTCATGTCTCCTCTACATCAACATGTGTCCCCTCTTCTTCATGTTTCTTCTTCATGCCTCTTCTACATCAACATGTGTCCCCTCTTCCTCATGTCTCTTCTACATCAACATGTGTCCCCTCTTCTTCATGTCTCTTCTACATCAACATGTGTCCCCTCTTCTCCATGTCTTCTACATCAACATGTGTCCCCTCTTCTCCATGTCTCTTCTACATCAACATGTGTCCCCTCTTCTTCATGTCTCTTCTACATCAACATGTTCCCCTCTTCTTCAGTCTCTTCTACATCAACATGTGTCCCTCTTCTCCATGTCTCTTCTACATCAACATGTGTCCCTTTCTTCATGTCTCTTCTACATCAACATGTGTCCCCTCTTCTTCACGTCTCTTCTACATCAACATGTGTTCCCTCTTCTGTCCCTCTACATCAACATGTGTCCCCTCTTCTTCATGTTTCTTCTTCATGTCTCTTCTACATCAACATGTGTCCCTCTTCTTCATGTCTCTTCTTCATCAACATGTGTCCCCTCTTCTCCATGTCTCTTCTACATCAACATGTGTCCCCTCTTCTTCATGTCTTTCTACATCAACATGTGTCCCCTCTTCTTCATGTCTCTTCTACATCAACATGTGTCCCCTCTTCTTCATGTCTCTTCTACATCAACATGTGTCCCCTCTTCTCCATGTCTCTTCTACATCACCATGTGTCCCCTCTTCCTCATGTCTCTTCTACATCAACATGTGTCCCCTCTTCTTCACGTCTCTTCTACATCAACATGTGTCCCCTCTTCTTCATGTCTCTTCTTCATCAACATGTGTCCCCTCTTCTTCATGTCTCCTCTACATCAACATGTGTCCCCTCTTCTTCATGTCTCTTCTAAATCAACATGTGTCCCCTCTTCTCCATGTCTCTTCTACATCAACATGTGTCCCCTCTTCTTCATGTCTCCTTACATCAACATGTGTCCCCTCTTCTTCATGTCTCCTCTACATCAACATGTGTCCCCTCTTCTTCATGTCTCTTCTTCATCAACATGTGTCCCCTCTTCTTCATGTCTCCTCTACATCAACATGTGTCCCCTCTTCTTCATGTCTCTTCTACATCAACATGTGTCCCTCTTCTTCATGTCTCTTCTACATCAACATGTGTCCCCTCTTCTTCATGTCTCTTCTTCATCAACATGTGTCCCCTCTTCTTCACGTCTCTTCTACATCAACATGTGTCCCCTCTTCTTCATGTCTCCTCTAAATCAACATGTGTCCCCTCTTCTTCATGTCTCTTCTACATCAACATGTGTCCCCTCTTCTCCATGTCTCTTCTACATCAACATGTGTCCCCTCTTTTCATGTCTCTTCTACATCAACATGTGTCCCCTCTTCTCCATGTCTCTTCTACATCAACATGTGTCCCCTCTTCTTCATGTCTCTTCTACATCAACATGTGTCCCCTCTTCTTCACGTCTCTTTACATCAACATGTGTCCCCTCTTCTTCATGTCTCCTCTACATCAACATGTGTCCCCTCTTCTTCATGTCTCTTCTACATCAACATGTGCCCCTCTTCTTCATGTCTCTTCTACATCAACATGTGTCCCCTCTTCTTCATGTCTCTTCTACATCAACATGTGTTCCCTCTTCTTCATGTCTCTTCTACATCAACATGTGTCCCCTCTTCTTCATGTCTCCTCTACATCAACATGTGTCCCCTCTTCTTCATGTTTCTTCTTCATGTCTCTTCTACATCAACATGTGTCCCCTCTTCCTAATGTCTCTTCTACATCAACATGTGTCCCCTCTTCTTCATGTCTCTTCTACATCAACATGTGTCCCCTCTTCTCCATGTCTCTTCTACATCAACATGTGTCCCTCTTCTTCATGTTTCTTCTTCATGTCTCTTCTACATCAACATGTGTCCCCTCTTCCTAATGTCTCTTCTACATCAACATGTGTCCCCTCTTCTTCATGTCTCTTCTACATCAACATGTGTCCCTCTTCTCCATGTCTCTTCTACATCAACATGTGTCCCCTCTTCTTCATGTCTCTTCTACATCAACATGTGTCCCCTCTTCTCCATGTCTCTTCTACATCAACATGTGTCCCCTCTTCTTCATGTCTCTTCTACATCAACATGTGTCCCTCTTCTTCATGTCTCTTCTACATCAACATGTGTCCCCTCTTCTTCATGTCTCTTCTACATCAACATGTGTCCCCTCTTCTTCATGTCTCTTCTACATCAACATGTGTCCCCTCTTCTTCATGTCTCTTCTACATCAACATGTGTCCCCTCTGTGTAAAGAGACTCTGAAAGTTTCAGGAACAAAGATTCTCTCTCTTTTTGATCCATTTCTATAAAAACCTGTCTGAAAATGAGCTGATCAGATTTTGGCCACTTGATGATGTCATCACGATGTTTTGTCTTGTGTAACCATTAGCCAATCACCAACCAAGGTAACCCCCCCCCCCCCCTTATCACCTGAATCTCCTCCTAGAGCACCTTGAGTTCTTTGTAACCAAATGTCTCTCAGAGGGGCGTGGGGAGGGCTCCTTATTTTCATCTAAAGTAACAGACAGAGCATCAGCACTTTGGAAACAGGGCTGAAACAGAGGGGATTATGGGTAATGCTGCAATGATCTGTTTGGTGTTTCAGCCAATCAGAGACAGGCTCTGGATATATCTGAAACCTGGGAGATATTGATGAGGAAGAGGATGATAGGGGACCTTTAATACCCTCCATACTTCCGTCTAGACTTTTATTTTGAAGTTCTGTTGTGTGTTTCCTGCAGCCTCCTGGCTGTGCAGAACAGAGAGGATGCTGGGATATTCCTGCTGCTGTCCACCACGGGTCATTACTCTCTGTTCCCGCTGCTCTTCACCTGCGCAGGTAACACAGCGACACACCTGTCAGATGTCCCAGCCAATCAGACGAGGGATGTTCAGTGGATGGGGGAGAATTACCCAATCACATGTCTTCATCTGTTAGAAAACTCTCCCTGGTCTCCGGCTTGATCTTCAATCTCAGGATCCATGTATCTGTGATCCTCTCCAGAATGGAAGGAGTCATCACATACAGAGCATCAACTAGTTCCTGAACAGTGTCCTTCACATGCTGATATACAAGAGAGGGAGTTACACAGTCACAAGATGGAGGAATAGAAAGCAGTATTCAATGTTTACTTCAGATCAGCTCCACGTCAGAAATGATCATGCTTGTCATCTGTCTCTCTCCATAGAGGCTGAATCATCATGTTCATCACATAGCTATCATATGCCTCAAACAGTCCTGATGCTCTTCTAGGTAATCATACATCCTGTCATGTTCACAGCTA
Source organism: Dissostichus mawsoni (assembly GCA_011823955.1). Taxonomy (NCBI): domain Eukaryota; kingdom Metazoa; phylum Chordata; class Actinopteri; order Perciformes; family Nototheniidae; genus Dissostichus; species Dissostichus mawsoni. The sequence goes on from JAAKFY010000117.1 coordinate 73,652, forward strand.
CAGTTGGGATACCTTAGTTAGCATGTGCTACTCTCATGTTGGAGGAGGACATTCAGTATATTAGGAAGAGCAAGAGTTACCTCAGAGAATAAATAAAAGAGGATCAATACATCAGTTACCTCTGCTCAGAGGATCAATACATCAGAGTTACCTCTGCTCAGAGGATCAATACATCATTTTTGCAGTGTGATGGGGGGGGGTGTTTCACACGATGACCTCAAACACCTCCAGGCTATGAGAGGGCTTCAGTATTAATCTACAATGTAGAAAAAAATAAAAACCTTCGAATGAGTAGGTGTGCACAAACTTTTGACTGGGACTGTATATGAGCATATATATATAGAATTCATTTTTTGTATGTGTGTATTTATATACAGACACACATGGAAACCCACCTCCTAAGTTTGCAGTTAAAATGCTGTAATATTTCAAATGTAGGGTCCTGACCAACATCGTAGAAAGTGGATGACTTACGGTAGGCCTATTTCCTTTATAAGCTTTCTGTCTTCCTGCCTCTACAAACATGTTTTTGGATTGTCTGTTTCATTGATTTTCTGTATTAATATTGAATTGAATCAGTAGAAGAAAATGATTGATTGAGTCATATGTATTTTAACAGTATGTTTCAGAAGTATGTTGTATAGATAGTATATTTCCGTCATGGCCAAAGGGGCCTATGGGCAATGGGCTCCATGGGGCGGTTCCCTACTCACACTAGTCTCATATCGCCAGCATCATATTTAATCATCACTCCTTAATGTTCTATGTAAATATATTTGTGTGGAGTGATGAGGCCGGAGCCTAGACACCAAACTATGCTGCTGTTAATAAACATTTCCAATGTGACTGAACTAGTTTTATCATGTATTGTCAAATCATATTTAATACTTTGATTCAGTCATATATTTTTTTATTCAGACCTCTAAATGGACTGAGCCCCTCATTTCTAAATAGCAAATGTCCTCTTTTAGAACTCAAAGCCCTTGAAACTTGAACCATTGTTTGATTTCAGGGAACAAAGAAATCAAACAATGGTTCAAGTTTCTAACGTCTACAAACCATGATGAGGTTAACCTGAAGGTGCTGGAGACCCAGGCCTGGCCGGAGGTCTCTGAGAACAAAAGATGGACTCCTCTCAGGTCAAGTTCAGCTCTTTATTAAAGATCAAACCAATCATCTCTCAAAGGCACAGAGTCTGATAGAATCAGAAAGAAACAACAAACCCGTCAGAAATGTCCTATCATTCACTTATCAATAACTATGTATTAGTTTGTATACAGGTATTATTATTCATTGCATACATCCACTGGCATCATATTCTTATCTCGTCGGACTGGAAAATACCTGCTGCTCCCTCTCCCTCTATCAATAATGGATTATAAGAATCATAAATCAATAATTGTGAGTATGTATAAGTACTTAACATGTAAGAATCAATAATAAGAAGATTGTAAAACATAAAATGATTATATGATGTGAACATTAGAGTAAATACCAAGAAAATAGCTAAACAAAATTAATAGAGAAACTCCCTCTGGAGGGAACAGGGATTTGAGCCTTTTCAGAACATTTACATTACACTAAAACCTATAGAACTACAGCAGAGGGAACACCACAGAAGAAGAATAGGAACTCTTTAAAACCTGTGAGACCTGCTGCCTTCATTTCAGAGAGAAGCAGCGCGTGTTGTGATGATGGTCAGGGGTCTTTCAAAGGTTCTACTGTTTCTTTTTCTCTTTATTACTGTACATCATGGCTGCTGCTGCTTCTCCTACTGCTCCTGATACTTCTTTTACTACTACTACTGCTGCTTCTCCTACTGCTCCTGATACTTCTTTTACTACTACTACTGCTGCTTCTCCTACTGCTCTGATCGTTGCTCCTGTTGCTGCTCCTGATCCTACTATCACTGCTGCTCTTCCTACAGCTCTTGCTCCTGTTGCTGTTCCTAATGCTACTCCTACTGTTGCGCCTGCTCCTACTACTGCTCCGATCCCTGCTCCGATCCCTGCTGCTGCCATTGATTTTCCTATTAGTGCTCCTGCTACTGCTACGATTCCCGCTCCTGCTAAGGCTACTATTACTGCTGTTACTACTACAGCTGTTCCAAACCACACATAAGGTTCCATTTTCACCCATACGCTTTTGTTTATGTCAGCAGCACCACCTGAAGCCCCTACCAGGTTCCTTTCTTCTCTAAGGAAAGTCTCAGCCATCCTGAACCACTCGTCTGTGTAGTGCTGTCCTCCGTTAGCTGAGACCATCTCATCTATCTTAGACAGGAAGGTTCTGACCTGCTCTCTGCTTCTCTTGGTGTTGTTGTCAAACACACAGTATCTACCTCCACACATGGAGACCAGCTTAGAGACATGATCGTTCTTCTTCATCAAACCCTCAATGGACTGACCTTTGAGGACGTCTCCATGAGTGAAAAGCACCATGGAGTACTTCAGAGCATCACCTTTAAAGAGTTTAGGAAGGAGCTCAAACAGCTTGATGTCATCTTCAGTGATTCTGCCTACTCTGACCACGATAACGAAGGCATGTACTCCTGGACTCGCCCTCTACAGCAGACCTCATGATCTGCAGGTACAACTCCTTTGGAGTAAGATCTTTATCAGTGAACCCTGGAGTATCGACCACCGTGACCTTACAGCCCTCCACTGTGGCGGATGCAGAGGTCGTCCTTTGAGTGACTGAATCAAAGTCAGCAGCTGATTGGAACTTCTCAGATCTCAGGATGGTGTTTCCAGAGGAACTTTTCCCAGCTCCAGGAAGACTGAGCATCACGATCCTCCTCTCTTTGGAAACACCAGCTGGAAGACAGAAACCAGGTTATAATTAATTAAGAATTAATCTCTGTACAAGTACCGTCAGTAAAACAATTCTAACCAGAATATGAATGTTTCTCAGAATGACACACTGTCTTGGTCTGAAGCACTGAACACTTTAACATCTAACACCAGAAGCTGTTAGGATTCACTCTGAACTCACATTGAGGGATCTACGTCAGTTACCATTTCATCCAAAGACATTACTGAACATTAATAAAGACGTTACTGAACATTAATAGAGAGCATTGGACCGAGCAGTACCTGGTGGATCAGGTTGATCCTCAGTTTTCAGGTGGCCAGACTTCAGCAGCAGATTTCTGGCTTGTTCTTCATCATCAGACTTATTGTCAAAGAGGTGATACCTCCCATCAAACATCTGAACAACTTTCGGAAGCTGAGCTTCATCTCCTTCTGCAAAGATGAACTCCTCCAAAGTCTTTCCCTCTAAAGCATCTCCTCCAGTGAAGAGGAGGTAACTCTTCTCTAACCCTCTGCCCCCGAGGACTTTCATTGCTGTCTTCAGCGCCTCCTGGTCTTCCTTTGTGAAGCGTCCGACTCTGAAGGTCACCAGAAACAGACAGCGCCTGGAGGACTTCAGGAGACCCTGACAGAACTGTTTAATCTTCCTCTCTGTTTCCTTGCTGTCTAATAGTCCTGGAGTGTCGACCACTGAGATCTGTTTCCCAAACACACTTCCTGTTTGCTCAGAGATTTCTGTCGTCATTGACCTGAAACGCAGCTCAGACTTAAACGCTGGTCGTCCCAGGATGGTGTTTCCAGAAGCACTTTTACCAACTCCTGTTTTACCGAGCAGGACGATGGTGAGATCTGGATCCATGGCTGAGGATCAGAAAACCTGCAGGAGAAAAGGATCAGATTCAGGAAGGTACAAACACTTGAGTTGTATTTGTGGAAAACACTTCAAGTGCATAGTCTTGTAAAATATAATGCTATCAATGTTTAACTCTGGTTAATCATTAAACTACAGCCACATGTTATCATATCAATAGACAGTTAGGGTTAAGGGAAGTTTATGTTCTGAATTACATAAGTTGTAAGGTGTGTGTGTGTAGGCATGTGTGTAGGCTTGTGTGTGTGTGTGTGTGTGTGGTGGTGTGTGTGTGTGTGCGTGTAGGCATGTGTGTAGGCTTGTGTGTGTGTGTGTGTGTGTGTGTGTGCGTGTAGGCATGTGTGTGTGTGTGTGTGTGTGTAGGCATGTGTGTAGGCTTGTGTGTGTGTGTAGGCATGTGTGTAGGCTTGTGTGTGTGTGTGTGTAGGCATGTGTGTGTGTGTGTGTGGTGTGTGTGTGTGTGTGTGTGGCATGTGTGTGTGTGTGTGTGTGTAGGCATGTGTGTAGGCATGTGTGTGTGTGTAGGCTTGTGTGTGTGTGTGTGTGTGTGTGTGTGTTTGTGTGTGTGTGTAGGCATGTGTGTAGGCATGTGTGTGTGTGTGCGTGTGTGTGTGTGTAGGCATGTGTGTGTGTAGGCATGTGTGTGTGTGTGTGTGTGTGTGTGTAGGCATGTGTTGTGTGTGTGTGTGTAGGCATGTGTGTGTGTGTGTGTGTGCGTGTGTGTGCGTGTGTGTAGGCATGTGTGTGTGTGTAGGCATGTGTGTGTGTGTGTGTGTGTAGGCATGTGTGTGTGTGTGTGTGTGTGTGTGTGTGTGTGTGTGTGTGTGTGTGTGTGTGTGTGTGTGTGTGTGTGTGGACTCTAAATCAGGTCTGCTAAGGTGTGGCTGTTGGCAGCACATCCATGTTGTGTCTGTCAGGTGATCTGATTTCATCTCATCACTGCTCTGCCATTTTACTGATCTTACATAATGATAAGAGGAAGTGAAACAAACGTGTTATTGGTTGGATTTAATTTAATCAGATTTAAAAACAGTAAAAGTTCAAATCCAGCTTCAAACAAGCAAAACGCTCTTTACTCTGTTATTCACAAAAAACCACAGAATGTGACACACACACACACACCACACACACACACACACACACACACACACACACACACACACACACACACACCACACACACACACACACACACACACACACACACACACACACACACACACACACACACACACACACACACACACACACACACACACACAACACACACACACACACACACACACACACACACACACACACACACACACACACACACACACACACACACACACACACACACACACACACACACACACACACACACACACACACACACACACACACACACACACACACACACACACGTAATTCTGAAACGTTTAAATAATTCATTTTCATAATTTCCTTAAATACTAAGTAGAACTTTTAATGTAAAACTCAGCTTCTGGGGATCATGTTATAATTGCTTCAGTTGATTTCATAACTGATCCAAAAGTTCAGATACATTTTGTATGAAATCAATAAATGGTGCGCTTCTACCGACACATTACAAATCATGAATACATTCAAACAACCACCTTATTTCATATTAACGACATTATTCAATGTGTGTGTGTCTTGTTCTGTGTAATGAGTTTAATGTTCGGACGTTGCCCTGGTGTGACTGGTTAGTTAAATGACTTCATGGCGAGTGTGTTGTTTAAAAGTTTAACAGGCATGTAATGTTTATTAGGCATAAATATTCAAACATTATTTGGGTCATTCTTTGTATTAAATGACATCTGAATTCAGTTATTCCCTCACTCATCGCTCAGTTTAAAGGTACATTTCTGACTTTAATTATTTTATTATATTTCTCCGCACCCTCAGTAATTAGTGATCATTAAATCTGAACTTTGATGTCTTTTTCATTCCTACTGAATCTGAATTATTTCCCTTCTGAACACCAAAAAATGTGATTAATAAAGGGTTTTTTTTTTAAACAGAGCCAACCCGTCTCTATATTTCTGACTTAACGTCTGTGTCAGAGCCAGTATTTTGATTTGATAAGAAAGGCCACCTAATTGTGACGTATGTAGTCAACGCACTGTAAAGGACTACAATTCCCACGGGGCCTGCGCTAAAGCCTCAGTGATGGGCAGCAACCTGTTTGAGAGACGCCGCAGAGGAACAGTTTTTAACCCTACACGTATAAATCGTACAAGTACCCTTTAAGTTATGAAGTTATATAAGCATTATCAAGAAAGACAGAGTACCTAAGTTGTTTGTTATTTGATTTGAGTTTTGCCTATTTCTTTTGAATATTGTAAAGGCCTGTTTTCTTTGTTGCATGTGCAAAAGTTTGTTATTTTATTTTTGAGCAAACACATCGCAACATCATCTAAACCATCGGAGCCAAGCAACACTTGAGTAATTTAAAGGAAAGAAACGAGTTAGAACTGTCTGTTTAAGGCGTCTAGTGGCTTGATGGAAAGACAAGGAAGGAAGCCACGAGTAGACAGACAGTCTGTGTGTCGACGGCTTTACACTTTATTCTGTTCATGATTTACCTCCAGAAGATTCAACTTTATTAACACGTTCAGCTGTTTGCTCCATTTCAACATCAAGTCGCAGTTTGTGGTCATTTCTCAAAACCGAAAGTAAAAAACACACAGACTAAAATAACCTGGAGTTAAATTAGCAGAAAAAGGGATTTAAACTAAGACCATTATTTCCCTTTATCATGTATTTCAGTTGAGCAAGTTTAATATTATCTATAAACTGGACACTCACCTGTAGACAATAATCAGGATCGCCTCGATGTCTCGTCTGAACTGCGCTCTCAATGAGGAAGGGCTCTTATATCCTCACCTTCAAAATAAAAGCACCACACAGAGTACCATTATACTCCAATACAAATAAAACTGGTTTATGACTGAATTAGATAACATTATAATGTAGGCCAATTTAATAAACAAATTCATCATTTTATTACTAGATTTTTTTAACCCTTTTAAGTGATCACTTTAATAAAAGTCACTGGCCCAGTTCCAAACCCCACCCTACCCACTCCCCCTCCCTGGCAGAGTGAACTCAGTCTCTCAGTTGGAGGGAAGAAAAACAGCAGCAGATTTGGAACAAACTCCCCTCTCTCCAGCAGAAACAGGACATGCCGTACATTTTCGTAACAACGGTTTCAAATCAGCATCTCTTGGATTAAAAAATTAAAAAAATAAAACTCAAAACATCTTTAAAGGGAGGCAATGCTCATGACACGCATTTTTAAATAATTATCATCCGATAAAACAGACCAGTCTCTGCCAGTCTTTATTTATTTATTTTAATCTGATGACGTTATCAGTGATTTTAAGCTGATTAATTACCGAAATAACATCAACCCTGTGGGCGGCGCCATTTTGACGAGTCACATGACTTATTTTACCGGACGTGACGTGACTATGCGTTCGGACAAAATTACGTATGTGCTTCGTCCATGTTGTTTACTGTAGGAATTAATTATAATTAAAAATAATAATGAATCTGTGGTAGCAATATATGTATATTATTTACACTGTGAAATGTCGGTATATCTAAGGAAATATGTATGAAACTATTACTTTTTAATGATGAATTAAACAAATAGATGTTTGGCCTGAAATGAACGCTTTTCTTATTTAATATTCACGATTGATTTATCATCTTCATCATCATCATCATCATCATCATCATCATCATCATCATCAGGCCTTTTCTTTTGGCATTGTATTTTTGACATGCTTGACAATCGGCACTACAATTTAAAAATATTGTGCATATGTTAATTTTAATTGTAAAGTATATAATGCTAAGAAGAAAGGGCTGTACCCGTCAGATGTACCCACCTTTCATTTATTGGTTCAACCAAAGAGGTGCGTTTCACATCCTTCATGGCAACCAGTGCTGTTCTCAATACAGCTTCTTCTAACACCACAGTGCCGAGTTCCCTGAGTAAACATATGCAATCCAAGTCGTCTGTGACCAGTTTATCTTCAAGCTCTTCAAGCTCATGACAACATATGTTCATCAGAGGATTGTCCATGGCTACACACCGACTGCAAGTACACCATTCATGTACAGGTCTCCCTACTCGCCCCCCGAAATCAATTGCACGAGTAAAGGGATCGTCTCCAGCAAGATCACCGTGCTGTTCATCCTCATCGTCACTATTCCTGACGGTTCTGGCCACTTGGCTCGAACCGGCTGAATTCCCCCAATCTCTCCACATTGCTCCAAACTTCTTCCTCGGCTGACGAGTCCCAACTCAAATACTCCGCCATGTTTTCGTCGAACGAGCTGTTCCTGCTTGGAATATACAGGTTTTGATAAAAAAGAGCTATAAAATCATTATTTACCGGGAATATCGCTGATTTCTTCAGGGTATGGTTTAAACATAATGTTTCACTAAATACTGACGTTTTGATTAATTATCTAATGAGTAGACCCTTCCTTTAATGGTGTTTATTTTTTGTAAACCACTTTTTGTTTTAAAATCTGATTTTAATAAGCTGCTTAGTTTTCGCAACAGTCCCTGTAAATATACACAACTTTATATTAAAATGCACACAATTAATGTTTTCTAGACTAAACACAGTTATGATCCTAAGTTAAAAACAATACGAGGTAACATGAAGCTGTTAACATCTGAAATATTTAATGTCTATCTTGTTCTGCAGTTTATCAGTTAATGTTTGCAGGAACTATTTGTAAGCAGTGTGTTTCCTGACGGACGGACACACACACACACACACACACACACACACACACACACACACACACACACACACACACACACACCACACACACACACACACACACACACACACACACACACCACACACACACACACACACACACACACACACACACACACACACACACACACTCAGTGTTTCCTGACGGACACACACACACTCAGTGTTTCCTGACGGACACACACACACACACACAGTGTTTCCTGACGGACACACTCCGTGTTTCCTGACGAACACACACACAGTGTTTCCTGACGGACACACACTCCGTGTTTCCTGACGGACACACACAGTGTTTCCTGACGAACCACACACAGTGTTTCCTGACGAACACAGACACAGTGTTTCCTGACGGACACACACTCCGTGTTTCCTGACGAACACACAATCCGTGTTTCCTGACGGACACACACACAGTGTTTCCTGACGGACACACACTCCGTGTTTCCTGACGGACACACAATCCGTGTTTCCTGACGGACACACACACAGTGTTTCCTGACGAACACACACACAGTGTTTCCTGACGAACACACACACAGTGTTACCTGACGGACACACAATCCGTGTTTCCTGAAGAACACACACACAGTGTTTCCTGACGAACACACAGACTCCGTGTTTCCTGACGGACACACACTCCGTGTTTCCTGACGGACACACACACTCCGTGTTTCCTGACGAACACACACACTCCGTGTTTCCTGACGAACACACACACTCCGTGTTTCCTGACTGTTGGATTTTGGAGCACACCCCTCTGAGTGGTTTAAGGTTCGAGCCCGCTCCGCGCCGTTCGTTTGATGAGTGGTCTGCTATGAAAGGAAGGGCTCAGACACAGAGATATGAGATTAACAATAAGCTGATTTAATGGTAAAAACAACAGTACAAATAACGAAGTACTAATATAACGAAGTACTTCGGGCCTCCGCTCTTCCACCGTGCGCTGTACGTATCAGACAGTCAGACCGAACAGAGGCCCGCGGTACAGAATTCACAATATTTATGCACACAAATGCAGAGGAGTTCTGTGGGAGGAGTTGTGTCGGTTGCTCCTCCCTAGGTGTTCATCCATTGGTGGACTCACTCCTGGGCGAATCAGAGTGAGTCAGCCATAACCGTGGGAAGTTTGGATCTCCTGCGCCGCCGATCAGTCCCAGGCCATCTTTTATGGCAGCCCTAAATAAACAATTCTGGGTTGAACGGGGGAGGTACCAATCCTTATCTTCGTTTATCCTCAGCACCTGGCCGTACCACTCCGTATCCCAATCTTTCTCTCAGTACAATCTCTGCATAGACTCAATGGTGTCAGTTTTATTACCTTTCTCCTGCAACCCCCCCCCCTCCTATCCCCATTAAAAACCCGGGGGGGCGACTGGATCCACTACATTCCTAAGTCAACGCACACACAATTGAGCACAGCAAACAAAATAATACCATCAGGAGACCTTTTTGCCCTGGTTTCATAAGCATACATTTTACACAGACTATTGATATGTGGGCCAAGGTTATAATTATACCTAACAGGTTATACAGATTCCTTTAATCCCCCTTTTGATCTCACCTCAAGAGATCAATTCACACAAAGCATTCGAAACATAACCACTGTCATTCTTTTCTACTGCGTCTGTCCCCCAACATTATATAAATCCATCAGAAGCTGGGATTTAGAGTACCTTAAACCTTTGGGGACTGCCCACCAGAACAACCTCTTATGACAGTGGAGGGAGACCAAAGTATGTTAAAACTGCATCCTTGTCTGCTGAGCCATCATACTGTCCTCTCCTTCCGATGCATAAGCCAACAAGGGCATTTGGTACGGAGGGACAGCTTTTCCTTCAATGGTGGAACTGATGAATCTAACACACAATGAGCGGATACAAGGCACACAACAACAACCACATGTTACTAAAATGGCAATAAAAGTAGCTATAGAAATAAAAAGACATTATTAAACCTTTCCATTGACCAAACATGTTTGTAAACCATTCCTCCAAGGGGTTGTGTATCCCTGATTGTTCATGCATAGTTATGGATAGTGTGCGAAGGCCTTCTAAAGCCTTTGTGACGGAACCGTCCGGAGCCGTATTGTTTGGAATGAAAGTACAACACATATCACCAAACATTGAACACACACCTCCTTTCTCAGCTAACAGCATGTCAAGGGCCATTCTATTCTGAACTGCCATAAGGGAAGTCGGCCCCAGCTGTTCAGCGAGTCCTTCTACAGCGTCCCTAGTGAGATTAGCTAAACGGAGCACATTGTAATGTACATAGTTGATCCTGTCTACATTATTCCATCACTACCTGCTTGGAAAGTGAAGGTTTGTTTAGGAGACATTTTGGTAACAACTACCTCATGTTTGGCCCGTTTTACCCTAGTTACGGACTCCTCTGGCGGGGGAATGGAGTCTGGGTGGTCAATGGAATCATTAAAACAAAAATAAAGGCAAGGGTGAACACACATTATTTCTGTTATTAATAATAGGAGATTTACTAGGACACAAGGAATTAACACCCAATCAAATAATAAGGCTATTCGCTAATGGGCCATATAACTAAGAATGGTGTTTAAGATACAAACAGTGTCCCAAGTAAACCACGATTCCCACTAGCAGAGTACACCAACAAACAATAAGGAAGTGTAATCCACAGTCTGTCATTATTGTGTTGTGTTGCAACAGACTTTGCTTCAGAAGTTCCCATCACAGTACAGATTAAACAAACCAGATGCAACTGTTGAACTAAGCAATATGTCAAACTATTCCTGTGCCTCTTCCTATGTATACCTTTTAATAACACTCAACATGCTATTATCTGGCACAACATCCTGTTTGCTTCTTTTATCTTCCCTGCACACTACTAAGACACCACTTCAATTCACCCATATCTCCTCTTTATTGTCACTTGCCACTCAAAAACATGTGCATAACAGCACCTTTAATCAGTGGTCCGTGTTATTGTAATTAGGTTCCTCTGAACACAATGCTAAAATCTCCTAAGGAGATTCTTTAAAACAGGGGTAAAATAGTACCCTGTAATGGTAAATACTGTGCTCCCAGAACCTGTTAAATATAAGGTTCAGTAATTGGGGAGACTTTCACTGCCTTAATTATAGGCCTAACCTCTGTTATATATAACCTACTACTCTTATTAGAAAGAGGCCCTATAGGTGGGCATACAAATGCTGCTACTTATTGGAAAGTGCCCCTAAAGGTGGGAGTAAAAAAGTCGGTTCCTATATGGAGTCGTGTGTTTCAGGGGTCGGGGTCCCGTAGACTCGTGTCCGCCTCCTCGCCGGCCGTAATCTCCTTTCCAAGATCGCCTGTTGTTACCTCTGTGTCTTTGTCCTTGTCATCTGTTGTGTGGGTCGTTGCTTCTGCTGGGCTGTCGTCGTCAGATGTGTCGTTCTCTCGTCCTGCTGCAGCGATGTCAGTTCTGATGTCGTCTAACGTCCTTGCTGGAGGTTTTCCAACGGCGCACTGGCTCCAATGATACCACGTTTCCCCCTTTCCTTCGAGGCGAACTGCATGTGATGTCCTCTGAGTCACTCTGTGCGGGCCGGTGAACCTTGGGTTGAGCCACTTCGGACGGATGACCTTCAGCCAGATGAATTCTGCGGTGTTAGCCTCGTGCTTCTCCGGTCCCCCTTTGGCGTCAGCAACCTGGGTGGAGAAATCTCATACCAAGCCCTTAAGTTGCTGGTAGTATGGTTTGCTATCCATCTCTTCTACTTCTTTCCCTACTGCTAATGCTCCAGGACCCGGAAACTGATGGCCGTGGGTCAGCTCAAATGGGGAGAAACCTGTCCCTCAGTTAATGTGTTCATAAACAAAGTCCGACACTGGCTATATCAACCTGTTTCAGAGGAAGGTGGAGTCCCCTGTGCCGTCTTGACTTGCCGTGTCTTCTCTGTCAGAGGCAGAGGTTTCATCTTCTCATAGTCCTAAAAAATTTGACGCGTTTTGCAACAAAGTCAAGTATTTCTTCATCTGTAGGGGTATGTGTTGATACAGGTGTTCTTTTAATGTCATGAGGGGAACTGGGTGAGGGGGGGTTAGAGGTGGAGGGAAGCGTATAGGGAGGGGGTCGGGTCTTTAAGGGGTTGTATAAATCTGGATAGAGGAGGGGACCGCCCTCTGGGATGTCTGGGAGGGGCCCACCATATGGCTTCTCCTTCCTGACTGGCTCTATCACTTCTGTGGGAGGGGCTGGTGCAGGACTGGGAGGGGCTGCTATGGCGGGCAGATTTTTGGCGGGAGTTTTGCTCAGAGGGCAGGATACTGCCACTCCATTCATAACTAAGGCTGCGTTATGGCCTATTCTCCTTAGCTTGTCAACTAGCTCCTTTTCTTTGTTAATAGAAGCCCTGATAAAACCTGCCTTCTGCTTGTTGAGAGTTTCTAATTTCTGAACCAACTCTCGCTCGTATGTATTGAGTGCTGTGGCTAGGAGACTTATTGCCTCGTCACCCTCTACCTATTCTCCGCGATCATCTGATCGTGTAAGAAACGGAGATCCCTGCTCGCCTTTTTATGATCTCCGGGCTTAAGTCCGCTAAGTATCAATCTCTCTGCTTGTCCCCACTGTTCCCTTTCTATTCTCTCTCTCTCCAATCTTTCCGTCTCTTCCCTTTCTATTCTCTCTCTTCACATTCAAATTCTCCTTCCATTTTGACTTCGTTCGTATCTGCTTCTCCTAAAGGTTTTAGTTTCTTATAAAAAATACCAGATATTTCTGCATACTATAATTCTAATTATTGTAGTTTTATTCCCACCGGTATACAGTCTGATAATTTTCGGTGCGAGGTGTATTTAACCAGTTACGGCGACTCTCAAGAGCGCTTCTGGAAGGCTAAATAACTTGTTTTTACCTGACGCTGCCTGCCTCCGGCGTCTATAGAAAAGAGATCAACTCAGTGAAAACACCGCCTGCTCAGAGCTCAGTGTGCGGAGTTTGAATCTATCAAGTCATATTACAGGACAAAGGAAATTTTACTTTAAACTGCCGTATGAAGAGAAGACGCCGACGTGTCGCACTTATCATTCATATCACATTATTGATCATATAATATCATAATATTTCATATATTTCCTTGTCTGAGTCAGCTTCTCGAGCCGTATCTGACCGTGCAACACTTACATTGTCACATACTGTATGCAGAAGTATTATTTTAAGCAACACATTAGGTTGACGAAACACTCAACTCAAATGTAATTAAAGTCAGATCCACTCGTGTCTTAGATGGGCAGCAGTGATAACATAACACTGTTGTACGCTTTCAAACACTCGGTAGTTTATTTATTTTTTAACCAGTTGTTCTATATTCACCTTGCAGGTGCAACTATGTGGCTTGTATCCTGGATTATATGTTTAAGTCATGGATGTTTAAAGTTCATATTTGTCTAGTATTAGTTTACTTTTCATTATTGAAGTATGACGCTGCGCTGTTAGCACACTTGTCCCTTTCACGTGAACGCGCTCTCAGCTGGAGAGAGAAACCCTGGCTTGATTTACCGAGTTGATAACCAGCGTCGTATAGGACCGCTTAGCCGTTACGTTAAGTCCCCGCTGATTGGTCCAAATTGACCAATCCACGGACTTCCTCACACACACACACACACACACACACACACACACACACACACACACACACACACACACAGTGCAGGCAGCTCTGCTGATTTCTCCTCCCTGGCTGCAGGCTGATAACAGACAGTTGGCATCAAGGCGAAATTCTCTCTGCAGACCCATTCTCACAGCGCCTATCAACCTTTTTCTTACTCAATATCAAGCCACACTTCATCACACTCAAAATAAATATATCTAACGTAACCCCAGATCCGTCTAAGGATTGCCTGTGTACGTTAGTCGATGAGCCCCAAAACCAGAATTCGTCTAAGAATTACTGTGTGTGTCACCTTATTTCTCAGAGTATTTCAGCTGGACTTCCTTTACTCGTTTATAACCTTGAAATCTCGGACGACGATTGCAGCTGGGATTCGTTTATTCGTTCTAAAACCACTGCAATCTCGTTACATAATAATCACACTCAAAATAAATATATCTAACGTAACCCCAGATCCGTCTAAGGATTGCCTGTGTACGTTAGTCGATGAACCCCAAAACCAGAATTTCTAAAGATTACTGTGTGTGTCACCTTATTTCTCAGAGTATTTCAGCTGGACTTCTTTTACAAATTTTTATAACCACTGAAATCTCGGACGACGATTGCAGCTGGGATTCTTTATTCGTTCTAAAACCACTGCAATCTCGTTACATAATTAATAATATTCCCCGTACAGTCTAGTTGACTTTTATAGTGCGATGTATATTTCAACAGATGGAGAGACTTCCAAAAGCGCTTCGACACCCTCTTCCGAGGATGTGGCTTTTGGCAAGGAGTCGAAACCCAGTCTACAGAATCTCTTTATCGTCACGTTTAGTCTTCTAGATTAACCCCACAGCAAGAGTTTGCGAGATCCGGTCATTTCAAATTGATTTTGAAAGTTGCGTTTCTCCTCTTGAAATACCCCACATATAACACCACTGCAGCTCCTCTTTGAGACTGGAAAGTGTTATTCTGTAGTACTGTTCCCTCTACCGTAAGACTAAAACACTGAAAAATGCCGCTGACAACTCTAAAATTTTGTAGTATAGCCAATCACAGATTTTGATAATAACAGGTATCTGCTCACCTTTCTGTTGTAGGGCCCTGGTTTAGTTGTCAGAGGTATTCGAGGTGTCTTCCCTGGACCGTTCGTCCGCTGGCTGCCAGTGTTCCTTCTATGAGACCCTACTCATCACGTCGGTCGGTCACCAAATTGTTGGATTTTGGAGCACCACCCTTCTGAGTGGCTGAAGGTTCAAACCCGCTCCGCGCTGTTCGTTTGATGAGTGGTCTGCTATGAAAGGAAGGGCTCAGACACAGAGATATGAGATTAACAATAAGCTGATTTAATGGTAGAAAGCAACAGTACAACATAACGAAGTACTAATATAACGAAGTACTCCGGGCCTCCGCTCTTCCACCGTGCGCTGTACGTATCAGACAGTCAGACCGAACAGAGGCCCCGTTGGTACAAATTCACAATATTTATGCACACAAATGCAGAGGAGTTCTGGGGAGGAGTTGTGTCGGTTGCTCCTCCCTAGGTGTTCGGACTCACTCCTGGGCGCCGGTCAGTCTGGTCATCTTTTATGGCAGCCCACCATAAACAATTTATGGCAGCCACCATAAACAACATGGGTTGAACGGGGTTTGAGGTACCAATATCCTCAGCACCTGGCCGTACCACTCCGTCTCCCAATCTTTCCCTCAGTACAATCTCTGCATAGACTCAATGGTGTCAGTTTTATTACCTTTCTCCTGCAACAAAACCCCCCTCCCTCCTATCAGGTCATAAACAACTGAATCCACTACATTCCTAAGTCACGCACACACAATTGAGCACAGCAAACAAAAAATATCAGAGACTTTTGTCTAGTTTCATAAGCATACATTTTACACAGATGATATGTCGGGCCAAAGTTATAATTATATTTAACAGATTATGCAGGTTCCTTTAGCACGCTCATGAAGCCTCGCAGCAGGGTTACTGTGCGGAGCGCATGAAGCAGACCCTTCACGCGATAGCGAGGGGTAGAGCGAGGGATCGCAGATGCTCACGGACGGATTAAAAAAATTAAACCTAAATAGCTCGCGAATTATACTTTGGCGGCCGTTATACCTGGGCGGCCCTGATATAATTGTCTTTTAAATAACCTAAACTAAAGGGAACAATCTATTTGACACAGCTGAAGCTCTGGCCTTCCTTAAAAAATAACTAATTTAATAAAAATCACAGTTGTATTACACACAATGCACTGTTTTTTGAGAACAACAATTGGTAAATAATGCACCATAATACATTCTGACGAAAGATAAAAATGATTATGAATACAAATAAAATAAAAGAAGCCTCCCGTGAGTTACTACAAGCTATAAAGTAGATTTAAAAAACGTTTTATAGAATAAAAAGCTCACTGCAGGACGTTGTAGAAATGCGTGTGTGCACCACGACAAAGGAGCCTCATTCACTTTACATTGGGCTGTTTTGCGTGGTGCTGACACGAACATGTAGCACAATTCGTGACTCCTTAACATCGCATTGCGGTGTTAAGGAGTCGTGGTGGAGTCACGCATTCTGGTGAGACCAGGTTGGTCAGAAGGGAGTGCTACAGTTTTCAAATGTTACAGTGTTTATACATCCTGGACGACCCCCAAGCAGTGAGTCAGCTGGTGTTGATTTCATCTGGTCCGTCCTCTCTCTTTACAGTGTGTGTGTGCAAGTATGAACTAAGAGCACCTCCTGTTCTGAGTGAAACAGTCTCTCAAGATAACATTTGATTAGGTCAGCTGAGACCCCCTTGCACCATATATTCAAAAACTCACACACTAAACAGAACAGCAGATAAAAGATAACACCTTATTGATTCACATGACTAACAGAGTGAGAGACAATGGTCCTTCTAATTAGGTCAGCTGTCTTCGAGTTTAGAGGAAGTCCAGAGAAGGCTTTAGGCTATAAGAACAGTCAACCTTTGTTAGTTAACTGCTCCTAAAGATGTCATGGGATGATGATGTTTAAACATATACAAGTATAGCTTTCAGAGAGAAAAACATGTGACATTTGTGTGGTAGGCTACATGATCAAATGTGTGTGCGTTATATCAAGAATCCTAATGTTAATACATTTGATCTCAACACAGGTACATTAGTGTCCATCAGGAAACACTGTGTGTGTCCGTCAGGAAACACTGTGTGTGTCCGTCAGGAAACACTGTGTGTGTGTCCGTCAGGAAACACTGTGTGTGTCCGTCAGGAAACACTGTGTGTGTGTCCGTCAGGAAACACGGAGTGTGTGTCCGTCAGGATACACGGAGTGTGTGTGTCCGTCAGGAAACACTGTGTGTGTGTCCGTCAGGAAACACGGAGTGTGTGTGTTCGTCAGGAAACACGGAGTGTGTGTCCGTCAGGAAACACTGTGTGTGTGTCCGTCAGGAAACACGGAGTGTGTGTGTTCGTCAGGAAACACGGAGTGTGTGTCCGTCAGGAAACACGGTGTGTGTGTTCGTCAGGAAACACGGAGTGTGTGTCCGTCAGGAAACACGGAGTGTGGGTCCGTCAGGAAACACGGAGTGTGTGTGTTCGTCAGGAAACACGGAGTGCGTGTCCGTCAGGAAACACGGAGTGCGTGTTCGTCAGGAAACACGGAGTGTGTGTCCGTCATAAAGGAACCTGTATAACCTGTTAAATATAATTATAACCTTGGCCCAAACATACCTTAGGCGCCAATAGTCTGTGTAAAATGTATGCTTATGAAACCAGGGCAAAATGGTCTCCTGATGGTATTATTTTGTTTGCTGTGCTCAATTGTGTGTGCGTTGACTTAGGAATGTAGTGGATCCAGTCGCCCCCCCGGGTTTTTAATGGGCCGGATAGGAGGGGGGGGGGGGTTGCAGGAGAAAGGTAATACAACTGACACCATTGAGTCTATGCAGAGATTGTACTGAGAGAAAGATTGGGATACGGAGTGGTACGGCCAGGTGCTGAGGATAAACGAAGATAAGGATTGGTACCTCACCCCGTTCAACCCAGAATTGTTTATTTTATGGCTGCCATAAAAGATGGCCTGGGACTGATCGGCGGCGCAGGAGATCCAAACTTCCCACGGCTATGGCTGACTCACTCTGATTCGCCCAGGAGTGAGTCCACCAATGGATGAACACCTAGGGAGGAGCAACCGACACAACTCCTCCCACAGAACTCCTCTCCATTTGTGTGCATAAATATTGTGAATTCTGTACCCTCGGGCGCCTCTGTTCGGTCTGACTGTCTGATACGTACAGCGCACGGTGGAAGAGCGGAGGCCCGAAGTACTTCGTTATATTAGTACTTCGTTATGTTGTACTGTTGTTTCCTGACGGACACACACTCCGTGTTTCCTGACGGACACACACAGTGTTTCCTGACGGACACACACACACAGTGTTTCCTGACGGACGGACACACACTCCGTGTTTCCTGACGGACACGGAGGATTTGATTGGGAGAAACCATTCACAGGTACACTTAATATATACACGTGTCATCATAATGAATATAAAGAAGATCCATAATATTATTTAGATAGCATTATTAATTGTCTATAGCCATCTGTTAATTGAACCCAAAACAAACATGATAACTGACCAGAATAAATATAAATACATTCCCAACTAAAACAGAAACCCATGCGCCTATCTCGCCACTTGGTTCGTCCCGGAACCTTCTTTGGTCAATGTTTGTTCCACCCGAGGACCTTTTGGCCGAACACACTGGAGCAGACACCGGACGGAACAGCATGGGTAAGTGATGGACGTAACTTTACACAGTGTTCACTTCTACAATGAATGCAACTTAACGTCATGACATATACACGCTCAAACATATTATCTGCACACTGATTAATCTCAACCGCTGTCAATCTTACACAATCATAAACACTTTCAGCGCTCTCCCTAACCCCCCTCTCTTTCCAGGTGGAGCCGAGGACCCGACCGGCATCTGCCAGACGACATTCCAATGAATACGGTCTAATCATTTAATAAATACTACATCAATAACTAGTATAAATTATTAAAAATGTGCAAATATGCAATGCCAAACTGTACTGTGCAAATCACGCTAATAAAGTGCAAACTGTTCACTACTAAAGTGCTGAGTGACATTATTACTGTGCAAAAGGAAGGAAGTGCAAACCCACATGTGCAATATTACAAGGGCCCAAAGCCGTCAGTCCATAGTCCACATTACAGATTTCATCCCAAAATGTCAGAATTGTTCTCATATTTAATCATTTTTACATTTCTGACTTTTTCTCAGATTTCGTATTTTATCTCATATTTATGACAGATTTCAATTTCTGATTTTTTTTTCAAATTCTAATTTTTTGGGTCAAATGACAGACTCTTTCTCGTAGAATATCAGTCTCTGAA
This sequence comes from Dissostichus mawsoni, assembly GCA_011823955.1. Classification (NCBI taxonomy): domain Eukaryota; kingdom Metazoa; phylum Chordata; class Actinopteri; order Perciformes; family Nototheniidae; genus Dissostichus; species Dissostichus mawsoni. The sequence continues at coordinate 93,165 of JAAKFY010000117.1, forward strand.
CCTGCTTCACCTGATACGGTTCACATCCGACTGAACACAGGTTACCAACTAGTTATAAAACCTGTGTTACTGCTGGCGTACACAACAAATGTTCTTCATTTATATGAACGCTATCCTTTCCTGATCTGTTGTCTCTCCAATAATCTGTTCATCATGGATCACAGAGAGGAGAGTTTGTGAGCGTCAAACAGTTCTTACATTTATCGTCTTTTCCATGTCAGTCACTGTAACAGACGGCTGCTGATCTGATGATAACTGTGAGCCTTTATCAGCGTTAGCTCAGAGCACATGTGAACTCGTCCCTCAGCTGTTATCTGTGATCAGAAACAGACGTCTTTCAGGCTTTAGAGCAGGGTCGGCAACCCTGGCACGCGTGCCACCATTGGCACGCGGCACCGTAACCTGTGGCACACTAGGAATAAGTGGAATAAGTGTGCAAAATATTTAAATTTTATTTTCGGATCCTGAACGAGACCGATGCCCGTCTCCCCGTTACCTGCAGGAGGAAGCCATGCACGCAACGCAGCCCCGCTCTCTTTAACTCCAGGCGACTTTCTGCGCTTTCCTCCGTGGTGCTGATCGTTTCACCACAGAGGAAAGCACTTCACAAATTGCAGTACCCATAAGGAGCTGTACACATGCCGCAGTTTTGCGTGGCTGTGTCTTTAGTTGAAAGCCCAGTGGCGATCTGCTCATCTCTCATCGAAATAACATGCTACAAAGGGGCGGACTGGCCATCTGTGTGTTGAACTTTCCTGTCGGCTCCCAGACCGTAGTCGAGGAAACAGGGGGATGACTCTCTGTCGTCTCCCAGGGCAGAAGCAACAAGCTTCAGGTTCAATAACCCACTTTAGCTTAAATGACTGGAGAGAGGCGAGCTCTTCTTGGGAGGCCGTTGCATTTATTTAGCTGTTCTTCTGTTTCACAAAATACATCACAGACCTCTGTTTTTCTGCTGCCTCGTTTCACTTCCAGAAACATACACACGCTCGCTCACTCTCGCTCTACCATCCACACACACATGCACACGCCACACCTCTCTCTCTTAAAGGGACAGCGATCTCATCTCACTCTGCATGACCCTAATATCAACATGTGTGTTTCTGGAGAATCACAGAACGGACGATCGTCCTTATTATTATTATGCTGTTTAAACCAATTATTTAAATTTGTTTGTTAAATTCGGCATCATGTAAGTTGCGCTGACAGGTCCACACACTGCTTCCCCGCAGCGAGGCTCCCCCGCCCTCCTGTTGACAGTTCACGACCGTCGAGCTCCTCACCCCCCCCCCCCGTTGATAATTCACGATCGTCGGCACGCTGATAACATTTTTTTTTTGTAATGGCACTTCATATCAAAAAGGTTGCCGACCCCTGCTTTAGAGGATAAAACGATCGGACAAAACGTTCAAGACAAGACAAGACTAAATACACAGAAGGGTAATCACAAGAGAAGACAGCTGGGGAGGGGAGGTGAACACAGGGGGAGGGGGGGGCAACAAGTGAACACAATCAGACAATCAGACACAGGAGTGAAACTAAAGACAGGAAGGCTAACACAGGAAGTATGGAGGCTGTGGCTCAGTGGATAGAGTGCTGGACTTCGAATCACGGGGTAGCAAGTTTGAGTCCCACTGCAGTCAGCATGTCGTTGTGTCCCTGAGACACTTCACCCCAAAGTGCTCCTGTGAGGATTGTCCACAGTATTGAATGTATGTAAGTCGCTTTGGATAAAAGCGTCTAACAAATGACGTGTAATGATAGTACACTGAAAAAAATGGACATAGGGGTTCTTTGAATTTACACAAATAAAAACAGTAAATGCAACGGAATTAGTTCATGTTCTGTCTCTGAATGTGATTTCATTAAGCAGACTTCATTTATTTATTGAGAATGTTAAATCTACTTATTTACATCGCTTTGACTGAACGTGATTTAATTGCAACATTTTAATCAATGTAATCGAATGTGGTTAGAACCGGAAATGAAGTATATCAAATTGCGTCCGGAGCTGTGATTGGTCCAAAGAAACTGCAACTGGAAAAAAAAGTACAGAAGAAGAGGTGTCGACAACTGCGAAATTATCAGTTGGTTTCACAAAGCCAGCCTGAACCTCTGTGAGACGAGAGACTCCAAAAGTAAGTTAATTAAATGTAATGTTTCTGCTCAATGAATGTTTGTACCCCTTTCCAATATAGTGCTGTGTTTGTTCGGTTGTTACAATTATGGGGACGTGTGTATATATATTGACCATGTGTTGCTAATGTTAGCTATCAAGCTAGCGCTAACATTAGCAAATTGTATCCCATGTATTGTTGATGACAGATGTATTAAGAATCATTTCGTTATCACCATACCCGCTAATTGGAATAATATATACAGGCTGTGGTTTCGGGCCATTGTTACTGGCAGAGGTGGAGAAAGTATTCAGTCTGCTTCACTTTTGCGGTTACTGCTGTGGCGTTTGTGTGAGCACGCGCGCCTTTTTTCCGCATGCCAAGGACCGTCTGTGACAAGGATTATTATTCATTTTCTGAACAAATATGAGATAATGTGGGGCTCTGTGTGCTGCCAACGGCTGAAGTTTTGTTTTGCCGATTTAATATAAAGTCAGTGACGACGGACAGACATTCTTGGCTGCATGGCTTCACTCGTGTTGGTTGCCAGCAAAATTAGCCTCCGCTTTAACTGCCGCCAACTGCACGTTCAGGCAGTTATAACGCTGTAAAGTAGTTTGCTAGTTAGCCTAGCCACACTTTTTCATTTAATCGTTTATTTGAGGAAGGGACAATGCACATTAATGAACACTTAAGACAGTTAATGCTTCAAGCGTAAATATGCCGGATTATAGCTTTGAGCTAATTTCCATCCGTAGTCCCACAGCTTTGAACTATGACATTCGCGTCATCATGACGCTATGTTTAGCTAATGTTAGCTATCTAGCTAGCACTGGCATTGTTTAACACACACACACACAGAGACAAGAGCAGAGAGGAGGACTTGTTATATTAAGTATGTATTATATATATATTCCATGTGCTTTTGTTATAATTGTTTGTAGTCTTTTATCTCATTATTTATCTTAAATCCACTAATTCTAAATGTTTTCCTTCATAGGTTCCTCATCCTCTTTACCACTTAACACTGAAAGGCCCACACAGACAGATTTTATATTGGTAAGAGCTATTATATTTATAATATGCATTTTGTTACTTGTTGAGGTACATTTTCAAAGAAAGTAAAAAAGAGCTCACAACTCATCTCTGGCTAGCACAGAAACCCCTGCACAATAATAGGGGTCTCTCTGTGGCACATCTTATTTGAATATCACTGCCAATATGTTTATTTTACTTTTGAGGCATCACTGTCAACATTTTTATATACATAGATTTTACATTTCTTATTTGTATTTTACTTAAGTCTTGAATTATTTTGTAATATGTAGATGTTTATATTTGCTGTTAATAATTGTTTATTTTCTACATGTGTACATGCTGCTGTGGAAGGTCATTTTCCCCAATTGGGATCAATAAAGTATATCTAATCTAACAAAAATATAAACATGTGGAAACACATTCAGTGGTTGTTTAGTGTTCAGTTTGACCTGTACATAAATTTGGAAGTGTTAGAAAAGATTGTCATCATTTGTGTTGAACTTAGCTAGACAGATGAATTTTTTTTGATATCCTCTATATAGCAAATTGACTTTTAATAAAGACTAACCATTATCTTTATCTATGTTACAGGGTTCCGTGCAGGGAATGTGGAGTTGTAAGGGTGCAAAGAAACTGTGTCAAGTAGGTCCAAGCTGTTGCATCATTACTAGGGATGCACCGAATATTCGGCCACCGAAAATTATCGGCCGAAAATGGTTAAAAAGGCCCTTTCGGCTTTCGGCCGAAAGGGTTTTAGCGCCGAAAAAATATCACCGAATGTCAGAGAACACGTGTTGTTGTGATGACGTAATCAAAACGCGGCGACAAGGACGGCGCGCAACCATGCCTGGCTGTCAAGGTAATACGCTCGCGGCTGGCTCACAGCCAACATGTCTGCCGCTTGGAGATATTTCTAAATATCAGAGAAAGAGCCGCGGATTGCGATTTGTAAAACGTGTTCAGCTGACTGTTCTCGAGGGGGTGTAACTGCAAAGACTTTCACCACTTCGGGATTACTCCACCACTTGAAATCAAAACACCCGGACAAATATGCGGAGTATGATCAAATCACTAGCGCACAGAAAAAAAAGTCCTTCCCAGCACCCCGACTCCTTCTGTGGCGGACCTTTTTGAAAAGGTAAAAAAGTTTCACTGTTCAGCGCTGCCTCTCATGTGCTTGATGAGAAGAGGAACAGACTTATGGCTGATAAAGCAGAGAAGCTACTGTTCATTAAAAAGAACCTCCCACTTTTCCTTAATAAGTAGACAAGGCTGGCTTATCATAAGCTTATCTAGTTCTACATGTCTACTCTATACCCACTTTCCTGTTATAATTCACCATCTCAGGTTATCATTAGGGGGAAATGACAGCAGCACAGTGTTCAATATATTGTACTTATCCAGTTTGCAGTTTGCACATTTGTATGCATGCACTTATAGGTGCATTTGTTGTTGTTGAAGGCCTGGCTGTTACAGTCTTTACACTATTTTGTTGTAGGCCTACTGGCCTAGATGTTTATTCATTTTAAAGCACCTTGGTTTTGTTCTGAATGCACTTTGTTGTAGGCCTAGTTATCCTACAGAGAAAGAAAATGCACTTGACTTGTAATTAATGTACTGCATTCAAAAGTGATGAATAAATGTTTTTGGACCCATAATAGTGATTATTATTTAAGTTAAGTTTTGCCATAATCATGTCTTTTTCCATAATCAGGTAGCTGAACAACATTGGTAAAAAATGTATACATTATATATATATATATATATATATATATATATTTCTATTAATCATTTTCGGCATTCGGTTTTCGGCCAAGAATTTCCCATTCGGTGCATCCCTAATCATTACAAGTTAAAGCATCCACATTTTGGGCGTACTTCTAATTTTCCTTGTACATACCTTCACTGTCCCTGTACATTTAAGACGTGGAATGCCCTTATTGTCCACCATAGTAAACTACACTTCTCAGGCGTCACTCGCAAACAGGAAGCAATATTTAGTTGCCACCTTTGTGCTTGTAGTGATTTGGCATCAGAGAGGGATTATTTTTGTCATATAAATGCACATCTAAAAAAAAATGAGACAGTGTTTATGGACTCCTTGTTTGGAAATGAATTCCTTAACCTTACATCAATGACTGAAGTAGTGGACAAAGGTACTCTGAGAGTCTGTGATGTGTCAAGGCCCACCGCTATTCTGAATGACCATGAGAGGTCTGCTGTTGCAGTCCTAAATCCCCAGATTTCTTACACTCTAAATGACTCCTCGTCCCTGTCCAGCGGATATGTGGATACAGATGTACAGTCAATTGAGTCTACAAGCCCACGATCATGTTGGCCTGCTGTTTTTCATGTGCCCAAGTTCTCCTACGATGTAGAATTAAAACTTCAGCAGGAGGGGTTAACTTATGTTCAAAATGGCACTGTGCTTATGCCAGAGCCGAAGTTGAAGTCAGCCATCCTTGATGGTTTAGTGCAGGAAATAGTGAAGTATAAAGTCTATGTCACTGATAAGGAGATGGAAGAGGTGGCACAAAGTCTTATCAAAACACATCCGTGTTTATCTGAGAAGGGGTCCTGCACTGGATGTGGCGGATGGAAGACCAGTTTAAAGTATAAACTATCCAACTACCGCACACACCTGAGAAAACTGGGCTGTCCAGAAGTGACAGTGAACTCCTTAAAAAACAAACCTGTGGGAAAGAAAAGTGCAGCTTTTGGCGTCAAAAAGGCAAAGAGAGCTGAGGTGAATTTTTGCCCAACATACCCAATTGCAGAAACTGAGGAGAGTCTGGAAGCTATGCAGAGAGCTCTACTTTTAGATGCAAAGAAGAGGAACAACAGAGACATTGTGAAACTCAAGATGGAAAAGACCTTTGCACTCAGAAGACATGAAGTTGTTCGTGATGGTCCAATGGTGGAGGATTTCATGGCAAGGTGGCCTGCTCTGTTTGAAGTCGCTGAGGTAAGGCTTATCCCATGCTCGGTTTTTCATCCTGAATTTTGAAGTTGATAAAAGGAAATCCATGGGCACACTGGCAAACTGCTAATATACTGTAACTGATTTTATATCATTCATCTGTGCTTTTTAACCTCATCCTGGTCTCCAGTATGTGTGGTGGTTGTTTTCTCCCTGATGTTAAACTATGATCAAATTCCTTTTTGCTTTTATGCGTTTTCAGATCAACTCTGAATTCAAGAGAATCACGACCAAGCCACTACAATCAAAATTCCTGTCTCAGCTGGACCTCCACTCTGGCACCCTGATGAAGCTGTTCCAAAAGCGAGGAGGACAGCTTGGGGGAAGGCTGGAAACAATAATTTCGCAAATGGCTAATGTAAGTGATACAGGATTCTCACAATTATGAATAACTTATAAACATAAATGATTTTGAAAATGTTTTTGAGAATCACGAATTTTAGAATTGTGAAAAGTGATGCTACAATATTTTACATTTGAGTTATTACATAATTTATTTGCAAGAATGGCACACAAAAAGTGCTATCTTTCTCCTTTCAGTAGTGTAGTAGCTCCGCAGTGAAAGTGACCAGAGTGCCGGCTGACAGCAGCTCTAACACACACTGCTACTTTTTGGTCCTTCAGTGCCACCGTAGCTTCTCTGATTGAGTAGAGCGTTGCCATTCCCTCTCTAACCACACGTTTAGCTAAAACACCCTAATTCTACACATTGTAGCTTTAACTGACCCTGTCTTGAGCCATCTATCCATCTCAATTGTAAATGTGATGTATAATAATTCAACTCGTATATCCACTGACCACAATTTGAGAAAGATGTCCAGGGGATGTGGAGCTCACAGCAGGGCTTGCACTTTCTTAGGAACTGTGATGTTGTATTCTCAAAGTAATATGTATCCAAATGACAGTTCACACCAGTAGTTGACTTGAATTAAAGCACAAGACCTGTAATAAGACACTAATCAAGTACATTTACTTTCAGTGTGATGATGTAGATGCTGGACGCGAGTCTATCATCAAGGGACTATGCATCTACATGGGGGAAGATCCAAAAGACCTTGTGCGAGAATATGTGGTATGTACATGAATCTGCCTGCTTCTTTTATACTTCTCTTCACTTTTGTTTTCATACATGATCTCTTGGGCTGAAATTGTTCATTGAAAATATAGTGGGTGGTTTTTGTTTCCTGTTTCATATTATGAAATATTAAATTCAATATTTCTTCGTTGCTGCTTGAATTAACTTAATACATTTGGAACGTGACTTAAAGGTGGGGTAGGTAAGTTTGAGAAACCGGCTCGAGATACACTTGTTGTTATATTCCATGGAATGCTCTTAACATCCCGATAGCAATGAATATCTGAAGTGCTTTGAAAAAAATCCATAAAAAAACGTCTGTGGAAGCCGTAGTACTGTAAAAAGCACGACCAATCATCTGAGCCGGCCCGGCTAAAATAACTGATGGCCTACCTGCCTGTCAGCTTTCCATCTGTGCACAAACTTATCTCGTGCCCTCATTGGTCTTACCAATTACCTACAGTACCCCACCTTTAAGTAAATCATTGATTGTTTGAATAATAACAAAACAATCAGTGTTTTAGCTCTATGTAAATCTTCACAAACTCAATAACTGTTCTGTCATAGCCACTGTTGCAATTACAGGTACAACTCAATAAATTAGAATATCGTGGAAAAGTTGATTAATTTCAGTAATTTTGTTTAAAATAGGTCCCCTATTTTGCAAAACATTTTTTCATAAATTTCAATTTTCATGTCTTTTACATGTATGTGTCCCCAATGTGTTAAGAGACTCCCAGGATCTCAGGGAAAAAAATCTATTTTCTATAGTTCTAGTGATCCAACTCAGACGGAACACAAACACCTACTGAATTTTTTGTTTTTATTAGCTATAAATTGTAATCATCCAGATTAAAACAAATAAACACTTGGAATAATTAACTTTGGGTAATGAATCCATGTAATATGCGTTTCACTTTTTAAAGAGTTACAGAAATCAATCAACTTTTCCACAATATTCTAATTTATTAAGATGCACCTGTACATCTACCACTTGTGTAAACATTCATTTGGTCAAGGTCATTTTTCAATTTAATCTTTCATGTCTCTTTTTCTTTCATTCAATTGCAATTTTTCCTTTTATACTTGTGGAGTAGTTGCATATTTACCTTGGAGCATTTTAACAAACTAGTAAGTGAACACGGCAACTAGTGCCACACAAGGACGTGTCCCACTTTTTATACTCAGTAAGGCATAGCCAGCTTAAAGAACACCAGATTGATTCATGTTCTGCTGAAATTACTTGATTATTTTATCTAAATTTAATTTGATATCTTTAATTTACTTTCATTTATAATGTTCAACTTGCCATGGCTAGATCTATACTATGCCTTCCCGTATTTATTCATGCTTTTTCTTCTTTTTTTTTATAGGACACAGATGAAGGCGCCATCAAGGACACGACTGTGGGGATTTATGTTCTTAAAGATGCTTCCACTGATGAACCGGAGGACATCGGGATCGTTCTAGAAGGCGTCAAAGTCTTGACAAATCTGGATAATGTAGCATTAGCTTTTGCAATGCTGTTCGGACTAATGTACGCGCTGAATTTCAGCTACCCTGCTGACCTCCGCTACACCTTTGAAGTAGTCCAAAGCATTATTATGGAACTGGACTGCGGTAAGCTCTCAAACAAAGCAACTGCTCTGAAAAACAGGCTCCTTCAGTAAAACGGTTCAGAGAATGCTGCATGCAAGGAACCCCAAACAATTGAATCTGTTATTTTTTCTCTGTTATGTTTGGTATTGAAATACCATTTTAGGATTTGTTGTTGTATGCTTCGTTACAACTTGTGTTTTTAACCTGAGACTATTTTAAAGACCATTGCTGTCTTCAGTATTTGTGTTTGAGACTCTATTATAAGAAACCTGTCAATCCTGCATGTGTCTGAAATCGTTTATCTAGCTGAGAATTTAAGGAACTGTGCAACTGTTCAGCCTGTTCCCTCTTATTGTTCCTTCATATATTTCTTCTAGACTGATGTTGGTCTAGCCACCACAGGTAATTTGATGTCACAAATGTTCAGGTTAAAGCATAGTTCCATGCTTTTAATTATTCAATGTTCCATGCTGCAGTATTTTTCTATATTGCCTGTGCTGTAGCACCTCTTTTTAAAGGTTTAAAAATATATATTTTATAAATTCTATTGTTACTGTGAAAAGGGTAAAACCCCGAATGTAACCACATAATGGAGAACTAGTTTGAATGTACCTAAGTGTGTGTGTGTATAGTGGTATTCTTGTTGCTTATTTAAAGCTCAATAAAGTGTTTTGATACAGAACTGCTTGATTTTGTATTTGCCTCCATTGGAAGCTATGTGTGCAATTTATTTGAATGAGATAGACTTAGCAAATCATCTTTGAAATTGCTTTAAACACGCATAATACGTTTTAATAATATTAGCATGAAAAATTCAAGTAAAATTTACTGGTCAAAATCTAGCAACCAGAACATGATGAAATAGCTTAAAACATAGACAATACATTTGAATAAATCATGTCAGAATTAAAGGTCAAAATTTAATAAACAACGTGATGACATTGCTTTAACATTTCTCAATAAAATGGGATTGCAGTAACTGAAAAATATCATGTTGAATCAACATGATTATTTCTAGCGGTCTGATGTGAATAGTATATGATTGACAAGCAAAAATGTGTCAGTTTTACACATTCTCATGGTGTGGGACCAATGTACACATTCAAATCGAGTAAATCCAAAGAACTTTTTTTTCCAGTGTAGTAATAGGACCAGACAAGACACAAGGAGGAAAAGATTTAAAAAACAAGTGGAAAATAAACCCATAACCATGACTACAGCCCAATTCCAAACCGCCCCCACCCTACCCCTACACTACCCCTCCGTTTGCGTGTTCTCGCGGAGGGTCCGCCACATTAAGGTCTATTCCAATCAAACCAAGTGTTGAGGAGTAGTGGCTTATCAAGCACTCAGCAGAGAGTCTGCATCACCGGACTTCACCTGCTGCTCCACCTGACCAACTAACATGTTGTGTCCGTCAGGAAACACTCTGGCCCAATTCCAAACCACACCCCCCACTCCCCCTCCGTGATTGAGTGAACTCCGTCTGTAGTCTCACTCGCAGCTCAACGAGGCTCCTTCTGTCAGATGGAGGGTGTAAACGGCAAGCTTTGGACAAACTCCCCTCTCTCCGGCAGAAACAGGAAATGCCATAATACGTAACAACAGTTTCAAATCAGCATCTCTTGGATTAAAAATAATAAAAATAAAACTAAAAATGTTTTATGGCATATTTTTTTTGTAAACATATTTTTTTTGTAAAATCTGATAAGCTGCTTAGTTTTTGCAAAAGTATGTTTAAATATACACAACTTTTACCGTTTTCCAGACTAGACAGGAGTAAATGATCCTAAGTTTAAACAAATACGAGGTAACCATGACGTTTTTAACATCTGTGTGAAGATATTAAATGTCTCTTGTTGTGCAGCTTGTTTTCATGACGGACACACACAGCATTGAGTCCGGTCAGGTAGTGCAGCAGGTGAAGTCAGGTGGAGCAGCAGGTGAAGTCAAGTAGTGCAGCAGGTGAAGTCAGGTAGTGCAGCAGGTAGTGCAGCAGGTGAAGTCAGGTGGAGCAGCAGGTGGAGCAGCAGGTGAAGGCAGGTGGAGCGTCAGGTGGAGCAGCAGGTGGAGCAGCAGGTGAAGTCAGGTGGAGCAGCAGGTGGAGCAGCAGGTGGAGCAGCAGGTGAAGTCAGGTGGAGCAGCAGGTGAAGGCAGGTGGAGCAGCAGGTGGAGCAGCAGGTGGAGCAGCAGGTGAAGTCAGGTGGAGCAGCAGGTGAAGGCAGGTGGAGCAGCAGGTGGAGCAGCAGGTGAAGTCAGGTAGTGCAGCAGGTGAAGTCAGGTGGAGCAGCAGGTGAAGGCAGGTGGAGCAGCAGGTGAAGTCAGGTAGTGCAGCAGGTGAAGTCAGGTGGAGCAGCAGGTGGAGCAGCAGGTGAAGGCAGGTGGAGCAGCAGGTGAAGTCAGGTAGTGCAGCAGGTGAAGTCAGGTGGAGCAGCAGGTGGAGCAGCAGGTGAAGTCAGGTAGTGCAGCAGGTGAAGTCAGGTGGAGCAGCAGGTGGAGCAGCAGGTGAAGGCAGGTGGAGCAGCAGGTGAAGGCAGGTGGAGCAGCAGGTGGTGCAGCAGGTGAAGGCAGGTGGAGCAGCAGGTGGAGCAGCAGGTGAAGTCAGGTAGTGCAGCAGGTGAAGTCAGGTGGAGCAGCAGGTGAAGGCAGGTGGAGCAGCAGGTGGAGCAGCAGGTGAAGGCAGGTGGAGCAGCAGGTGGAGCAGCAAGTGGAGCAGCAGGTGAAGGCAGGTGGAGCAGCAGGTGAAGGCAGGTGGAGCAGCAGGTGGAGCAGCAGGTGAAGGCAGGTGGAGCAGCAGGTGAAGGCAGGTGGAGCAGCAGGTGAAGGCAGGTGGAGCAGCAGGTGAAATCAGGTGATGCAGACTCTGTTTGAGGGCTTGATAACCCACTCCCCCTCCACACTCGTTGGTTTGGAACAGCCCTTAATGTGGCGTAAATGCGCAAACGGAGGGGTAGTGTGTAGGGGTAGGGTGTAGGGGGTGGTTTGGAATTGGGCCTCTGTGTGTGTCCGTCAGGAAACACTGTGTGTGTCCGTCAGGAAACACTCCGTGTGTGTCCGTCAGGAAACACTGTGTTCCGTCAGGAAACACTCCGTGTGTGTCCGTCAGGAAACACTCCGTGTGTGTCCGTCAGGAAACACTCCGTGTGTGTCCGTCAGGAAACACTGTGTGTGTGTGTGTGTGTGTAACAAAGTTACCTTCGTTACACACACACACAGTGAAATCTGAGAAAAAGTCATAAATGTAAAAAATGATTAAATATGAGAACAATTCTGACATTTTGGGATAAAATCTGTAATGTTTGACAAACAACATTTGAAGAAACGTCAGGATTTAAAAAAAATCGGAATAAAATCGGAAATTTGAGAAAAAGTCAGACATTTGTGTGACTTTTATTTTGAAAAGTTTCTCTGTTGTTTCTAAAGACAGGATGAACTCAGACTCCATCTTGTTGTTCTGACTGGTGAGCAGACTCTAACATGGCGCCTGAAGCTCTTTCACAATCCTCCCAGCACTGCTTCATCTGCTGCACAGAACTACAGTGTATAACAGTTAATAAAACATCAGGTGTGTTTGATGTCTTTGATTCTAAGTTTACATTCATTTAGCAGCACATGTTATAAATGGTTAAACATAGATAGTGTTAATAATGTTAAAGATATAACATCAACATGTTTTAAACTCTTATTAAAGCAAATCCAAAGGGTTAAATGTTCGTTGTGCAGAATATAAAAGACGGTTAGTAAACGTTCCAGATGTGCAGCTGACAGTGACAAAAGTTTAAATATCAGTTCAGAATAATCTGATGTTTCTAAAGACACAGAAGCAGGAGCCTTCGAAGAAGATCATCAAACATTTGAAAGACAAAAGCATTTCCAAAATTTGAGAAATTATCTGATTTCTGTTTTTTTAAAGTCAGAAATTAAAAAAAAGTCAAAAATCTGAGATTTAAGAAAGTCAAAACATTTAGTAACTTATAACTTCTCAAGGTTCAAGGTTCTTTATTGTCAAACTAACATAGCTACAGAGTAATTATGTCGTTGAAAATCTTAGGTCACAGGCTTCTCCACAATGCAACACAATAATACAGATAAGCAGACAATATTAAAACAATATTAAAGTATATTAAAAGTGATACAAAAAGAAAAATAGTTCTAAATAAAGTGAGAAAGAAAAAAGTGGAATAGTGCAATACGAGTCTATATACAGGTTATTGGAATGATATATTAGATAATAGATAGATATTACTAAGTAGCAGATGAATGTTATGAAATTGTGTCAGCAGTTCACTTCTTATCCATTATTTTAAACATCTTCCAGAAACTCAGTTTACACCACATGCACATACTTCCAGTGGGTGACGTTGTATTGAGAGGGAAAGAACAGAAGGAACCCTTAGTGGCCCCACAGAGGGGAAATGCCTCTCATCTGATCAGTGTTAGGAGGGCGCCGGGCCAGGGTAGGAAACGGTGCCTTGCTCAGGGGCACCTCGGTCTATCGGGGACATGGACTGGTGACTCTGCGGGTCCCAGTCCCTACGGTCTATAGGTACAGCTCTCTTCTGTCATACACCCTTCATTGTAATGTAAATATCAGGAGCTGTTTCAGTGAAGCTGCACCTCAGCCTGAAAGCAACTGGCAGAGAGAGAAGAAATCACCTCTTTATTAACTGGGTTTCTGACAATATATATTCAAAGAGCAGAGAGACTCCAGAGTTACTGATCTATTGATTTATGATCTCTTCCTTCACACAGGGAAGACTTCTGACTCCTTCAGAATAAAAGCCTCACTGACAGTATGTTAGCAGGGGCAGCACACACCTCCTCATGAAAACGCTTTTATTTTGAAGGCACCACCCTTCCCTCTGTAGTCAGTGTGTGACCTCTGGCAGCTTGACGAGGTTTGAAACGAGGAAACAGAAACCTGCCGCTGAACGTGAGTGTGTTTAATATATGAATATACTAATATACTGATATACTAATATACTAATATATTAATACAAATCCCCAGCTCATGGGACAGGGTGAGGGACCGGGGTCACACCAAACCCCCCGATTGTTGTTGGCTGTATTTTAATGATCTCTGAGTTAATGTGAAAGTACATTGTGATTTTAAAATACTGTAATCGCAGACTTGGAAGGTAACTAAGTACCTTTACTCAAGTACTGTACTTAAGTACACTTTGAGGTACTTGTACTTGTACTTTTTTTGGCCGACATTTTAGTATCTGGAGTAAATCCTCAAGCTACCCTGCAGTATACAAAGCCATTCAAACTAGCTGACCTTTACCAGCTTTGAGAACACTTTCATGATCAATCATTATAAAACATATCAGATATATTATTCTGAAATGGACCAATCTGCACAATGACTACTTTCACTGTCGCTACTTTCACTATATTTTGATGAGAATACTTTTCTACTTTCACTTGAGGAACATTTTGAATGCAGGACTTTTACTGAAACAGAGTATTCCTTCACTCTGGTACTTCTACTTTTACTCAAGTACAAGATCTGAGTACTTCTACTTTAACTCAAGTACAAGATCTGAGTACTTCTACTTTTACTCAAGTACAAGATCTGAGTCCTTCTACTTTTACTCAAGTACAAGATCTGATTACTTCTACTTTAAGTACAAGCTCTGAGTACTTCTACTTTACTCAAGTACAAGAACTGAGAACTTCTACTTTTACTCAAGTACAAGATCTGAGTACTTCTACTTTTACTCAAGTACAAGATCTGAGTACTTCTACTTTTACTCAAGTAGCAGATCTGAGTACTTCTACTTTTACTCAAGTACAAGAACTGAGTACTTCTACTTTTACTCAAGTAGCAGATCTGAGTACTTCTACTTTTACTCAAGTACAAGATCTGAGTACTTCTACTTTTACTCAAGTACAAGAACTGAGTACTTCTACTTTTACTCAAGTACACGATCTGAGTACTTCTACTTTTACTGTAACAGAGTATTCATACACTCTGGTACTTCTACTTTTACTAAAGTACAAGATCTGAGTACTTCTACTTTTACTCAACTACAAGACCTGAGTACTTTTACTTTTACTAAAGTACAAGATCTGAGTTCTTCTACTTTTACTAAGTACAAGATCTGAGTACTTCTACTGTTACTCAAGTACAAGATCTGAGTACTTCTACTTTTACTCAAGTACAAGATCTGAGTGCTTCTACTTTTACTAAGTACAAGATCTGAGTACTTCTACTTTTACTCAAGTACAATATCTGAGTACTTCTACTTTAAGTACAAGCTCTGAGTACTTCTACTTTTACTCAAGTACAAGAACTGAGTACTTCTACTTTTACTCAAGTACAAGATCTGAGTACTTCTACTTTTACTCAAGTACAAGAACTGAGTACTTCTACTTTTACTCAAGTACAAGATCTGAGTACTTCTACTTTTACTCAAGTACAAGACCTGAGTACTTCTACTTTTACTCAAGTAGCAGATCTGAGTACTTCTACTTTTACTCAAGTACAAGAACTGAGTACTTCTACTTTTACTCAAGTACAAGATCTGAGTACTTCTAGTTTACTCAAGTACAAGAACTGAGTACTTCTACTTTTACTCAAGTACACGATCTGAGTACTTCTACTTTTACTGTAACAGAGTATTCCTACACTCTGGTACTTCTACTTTTACTCAAGTACAAGATCTGAGTACTTCTACTTTTACTCAACTACAAGACCTGAGTACTTCTACTTTTACTAAAGTACAAGATCTGAGTACTTCTACTTTTACTCAAGTACAAGATCTGAGTACTTCTACTGTTACTCAAGTACAAGATCTGAGTACTTCTACTTTTACTGTAACAGAGTATTCCTACACTCTGGTACTTATACTTTTACTCAAGTACAAGATCTGAGTACTTCTACTTTTACTCAAGTACAAGATCTGAGTGCTTCTACTTTTACTAAGTACAAGATCTGAGTACTTCTACTTTTACTCAAGTACAATATCTGAGTACTTCTACTTTAAGTACAAGCTCTGAGTACTTCTACTTTTACTCAAGTACAAGAACTGAGTACTTCTACTTTTACTCAAGTACAAGATCTGAGTACTTCTACTTTTACTCAAGTACAAGAACTGAGTACTTCTACTTTTACTCAAGTACAAGATCTGAGTACTTCTACTTTTACTCAAGTACAAGACCTGAGTACTTCTACTTTTACTCAAGTAGCAGATCTGAGTACTTCTACTTTTACTCAAGTACAAGAACTGAGTACTTCTACTTTTACTCAAGTACAAGATCTGAGTACTTCTAGTTTTACTCAAGTACAAGAACTGAGTACTTCTACTTTTACTCAAGTACACGATCTGAGTACTTCTACTTTTACTGTAACAGAGTATTCCTACACTCTGGTACTTCTACTTTTACTCAAGTACAAGATCTGAGTACTTCTACTTTTACTCAACTACAAGACCTGAGTACTTCTACTTTTACTAAAGTACAAGATCTGAGTACTTCTACTTTTACTCAAGTACAAGATCTGAGTACTTCTACTGTTACTCAAGTACAAGATCTGAGTACTTCTACTTTTACTGTAACAGAGTATTCCTACACTCTGGTACTTATACTTTTACTCAAGTACAAGATCTGAGTACTTCTACTTTTACTCAACTACAAGACCTGAGTACTTCTACTTTTACTAAAGTACAAGATCTGAGTACTTCTACTGTTACTCAAGTACAAGATCTGAGTACTTCTACTTTTACTAAGTACAAGATCTGAGTACTTCTACTTTTACTCAAGTACTCAAGTAACAGATCTTATTACTTCTACTTTTACTCAAGTACAAGATCTGAGTACTTCTACTTTTACTCAAGTACAAGATCTGAGTACTTCTACTTTTACTAAGTACAAGATCTGAGTACTTCTACTTTACTCAAGTACTCAAGTAACAGATCTTATTACTTCTACTTTTACTCAAGTACAAGAACTGAGTACTTCTACTTTTACTCAAGTACACGATCTGAGTACTTCTACTTTTACTGTAACAGAGTATTCATACACTCTGGTACTTCTACTTTTACTCAAGTACAAGATCTGAGTACTTCTACTTTTACTCAACTACAAGACCTGAGTACTTTACTTTTACTAAAGTACAAGATCTGAGTTCTTCTACTTTTACTAAGTACAAGATCTGAGTACTTCTACTGTTACTCAAGTACAAGATCTGAGTACTTCTACTTTTACTCAAGTACAAGATCTGAGTGCTTCTACTTTTACTAAGTACAAGATCTGAGTACTTCTACTTTTACTCAAGTACAATATCTGAGTACTTCTACTTTAAGTACAAGCTCTGAGTACTTCTACTTTTACTCAAGTACAAGAACTGAGTACTTCTACTTTTACTCAAGTACAAGATCTGAGTACTTCTACTTTTACTCAAGTACAAGAACTGAGTACTTCTACTTTTACTCAAGTACAAGATCTGAGTACTTCTACTTTTACTCAAGTACAAGACCTGAGTACTTCTACTTTTACTCAAGTAGCAGATCTGAGTACTTCTACTTTTACTCAAGTACAAGAACTGAGTACTTCTACTTTTACTCAAGTACAAGATCTGAGTACTTCTAGTTTTACTCAAGTACAAGAACTGAGTACTTCTACTTTTACTCAAGTACACGATCTGAGTACTTCTACTTTTACTGTAACAGAGTATTCCTACACTCTGGTACTTCTACTTTTACTCAAGTACAAGATCTGAGTACTTCTACTTTTACTCAACTACAAGACCTGAGTACTTCTACTTTTACTAAAGTACAAGATCTGAGTACTTCTACTTTTACTCAAGTACAAGATCTGAGTACTTCTACTGTTACTCAAGTACAAGATCTGAGTACTTCTACTTTTACTGTAACAGAGTATTCCTACACTCTGGTACTTATACTTTTACTCAAGTACAAGATCTGAGTACTTCTACTTTTACTCAACTACAAGACCTGAGTACTTCTACTTTTACTAAAGTACAAGATCTGAGTACTTCTACTTTTACTCAAGTACAAGATCTGAGTACTTCTACTGTTACTCAAGTACAAGATCTGAGTACTTCTACTTTTACTAAGTACAAGATCTGAGTACTTCTACTTTTACTCAAGTACTCAAGTAACAGATCTTATTACTTCTACTTTTACTCAAGTACAAGATCTGAGTACTTCTACTTTTACTCAAGTACAAGATCTGAGTACTTCTACTTTTACTAAGTACAAGATCTGAGTACTTCTACTTTTACTCAAGTACTCAAGTAACAGATCTTATTACTTCTACTTTTACTCAAGTACAAGATCTGAGTACTTCTACTTTTACTAAGTACAAGATCTGAGTACTTCTATTTTTACTCAAGTACTCAAGTAACAGATCTTATTACTTCTACTTTTACTCAAGTACAAGATCTGAGTACTTCTACTTTTACTCAAGTACAAGAACTGAGTACTTCTACTTTTACTCAAGTACACGATCTGAGTACTTCTACTTTTACTGTAACAGAGTATTCCTACACTCTGGTACTTCTACTTTTACTCAAGTACAAGATCTGAGTACTTCTACTTTTACTCAACTACAAGACCTGAGTACTTCTACTAAGTACAAGATCTGAGTACTTCTACTTTTACTCAAGTACAAGATCTGAGTACTTCTACTGTTACTCAAGTACAAGATCTGAGTACTTCTACTTTTACTAAGTACAAGATCTGAGTACTTCTAGTTTTACTCAAGTACAAGAACTGAGTACTTCTACTTTTACTCAAGTACACGATCTGAGTACTTCTACTTTTACTGTAACAGAGTATTCCTACACTCTGGTACTTCTACTTTTACTCAAGTACAAGATCTGAGTACTTCTACTTTTACTCAACTACAAGACCTGAGTACTTCTACTTTTACTAAAGTACAAGATCTGAGTACTTCTACTTTTACTCAAGTACAAGATCTGAGTACTTCTACTGTTACTCAAGTACAAGATCTGAGTACTTCTACTTTTACTGTAACAGAGTATTCCTACACTCTGGTACTTATACTTTTACTCAAGTACAAGATCTGAGTACTTCTACTTTTACTCAACTACAAGACCTGAGTACTTCTACTTTTACTAAAGTACAAGATCTGAGTACTTCTACTTTTACTCAAGTACAAGATCTGAGTACTTCTACTGTTACTCAAGTACAAGATCTGAGTACTTCTACTTTTACTAAGTACAAGATCTGAGTACTTCTACTTTTACTCAAGTACTCAAGTAACAGATCTTATTACTTCTACTTTTACTCAAGTACAAGATCTGAGTACTTCTACTTTTACTCAAGTACAAGATCTGAGTACTTCTACTTTACTAAGTACAAGATCTGAGTACTTCTACTTTTACTCAAGTACTCAAGTAACAGATCTTATTACTTCTACTTTTACTCAAGTACAAGATCTGAGTACTTCTACTTTTACTAAGTACAAGATCTGAGTACTTCTATTTTACTCAAGTACTCAAGTAACAGATCTTATTACTTCTACTTTTACTCAAGTACAAGATCTGAGTACTTCTACTTTTACTCAAGTACAAGAACTGAGTACTTCTACTTTACTCAAGTACACGATCTGAGTACTTCTACTTTTACTGTAACAGAGTATTCCTACACTCTGGTACTTCTACTTTTACTCAAGTACAAGATCTGAGTACTTCTACTTTACTCAACTACAAGACCTGAGTACTTCTACTAAAGTACAAGATCTGAGTACTTCTACTTTTACTCAAGTACAAGATGAGTACTTCTACTGTTACTCAAGTACAAGATCTGAGTACTTCTACTTTTACTAAGTACAAGATCTGAGTACTTCTACTTTTACTCAAGTACTCAAGTAACAGATCTTATTACTTCTACTTTTACTCAAGTACAAGATCTGAGTACTTCTACTTTTACTCAAGTACAAGATCTGAGTACTTCTACTTTTACACAAGTACTCAAGTAACAGATCTTATTACTTCTACTTTTACTCAAGTACAAGATCTGATTACTTCTACTTTTACTAAGTACAAGATCTGAGTACTTCTACTTTTACTCAAGTACTCAAGTAACAGATCTTATTACTTCTACTTTTACTCAAGTACAAGATCTGAGTACTTCTACTTTTACTAAGTACAAGATCTGAGTACTTCTACTTTTACTCAAGTACTCAAGTAACAGATCTTATTACTTCTACTTTTACTCAAGTACAAGATCTGAGTACTTCTACTTTTACTCAAGTACAAGAACTGAGTACTTCTACTTTTACTCAAGTACACGATCTGAGTACTTCTACTTTTACTGTAACAGAGTATTCCTACACTCTGGTACTTCTACTTTTACTCAAGTACAAGATCTGAGTACTTCTACTTTTACTCAACTACAAGACCTGAGTACTTCTACTTTTACTAAAGTACAAGATCTGAGTACTTCTACTTTTACTCAAGTACAAGATCTGAGTACTTCTACTGTTACTCAAGTACAAGATCTGAGTACTTCTACCTTTACTAAGTACAATATCTGAGTACTTCTACTTTTACTCAAGTACTCAAGTAACAGATCTTATTACTTCTACTTTTACTCAAGTACAAGATCTGAGTACTTCTACTTTTACTAAGTACAAGATCTGAGTACTTCTACTTTTACTCAAGTACTCAAGTAACAGATCTTATTACTTCTACTTTTACTCAAGTACAAGATCTGAGTACTTCTACTTTTACTCAAGTACTCAAGTACCAGATCTGAGTATTTCTACTTTTACTCAAGTAACATATCTGAGTACTACTACTTTTACTCAAGTACTCATGTACAAGATCTGAGTACTTCTACTTGCAGATACAGCAGTTTGAACCCTATTGCAAAGTGGGGATGTCCCCAGCGTCCCCAGCGTCCCCAGTACAAATGACCCTATGGTCTAAATACTTGTCTCCTCCCCTCTTCCTGCTCTCCGTGTCTGGAGGAGCGTTGATGGAGTTTCTTCCTCTGGTCTCCTGCAGGTCAACATGGATCCAGGTCTCACCATCGTCCTCCTGGGAAACACCGGCGTTGGTAAGAGTGCTTCAGGAAACACCATCCTGGATCGCCCTGCGTTCGAGTCCAGACAGACCCTGACCCCGGTGACCAGGCAGATCTCCGAGGCCACTGAGACCGTGTTTGGGAAGCAGGTCTCGGTGGTGGACACTCCGGGGATCCTGGGCTCAGAGCAGCAGATCCAGGCCTGGTGCCAGGATCTCCGGGGGTCCGGCAGAGAGACCCTGTTCCTGCTGGTGTTCAGTGTGGGGCGCTTCACCAGAGAGCAGGGGAAGGTTCTGGTGGCGGCTCACAGGGTCCTCGGACCTCAGGACTTCAACCGGTGTTTCCTGCTGTTTACCGGGGGGGACGCCTTGGAGGGCCGGGCTCTGGAGGACTTCATCCTTGAAGACGAGGACACTGCAGCTCACTGCTCAACGTTCTCAGACAGATATCATCTGTTCAACAACCAGAGCGGAGGGCGGGAACAAGTCCGAGAGCTGCTGGAGAAGACGGGCCACCTCCGAGCCCAGAACCCCCCCCACCAGGTACATTTACTCAGGTGCTGTACTCAGGACACTTTTGAGATGCTTGTATGTCTGGGCAGATTTGGTCAGTTTTGGGGTTATTGCTGAGTCCATTCCTGACGTTTTCAGGATCAACAATGATGGGTTTATTTGAAGCTAAAGTAGCTGCAGGGTTCTGTCTGTTCTCAGGTTGAGTCTAGAGTCTCTTTGGACAGACGCTAAATGTCTCTGTGTCTCCAGGTGTCCTGCAGTCCGTCCGGTTGGAGGAGGTGAGGCTAGTGCTGCTCGGCCCTCCTGGAGGAGGGAAGAGTTCCTCAGGGAACACCATCTTGGGGTTGGATCAGTTTCAGTCGGACTGTGGCTTTAACCCCGTCAGCACTGAGTCGGTCAGTCGCTCTGCGGGGGTGGGGGGGCGTCAGGTCATTGTGGTGGACAGTCCAGGAATCACAGCTGGAAGTGTGTCTCCTAAACAGCTGTTTGAAGAGATCCTGAAGTCCATAAAGCAGGCGAGTCCAGGACCGCACGCCCTGGTTCTGGTGCTCAGGCTGGGCAGCATCAGCTCGGCAGACATCGCTCTGTTTGAGAACCTGAAGCAGCTGCTCAGAGGCCAGGCTCTGAGGTACTCCATGGTGCTCTTCACTCACGGGGACCAGTTAGGAGGTCAGTCCATTGATGATCTGATCCGGTCCAACAGTCATGTCTCTGAGCTGGTCTCCATGTGTGGAGGTAGATTCTGTGTGTTTGACAATAGAAGAAGAATAAGACAGCAGGTCAGAACCTTCCTGTCTAAGATAGATGAGATGGTCTCAGCTAACGGAGGACAGCACTACACCGAGGAGTGGTTCAGGAGGGCTCAGAGAGGAAGAGTTTACAGAGCGTTAGCTTGCGTTTGGAAGACCATAAAGCAGCACAAGTTCTGGTTCCTTGGGTTCGTGTTGCTGTATGCCTTCAGCACATATAACACCCAGATTACTCACTCAGAACCAGGGTCAGAAATCCTTCATTAGTCCCGCAGATATGTACAGTGTAACAGCAAAAGGGGCGTAGCAGGTAAAAAAGGCAGCAATAATAAAGAAAAGCAGACATTAGTAATGTCTTCACCAGAAGTCTCTGATCAATACTTACACAGCGTGTGATTGATCAACTTTATTAACTGTGTATTCTGAGGGAGGGTTTGTTCCACATGATTCGGATGTTTGGAAATCGTCATAAATAAACAGAAACTTGATTTACATTCAATGTGTATTTATTTAATTAAAACACTTAATGAACAGGTCACAGAGTTTATAATACCCCAGAGGCTTACATCAGTACTGGGCATTTTACGGCCAACGGGAGGTTGATCATAAATTATAACATAATGAAAAAAACAGCAACCTTTTCAAAATAAAAGCAACACAGCTGTATTGCTTGAATGGCGTAAATACTTTTCTAACTGTTGCTTTTATTTTGAAAAGGGTGCTGCTGTTTTTTATTTATTTACGTAAACGCGCGTGCCGTGAACAGCTACGAGTGATGCTGGCCGGCTAGTCTTCGAAATGTCCGCAAACGGCAAAAAAAGAAAGATCGATACTGAATGCCGCGTTTTCAACCAGACATGGACCGCTAAGTATTTATCTACAGAAGTGAAAGGTAAAGCTGTGTGTTTAGTTTGTGGTGCGCAGGTCGCTGTGTTCAAGGAGTACAATTTGAGTCGCCACTATGATACCAAACACGCAGATAAATACAAGAACCTGTCTGAGGAAGAGCGGGCAAAGGAGTCAGATGCTTTGCTAGCTAAGCTGCAAAGCCAACAACAACTTTTCACAAAACATTCCACATCCAGAGATGCAGCTGTGACGAGTTATGTCTTATCCCACAACATTGCAAGAAAAAGTCAACCGTTTTCGGACGGAGAGTTCATTAAGGAGTGTTTGTTGGACTCTGCCGCACTAATATGCCCGGAGAAAAAGGAGGCATTTGAGAAAGTGCCCTCTCCCGACGCACTGTTACGAGGAGGATTGAGGACATCGCGGGAAATCTGGAGCTTCAGCTGCAGAACAGAGCGGTCAACTTTCACTTTTTTTCCTTGGCTTTGGATGAGAGCTGCGATGTACGTGACACTGCCCAGCTACTCATCTTCCTACGTGGGATAACTACGGACTTCAAAATCACGGAGGAGCTGGCAGCCATGCAGTCAATGAAAGGGACAACAACAGGGAGTGATTTGTTCACGGAGGTAAATGCATGTGTGGAAAAGTTGGGACTGAAATGGGACAAGCTGGCAGGCGTGACAACGGATGGTTGTCCAAATCTGACAGGGAAAAATGTTGGACTATTGAAGAGAATGCAGGATAAAGTGACAGAAATTAACCCTGAGCAGAAATTGGTATTTTTGCATTGTATTCTACATCAGGAAGTGTTGTGTAAGTCAGTGTTAAAAATTAACCATGTTGTTGATGTTGTAACTAAAATAGTTAACTTCATCAGGGCAAGAGCATCGAATCACAGACAGTTTGTTGCACTTTTGGAGGAAAGTGAGACTGAACATCGTGACATACCCTACCATGCAGCTGTCAGGTGGCTCAGCCTGGGCAAGTGCTGAAAAGAGTATGGGACCTGAGAGAAGAGATTCAAGACTTCTGTGTGAAGAAAGGAAACGACATCCCACAGCTTTCAGATGCAGACTGGATGGCAGACCTTGGTTTTGCTGTAGATGTGACTGCACTAATGAGTGAACTAAATGTCAAACTGCAAGGCAAGGGCCTTTTTGTGCATGACATGTACAGTGCAGTGAAGGCTTTCATGAGAAAGCTGCAGCTTCTCTCAAGCCAAATGGAGGACAACATTCTCACGCACTTGCCAACACTGAAGGAAGCCACACCATCAGCTGATCACCTCCAGAGGTACTCATCCATGTTAGAAGCACTGCATGGTGAGTTTTCAAGGCGATTTAAAGACTTCAAAACAGTTGAGAATGAAATGAACATGATCTTTTCCCCATTTCCATGCCATGTGGATGATGCACCCAGTGATGTTCAGCTTGAACTCATTGACCTGCAGTCTGACACACTTCTGTCAGAGCACTTTAGGTCCTCACTGCCTGAGTTTTACTCTTCCCTGAAAGAGGAGAACTTTCCACACATGAGGAGACGTGCTCAGAAGATGATGGTCCTCTTTGGATCTACCTACATATGTGAACAGACATTCTCAGTGATGAAGTTCAACAAATCCAGATACAGATCCTCTATCACTGATGATCACCTCTCAGCTGTCCTTCGCATATCCACCTCAACATTGAACCAGATTTCCGTGCACTTATTCAAGCCCAAGACTGACTGGATTTTTCTCACTGAACAAGTCAAATTAACTGAAAAACAAAAATCAAAAGCACTCATTTCTTTTTGTATAAAGCTGATTAATTTCTTATCTTTAACATACCGTAAAACACCTTTTCAGTATTGGTTTGTGTAGATTAACGTGTCAAAAATGTAATTAAATATTGATTCAATTTTGTTTTTACTGTTTATTACCTCTATAGGAGTATTTTCCTATTTGGCCCACTCCACAATTTCCTATATTTATTGTAAGGGAACATTCTTATTCTTTTGATTACCAGTAACAGCTCATGAAAATATGTAATATACTGCATTCTATAATGGGAGAAAATGTATATTGAGCAGAATTAAGTTCAACTTATTTTGGTTCGGCCCCCCAACACAGCTCGAGTTTCTGAAGTGGCCCCTTGTAATAAATAATTGCCCACCCCTGCTTTACATGGTGAAAAACATTACAACAATTACACAACTTTAATAAAATCATCACGTTGTTTAAGAGTTTTTCATAGAAGTCATTTATTAGTGAAACGTCTCCACTGACTCTTTCTAGACCTCTGAAACCATTCAACAAATATTCAGAATAATGAAAACAGTTTTCAGAGTTCTGGGAATTATTTTAAGAATTTTTCAAAATTGTTTCAGAATTCTCATGAAACCAGTTTTTTGGTGAATAGTTTCAACATTTTGTGAAGTCGTCTCTGTATTTTTCAGATTTATTTTATAATTTCTTTGGACTATTTCAGAATTTCGGGAAATATTTTCAGAAGTTTGACAAAATTGTTCAGAGAGTTGGGAAGTAGTTTCAGATTTCTGCAAACTATTCTCTGACTTAGAATCTCTGAAGTATTTTCCAATTTTTTAAAACTTATTTCTGGGGATCTAGTTTCAGATCTTCTGAGTACGAGCTTTTGAATCTTGGGATCTAGTTTCAGAAGTCTGTGAAATGGGACTAGCTTCCACATTTTCTCAGCTCTGAGTGAAAGGGAACTGCTGGTCCTCCGGATGTTGTCCGAGGAAGGCTCTGTTTATAGATCAGAGTTTAACCTTTTAAGAGTAACGGTACATTTATAACATAAAAAAACCCTGCTGCCACAAAACAACCAGAACGTTACTCAATGACACATTTCAGTTTTAGAATTAGAACTGTTTGATCAGACTTTGACCCAGTGAGAGGGTCAGCAGCTTCAGGACTGAACATTGAGCTTCAGCTTCTCGTTGAACTGGGAGAGCACTTCCTGGAAGGAGTCGGAGGGCACCGTCTGCTCCACCACCAGCCGGACCCCGCTCTCTAGGACCCGGTAGTACCGCTTCACCTCCTGCAGCTCGGCCTGCAGACGCTGCTCCACCTGCAGACGCTGATGCTGCTCCTCCCTCAGCTTCAGCTCGTACTTCCTCTCCACCTCTCGGATCTCCTCCCTCAGCTTCCTGTCGTAGAGCTGCCTGAGCTCCGCCTCTCTGCGGTCCAGCATCTCCACCACCTCCTCGTACCGGACGTTGGAGTAGAACTGCCCTCCGTTAGCCTCCAGCATCTGCTCCACCATCTCCAGCAGATCCAGCACCTAAGATAAGATAAGGTAAGGTAAGGTAAGGTAAGGTAAGACAAGATAAGGTAAGGTAAGGTAAGGTAAGGTAAGATAAGATAAGGTAAGGTAGGAAAAGGTAAGGTAAGATAAGACAAGACAGGTAAGGTAAGGTAAGGTAGGGTAAGGTAAGATAAGACAAGGTAAGATAAGGTAAGATAAGACAAGGTAAGGTAAGATATGACAAGATAAGGTAAGAATAGATAAGGTAAGGTAAGATAAGACAAGACAAGGTAAGATAAGGTAAGGTAAGATAAGACAAGGTAAGGTAAGATAAGGTAAGGTAAGATAAGGTAAGATAAGACAAGGTAAGGTAAGGTAAGGTAAGATAAGACAAGGTAAGACAAGGTAAGGTAAGATAAGGTAAGGTAAGATAAGACAAGGTAAGATAAGGTAAGGTAAGATAAGATAAGGTAAGATAAGATAAGGTAAGACAAGGTAAGATAAGGTAAGGTAAGATAAGACAAGGTAAGGTAAGGTAAGATAAGACAAGGTAAGACAAGTAAGGTAAGGTAAGGTAAGATAAGACAAGGTAAGGTAAGGTAAGATAAGGTAAGGTAAGGTAAGATAAGACAAGGTAAGACAAGGTAAGGTAAGGTAAGATAAGACAAGGTAAGGTAAGGTAAGGTAAGATAAGACAAGGTAAGACAAGGTAATGTAAGGTAAGGTAAGACAAGGTAAGACAAGGTAAGGTAAGGTAAGGTAAGATAAGACAAGGTAAGACAAGGTAAGGTAAGGTAAGATAAGGTAAGGTAAGGTAAGATAAGACAAGGTAAGACAAGGTAAGGTAAGGTAAGATAAGACAAGGTAAGGTAAGGTAAGGTAAGATAAGACAAGGTAAGACAAGGTAAGGTAAGGTAAGATAAGACAAGGTAAGACAAGGTAAGGTAAGGTAAGATAAGACAAGGTAAGGTAAGGTAAGGTAAGATAAGACAAGGTAAGAAGGTAAGGTAAGGTAAGATAAGACAAGGTAAGGTAAGGTAAGGTAAGATAAGACAAGGTAAGACAAGGTAAGGTAAGGTAAGGTAAGATAAGGTAAGGTAAGATAATAATACTCAAAGTGCTTAAAGAATGAAAAACAGCACAGATTAGAGATTAATAAAATGAAAGATAAAGTATAAGATACCTGTCCGCGGTCGTTGGCCCTGGCGTTGTTGAAGACGTGGAACCGGTTCCCCGCCTTCTTCAGGACGGCCCTCAGCTCGGGGCCTGCCTCCTGCAGCAGCTGAGGCCCCGCCTCCTGCAGCAGCTGAGGCCCCGCCTCCTGCAGCAGCTGAGGCCCCGCCTCCTGCAGCAGCTGAGGCCCACTTGCACTTTGAGATCTCTCTCTTCACGCTGTGCTCCGGTAACGAGGTGTCGAAGAGCCCGGGGGTGTCCACCACCTCCACCTGCCTCCCAGAGACCTCCCCCGTCTGCTTACAGCATCCCTGGTGACTGGGGGGAGGAAACACACAATATGTTACACACCACACACTCTGAAACACACACACACTCTGAAACACACACTCTGAAACACACACTCTGAAACACACACTCTGAAACACACAATATGTAACTCTATGGGAGTGCAGTAAGCAACAGCTGTTAACTCTGTTAGCCAAGCAGGACAGCTAACAGCTAGCAGCTAGCAGCTAGCAGCTAGCAGCTAACAACCAGCTGTGGGCAGCTTCCTCTGGAAGAACCCCCCAGTGGTATATCAGTGCAGACTGACTCACTATCCTGCTGATGATCTGGCTAAAGAATGTGTGTTTCAATCACAGTGGTGACATTAACTTTAAACCAGCCACAATGAAGACGAGGTGCAGGTGAGCGTCCAGCTGCTGTCCTCCTGCTGTCCTCCTGCTGTCTTCCTGCTGTCTTCCTGCTGTCCACCTGCTGTCCTCCTGCTGTCCCCTTGCTGTCCTCCTGCTGTCTTCCTGCTGTCCCCCTGCTGTCCACCTGCTGTCCTCCTGCTGTCCACCTGCTGTCTTCCTGCTGTCCCCCTGCTGTCCCCCTGCTGTCCACCTGCTGTCCTCCTGCTATATATATATATAAATATTATAAATAAATCTTAAATCGAGGTCTGCCCAAATTTTTTTTGTTAGATTCTTAAGAACCCGAAAATTCAGTTTATTTAACATCTCAAATTGTTCGACAAATGTTCCGTTGCCGTGAATCTGCTTCTGGAGGCGGAGACTATAAGCTTACTATTTTATTATAATGTCTATGGAAAGTATTCATACTAACATCCTGTCATTTATAACTCAATATCCATGGGTTCATATTCTTATGCTTTTGTTGTTTTGATCATTTGTTGAACTTTGAAAAGTTATTGATTCAATAAGTTTTTTGAACATGTTGATATTAATGTTCATAAACACTTTGATTTGTTGACTTTAAAAATCACTTTGTACATAAAATGTATTTGTTCTCATGTAGTGGTGTCAGTTTTAATGTGTGATGATATAATGATGCCAGATGTTAATTAAGTGATAACATTTGATTTATAATCCATAATTCACGAACACCTGAACCTGTTTAACTCTGTGTTCTGTTGGAGGTTTGATTGATAATCTGTTCAATGTTTGTGATTTATCTGATTTCATACAAATAAACATGATAACAATTATTTTAATGAATGAATTTTGTTGGTTTTGAATTTGCGATTTTAGAAGATGACTATGTCCACTTTTACCGTCTTGGTTAGTACTTGATCAACTCTAGTACTAGTACTCTTAAAATGCCACTGATAGAATAACTGTAGTACTGGTGTGGATCAGAAACACATTTAATAACACTGCTTCCATCTAGTGGACACAAACAGGTACTGCATCGTGTGTGTGTGTGGTGTGTGTGTTGTGTGTGTGTGTGTGTGTGTGTGTGTGTGTGTGGTGTGTGTGTGTGTGTGGTGTGTTGTGTGTGGGAGGAGATAATGAGCAGCAGTTCCTCTCTCCCTCTCACTCGTCTCAGCGTCTCTCTCAGGATGGATCAGTTTTCTTCTGGATTTCTAATAACAGTGTTTCTGCTGCAGAGCGTCGCTTCCCTCTCCGAGGAAACAGGTGAGCTGCGTTTTACACTAAACATATAAAAATCAAATTAGAAACGGAGTCAAAGTCTGCACAACAATGTGGGATGGTAGTTCAGTCAGTGTGATGGTAGTAGAGTCAGTGTGATGTAGTTCGTCAGTGTGATGGTAGTTCAGTCAGTGTGATGGTAGTTCAGTCAGTGTGATGGTAGTACAGTCAGTGTGATGGTAGTTCAGTCAGTGTGATGGTAGTACAGTCAGTGATGGTAGTTTCAGTCAGTGTGATGGTAGTACAGTCAGTGTGATGGTAGTTCAGTCAGTGTGATGGTAGAGTCAGTGTGATGGTAGTACAGTCAGTGTGATGGTAGTTCAGTCAGTGTGATGGTAGTACAGTCAGTGTGATGGTAGTACAGTCAGTGTGATGGTAGTTCAGTCAGTGTGATGTCAGTGTGATGGTAGTTCAGTCAGTGTGATGTCAGTGTGATGGTAGTTCAGTCAGTGTGATGGTAGTACAGTCAGTGTGATGTAGTTCAGTCAGTGTGATGGTAGTACAGTCAGTGTGATGGTAGTACAGTCAGTGTGATGGTAGTACAGTCAGTGTGATGGGTAGTACAGTCAGTGTGATGGTAGTTCAGTCAGTGTGATGTCAGTGTGATGGTAGTTCAGTCAGTGTGATGGTAGTACAGTCAGTGTGATGGTAGTACAGTCAGTGTGATGGTAGTACAGTCATGTGATGGTAGTACAGTCAGTGTGATGGTAGTCAGTCAGTGTGATGGTAGTACAGTCAGTGTGATGGTAGTTCAGTCAGTGTGATGGTAGTACAGTCAGTGTGATGGTAGTTCAGTCAGTGTGATGGTAGTTCAGTCAGTGTGATGGTAGTACAGTCAGTGTGATGGTAGTACAGTCAGTGTGATGGTAGTTCAGTCAGTGTGATGGTAGTAGAGTCAGTGTGATGTCAGTGTGATGGTAGTACAGTCAGTGTGATGGTAGTACAGTCAGTGTGATGGTAGTACAGTCAGTGTGATGGTAGTTCAGTCAGTGTGATGGTAGTAGAGTCAGTGTGATGTCAGTGTGATGGTAGTACAGTCAGTGTGATGGTAGTTCAGTCAGTGTGATGGTAGTACAGTCAGTGTGATGGTAGTTCAGTCAGTGTGATGGTAGTAGAGTCAGTGTGATGTCAGTGTGATGGTAGTACAGTCAGTGTGATGGTAGTACAGTCAGTGTGATGGTAGTACAGTCAGTGTGATGGTAGTTCAGTCAGTGTGATGGTAGTTCAGTCAGTGTGATGGTAGTACAGTCAGTGTGATGGTAGTTCAGTCAGTGTGATGGTAGTACAGTCAGTGTGATGGTAGTACAGTCAGTGTGATGTCAGTGTGATGTAGTACAGTCAGTGTGATGGTAGTTCAGTCAGTGTGATGGTAGTACAGTCAGTGTGATGGTAGTACAGTCAGTGTGATGGTAGTACAGTCAGTGTGATGGTAGTTCAGTCAGTGTGATGTCAGTGTGATGGTAGTTCAGTCAGTGTGATGTCAGTGTGATGGTAGTTCAGTCAGTGTGATGTCAGTGTGATGGTAGTACAGTCAGTGTGATGTCAGTGTGATGGTAGTACAGTCAGTGTGATGGTAGTTCAGTCAGTGTGATGGTAGTTCAGTCAGTGTGATGGTAGTACAGTCAGTGTGATGGTAGTACAGTCAGTGTGATGGTAGTACAGTCAGTGTGATGGTAGTACAGTCAGTGTGATGGTAGTTCAGTCAGTGTGATGTCAGTGTGATGGTAGTTCAGTCAGTGTGATGGTAGTACAGTCAGTGTGATGGTAGTTCAGTCAGTGTGATGGTAGTACAGTCAGTGTGATGGTAGTAGAGTCAGTGTGATGGTAGTACAGTCAGTGTGATGGTAGTACAGTCAGTGTGATGGTAGTTCAGTCAGTGTGATGGTAGTACAGTCAGTGTGATGGTAGTACAGTCAGTGTGATGGTAGTACAGTCAGTGTGATGGTTGTAGAGTCAGTGTGAAGCTGCTGGAGGGGAATCTGTAACACTGCACCACTTAGATATAATGTTAAATAACCTCAAAGATAATAGAGTCAGGAGAAGTAGAAGTATGAAGTGAGAGCAAATGGAAATATCAATGTGTTTGAAGTACACTGTATATCTGCACCAGTATTCTTCCATACTACTTTATAACGAGTTATGAGTTAATTAGTGACATCTCATCATTTCACAGGTGAACAAACTGAGCATCATCAGGAGAGGACTCTTTAAAGTAGAGACACTACATACTGATATACACCTGAACATCAGCAGGAGAGGACTCTTTAAAGTAGAGACACTACATACTGATATACACCTGAACATCAGCAGGAGAGGACTCTTTAATGTAGAGACACTACATACTGATATACACCTGAACATCAGCAGGAGAGGACTCTTTAAAGTAGAGACACTACATACTGATATACACCTGAACATCAGCAGGAGAGGACTCTTTAAAGTAGAGACACTACATACTGATATACACCTGAACATCAGCAGGAGAGGACTCTTTAAAGTAGAGACACTACATACTGATATACACCTAAACATCAGCAGGAGAGGACTCTTTAAAGTAGAGACACTACATACTGATATACACCTGGACATCAGCAGGAGAGGACTCTTTAAAGTAGAGACACTACATACTGATATACACCTGAACATCAGCAGGAGACGACTCTTTAAAGTAGAGACACTACACACTGATATACACCTGAACATCAGCAGGAGAGGACTCTTTAAAGTAGAGACGCTACATACTGATATACACCTGAACATCAGCAGGAGAGGACTCTTTAAAGTAGAGACGCTACATACTGATATACACCTGAACATCAGCAGGAGAGGACTCTTTAAAGTAGAGACACTACATACTGATATACACCTGAACATCAGCAGGAGAGGACTCTTTAAAGAAGAGACACTACATACTGATATACACCTGAACATCATCAGGAGAGGACTCTTTAAAGTAGAGACACTACATACTGATATCACCTGAACATCATCAGGAGAGGACTCTTTAAAGTAGAGACACTACATACTGATATACACCTGAACATCAGCAGGAGAGGACTCTTTAAAGTAGAGACACTACATACTGATATACACCTGAACATCAGCAGGAGAGGACTCTTTAAAGTAGAGACACTACATACTGATATACACCTGAACATCAGCAGGAGAGGACTCTTTAAAGTAGAGACACTACATACTGATATACACCTGAACATCAGCAGGAGAGGACTCTTTAAAGTAGAGACACTACATACTGATATACACCTGAACATCAGCAGGAGAGGACTCTTTAAAGTAGAGACACTACATACTGATATACACCTAAACATCAGCAGGAGAGGACTCTTTAAAGTAGAGACACTACATACTGATATACACCTGAACATCAGCAGGAGACGACTCTTTAAAGTAGAGACACTACACACTGATATACACCTGAACATCAGCAGGAGAGGACTCTTTAAAGTAGAGACGCTACATACTGATATACACCTGACATCAGCAGGAGAGGACTCTTTAAAGTAGAGACACTACATACTGATATACACCTGACATCAGCAGGAGAGGACTCTTTAAAGGAGAGACACTACATACTGATATACACCTGAACATCAGCAGGAGAGGACTCTTTAAAGTAGAGACACTACATACTGATATACACCTGAACATCAGCAGGAGAGGACTCTTTAAAGTAGAGACACTACATACTGATATACACCTGGACATCAGCAGGAGAGGACTCTTTAAAGTAGAGACACTACATAATGATTTGCACCTGAACATCAGCAGGAGAGGACTCTTTAAAGTAGAGACACTACATACGGATATACACGTGAACATCAGCAGGAGAGGACTCTTTAAAGTAGAGACACTACATACTGATATACACCTGAACATCAGCAGGAGGGACTCTTTAAAGTAGAGACACTACATACTGATATACACCTGAACATCAGCAGGACAGGACTCTTTAAAGTAGAGACACTACATACTGATATACACCTGAACATCAGCAGGAGAGGACTCTTTAAAGTAGAGACACTACACACTGATATACACCTGAACATCAGCAGGAGAGGACTCTTTAAAGTAGAGAGACTACATACTGATATACACCTGAACATCAGCAGGAGAGGACTCTTTAAAGTAGAGACACTACATACTGATATACACCTGAACATCAGCAGGAGGGGACTCTTTAAAGTAGAGACACTACATACTGATATACACCTGAACATCAGCAGGAGAGGACTCTTTAAAGTAGAGACACTACATACTGATATACACCTGAACATCAGCAGGAGAGGACTCTTTAAAGTAGAGAGACTACATACTGATATACACCTGAACATCAGCAGGAGAGGACTCTTTAAAGTAGAGACACTACGCACTGATATACACCTGAACATCAGCAGGAGAGGACTCTTTAAAGTAGAGACACTACATACTGATATACACCTGAACATCAGCAGGAGAGGACTCTTTAAAGTAGAGACACTACATACTGATATACACCTGAACATCAGCAGGAGGGGACTCTTTAAAGTAGAGACACTACATACTGATATACACCTGAACATCAGCAGGAGAGGACTCTTTAAAGTAGAGATACTACATACTGATATACACCTGAACATCAGCAGGAGAGGACTCTTTAAAGTAGAGACATTACATACTGATATACACCTGAACATCAGCAGGACAGGACTCTTTAAAAGTACACTACACACTGATATACACCTGAACATCAGCAGGAGAGGACTCTTTAAAGTAGAGACACTACACACTGATATACACCTGAACATCAGCAGGAGAGGACTCTTTAAAGTTGAGACACTACACACTGATATACACCTGAACATCAGCAGGAGAGGACTCTTTAAAGTAGAGACACTACATACTGATATACACCTGAACATCAGCAGGAGAGGACTCTTTAATGTAGAGACACTACATACTGATATACACCTGAACATCAGCAGGAGAGGACTCTTTAAAGTAGAGACACTACATACTGATATACACCTGAACATCAGCAGGAGAGGACTCTTTAAAGTAGAGACACTACATACTGATATACACCTGAACATCAGCAGGAGAGGACTCTTTAAAGTAGAGACACTACATACTGATATACACCTAAACATCAGCAGGAGAGGACTCTTTAAAGTAGAGACACTACATACTGATATACACCTGGACATCAGCAGGAGAGGACTCTTTAAAGTAGAGACACTACATACTGATATACACCTGAACATCAGCAGGAGACGACTCTTTAAAGTAGAGACACTACACACTGATATACACCTGAACATCAGCAGGAGAGGACTCTTTAAAGTAGAGACGCTACATACTGATATACACCTGAACATCAGCAGGAGAGGACTCTTTAAAGTAGAGACGCTACATACTGATATACACCTGAACATCAGCAGGAGAGGACTCTTTAAAGTAGAGACACTACATACTGATATACACCTGAACATCAGCAGGAGAGGACTCTTTAAAGAAGAGACACTACATACTGATATACACCTGAACATCATCAGGAGAGGACTCTTTAAAGTAGAGACACTACATACTGATATACACCTGAACATCATCAGGAGAGGACTCTTTAAAGTAGAGACACTACATACTGA
This sequence comes from Dissostichus mawsoni, assembly GCA_011823955.1. Lineage (NCBI taxonomy): Eukaryota > Metazoa > Chordata > Actinopteri > Perciformes > Nototheniidae > Dissostichus > Dissostichus mawsoni. Next base: position 128,110 of record JAAKFY010000117.1, read on the forward strand.
TATACACCTGAACATCAGCAGGAGAGGACTCTTTAAAGTAGAGACACTACATACTGATATACACCTGAACATCAGCAGGAGAGGACTCTTTAAAGTAGAGACACTACATACTGATATACACCTGAACATCAGCAGGAGAGGACTCTTTAAAGTAGAGACACTACATACTGATATACACCTGAACATCAGCAGGAGAGGACTCTTTAAAGTAGAGACACTACATACTGATATACACCTGAACATCAGCAGGAGAGGACTCTTTAAAGTAGAGACACTACATACTGATATACACCTAAACATCAGCAGGAGAGGACTCTTTAAAGTAGAGACACTACATACTGATATACACCTGAACATCAGCAGGAGACGACTCTTTAAAGTAGAGACACTACACACTGATATACACCTGAACATCAGCAGGAGAGGACTCTTTAAAGTAGAGACGCTACATACTGATATACACCTGAACATCAGCAGGAGAGGACTCTTTAAAGTAGAGACACTACATACTGATATACACCTGAACATCAGCAGGAGAGGACTCTTTAAAGGAGAGACACTACATACTGATATACACCTGAACATCAGCAGGAGAGGACTCTTTAAAGTAGAGACACTACATACTGATATACACCTGAACATCAGCAGGAGAGGACTCTTTAAAGTAGAGACACTACATACTGATATACACCTGGACATCAGCAGGAGAGGACTCTTTAAAGTAGAGACACTACATAATGATTTGCACCTGAACATCAGCAGGAGAGGACTCTTTAAAGTAGAGACACTACATACGGATATACACGTGAACATCAGCAGGAGAGGACTCTTTAAAGTAGAGACACTACATACTGATATACACCTGAACATCAGCAGGAGAGGACTCTTTAAAGTAGAGACACTACATACTGATATACACCTGAACATCAGCAGGACAGGACTCTTTAAAGTAGAGACACTACATACTGATATACACCTGAACATCAGCAGGAGAGGACTCTTTAAAGTAGAGACACTACACACTGATATACACCTGAACATCAGCAGGAGAGGACTCTTTAAAGTAGAGAGACTACATACTGATATACACCTGAACATCAGCAGGAGAGGACTCTTTAAAGTAGAGACACTACATACTGATATACACCTGAACATCAGCAGGGGGACTCTTTAAAGTAGAGACACTACATACTGATATACACCTGAACATCAGCAGGGAGGACTCTTTAAAGTAGAGACACTACATACTGATATACACCTGAACATCAGCAGGAGAGGACTCTTTAAAGTAGAGAGACTACATACTGATATACACCTGAACATCAGCAGGAGAGGACTCTTTAAAGTAGAGACACTACGCACTGATATACACCTGAACATCAGCAGGAGAGGACTCTTTAAAGTAGAGACACTACATACTGATATACACCTGAACATCAGCAGGAGAGGACTCTTTAAAGTAGAGACACTACATACTGATATACACCTGAACATCAGCAGGAGGGGACTCTTTAAAGTAGAGACACTACATACTGATATACACCTGAACATCAGCAGGAGAGGACTCTTTAAAGTAGAGATACTACATACTGATATACACCTGAACATCAGCAGGAGAGGACTCTTTAAAGTAGAGACATTACATACTGATATACACCTGAACATCAGCAGGACAGGACTCTTTAAAGTAGAGACACTACACACTGATATACACCTGAACATCAGCAGGAGAGGACTCTTTAAAGTAGAGACACTACACACTGATATACACCTGAACATCAGCAGGAGAGGACTCTTTAAAGTTGAGACACTACACACTGATATACACCTGAACATCAGCAGGAGAGGACTCTTTAAAGTAGAGACACTACATACTGATATACACCTGAACATCAGCAGGAGAGGACTCTTTAAAGTAGAGACACCACATACTGATATACACCTGAACATCAGCAGGAGAGGACTCTTTAAAGTAGAGACACTACATACTGATATACACCTGAACATCAGCAGGAGAGGACTCTTTAAAGTAGAGACACTACATACTGATATACACCTGAACATCAGCAGGAGAGGACTCTTTAAAGTAGAGACACTACATACTGATATACACCTGAACATCAGCAGGAGAGGACTCTTTAAAGTAGAGACACTACATACTGCAGACTGAGCTGTGAGGATGTTGCCTCGTGTGATTGAGATGATATTTTACAGATATTAAAAGCATATTGTGAAATGACTCTTCAGCTCCTTGTTGTTTATGAAATGTTTCCCAGACTCTCTTCTGACTCAGAAAACTTTCCTCTCCACGTTTTCCCCATAAATCTCTCTGTTTATACGCTGTGTGTCTGAGGAATGTGAGGGATTCAGATCATATTTCATCATCCAGGGAGTGTGTGTGTGTGTGTGTGTGTGTGTGTGTGTGTGAGTGTGTGTGTGTGTGTGTGTGTGTGTGTGAGTGTGTGTGTGTGTGTGTGAGTGTGTGTGTGTGTGAGTGTGTGTGTGTGTGAGTGTGTGTGTGTGTGTGAGTGTGTGTGTGTGTGAGTGGTGTGTGTGTGTGTGTGTGTGTGAGTGTGTGTGTGTGTGAGTGTGTGTGTGTGTGTGTTTGAGTGTGAGTGAGAGGTGTGTGTGAGTGTATGTGTGTGTGTGTGTGTGTGAGTGAGAGTGTGTGAGTGTGTGTGTGTGTGTGTGTGTGAGTGTGTGTGTTGTGTGTGTGTGTGTGTGTGAGTGTGTGTGTGTGTGTGTCTGTGTGTGTGTGTGTGTGTGTGTGTGTGAGAGTGTGTGTGAGTGTGTGTGTGTGTGTCTGTGTGTGTGTGTGTGTGTGGGAGTGTGGTGTGTGTGTGTGTGTGTGAGTGTGTGTGTGAATGTGTGTGTTTGTGTGTGTGTGAGTGTGTGTGTGTGTGTGTGTGTGTGTGTGTGTGTGTGTGTGTGGTGTGTGTGTAGTGATTTAATGATGAAAGAGGCTGATGTATTTCTGTCTGAGGTTGCGGAGGTCAGGGGTCACACACACACACAAACACAAACATATACACACACACGTCACTGTGCTCTGCTCTGATTGGCTCTCTGTTCCAGATGTTTTAATATTTAGGTCTCTTTGAATAACTTCAGAATCAAACATGTGGTGTGTCTATAGACAACCCAGTCTCACGGCATTTCGTGTTATAGACACGACATTTAATCTATTGATTCGTGTTCACCGACACGATTTCCCCTTTTTTTCGTGTCACACAGAACGATTTTAAAAGCAATGTATTTCTATTGATAGTGTGTTTCGTGCCTGCACCACGTCTTTTTGTCCGTTCGGGTCTTGGAAGACCGGAAGCTGTGGACTTCATAAAAACATTTAAATCGTATAATGTCTGACTTTTTTTGCCGTCAGTGAGGAAAAGAAATGGCTCAGAGCCTCAGAATACTGACATCTGTATTTTAAAATCTTTTTTTCTTCTAATTTGTTATTTTTTTCTAAATAACACACTGTCATTTACTCAACAATAACACACAATTATCCTTGTTTTTATTTAAAGTATTATTTTTTTTAAAAAAAAATGTTTTTCGGATTTCATATCACATAAACACCATATCCCAACGTGCATTGCGGCTAAACAATCCAATCACCGAGCTTAAACCATAGCTGAGGATCTTGGTAATCATTTCAGTGGGTGTGTGTCTGTTTCCGGTTATTTTATTTTGAAATTCAGTTCCTGACGGACGCCAAAAAAGCCAGAGATTATAGAAATAAACAAGTAAATAAAAACAAGGATAATTGTGTGTTATTGTTGAGTAAATAACAGTGTGTTATTTAGAAAATAACAAATTAGAAGGAAAAAAGATTTAAAATTACAGATGTCAGTATTCAGAGGCTCTGAGCCATTTCTTTTCCTCACAGACGGCAACAAAAGTCCGACATTATACAATTTAAAAACAATACGTGGCTTGATATTGAGTAAGAAGATGTTTTTATGAACCCCACAGCTTCCGGTCTACCAAGACCCGACCGGACAAAAAGACGTGTTGCAGGCACGAAACACACTACCAATAGAAATACATTGCTTTTAAAATCGTGTCGGTGAACACGAATCAATACGATATTAAATATCGTGACTATAACACGAAATGCCGTGAGACCGGGTTGCTATAGAGGTATTTATGACCACATTTATAACAACTGATCAATTATTATTATTATTATTATCATGTAGTATTTTATTTTAGTGTTTACATCCAGTGGTTTAAAGTAAGTACATTTACTTAAGTATTTTATTGAGGTACTTGTACTTATGTTTAGTATTTCAATTTATTCAAACTAGCTGCTCCTTTACCAGCTTTGAGAACACTTTAATGATTAATCATTATAAAACATATCAGATATATTATTCTGAAATGGACCAATCTGCACAAGGACTACTTTTACTTTTACTAAAGTACAAGATCTGAGTACCTCTGCCTCCTCTGTGTATACCTGTGACTTGCATTAACATATATATATATATATATATATATATATTAAAGTATGTTGGTAAACACAGAGTCTCTCTCTCAGCCTCTCTCCATCAGGTGCTGTCAGACTTCGCTGTGGTTCGTCCAATCAGGACCAACGCTGAGGGCCACTTCCTGTCTGCATCAGTCTCCGCCCCCCGCCGCAACAGAAGACACGCCCCCTCCACAGACGACACGCCCTTTGACGTTAACAACCACAGACAAACAGCCACGCCCACTTCACACCATGCCCCGCCCACATATGCCTCACCGTCCAATCAGAGAAGGCGTGGCTGGAGGGGGCGGGGTCCCGGGAAGCAGGAGGCGGAGCTCTTCTACAACGTGACGGTGTTCGGCAGGGATCTGCACCTGAGGCTGCGCCTGAACACCCGCCTGCTGGCCCCTGCTGCCACCATGGAGTGGGAGGAGTCAGGGCGACAACACTCTCAGCCAATAGGAGACGCCGGCTGCTTCTACACGGGAGACGTGACCAACATGGAGGACGCGTCCGTCGCCATCAGCAACTGTGACGGGCTGGTAGGTGTCAGCTGATGTTTCACTGTGTCACCGAACAGATGTTTCACTGTACAGATGTTTCACTGTACAGATGTGTCACTGTACAGATGTGTCACTGTACAGATGTGTCACTGTACAGATGTGTACAGATGTGTCACTGTACAGATGTGTCACTGTACAGATGTGTCACTGTACAGATGTTTCACTGTACAGATGTGTCACTGTACAGATGTGTCACGGTACAGATGTTTGACTGTCTGACCGAACAGATGTGTCACGGTACAGATGTTTCACTGTGTCACCGAACAGATGTGTCACTGTACATATGTTTAACTGTACAGATGTGTCACTGTGTCACTGTAAAGATGTTTCACTGTACAGATGTGTCACTGTACAGATGTTTCACTGTACAGATGTGTCACTGTGTCACTGTACAGATGTTTCACTGTGTCACTGAACAGATGTTTCACTGTACAGATGTTTCACGGTACAGATGTGTCACTGTACAGATGTTTCACTGTACAGATGTGTCACTGTACAGATGTTTCATTGTACAGATGTTTCACTGTGTCACTATACAGATGTTTCACTGTACAGATGTTTCACTGTACAGATGTGTCACTGTACAGATGTGTCACTGTACAGATGTGTCACCGAACAGATGTGTCACTGTACAGATGTTTCACTGTACAGATGTGTCACCGAACAGATGTTTCACCGAACAGATGTGTCACTGTACAGATGTGTCACTGTAAAGATGTGTCACTGTACAGATGTGTCACCAAACAGATGTGTCACTGTACAGATGTGTCACTGTACAGATGTGTCACTGTACAGATGTTTCACTGTACAGATGTGTCACTGTACAGATGTGTCACTGTACAGATGTTTCGCTGTACAGATGTGTCACTGTACAGATGTGTCACCGAACAGATGTGTCACTGTACAGATGTTTCGCTGTACAGATGTGTCACTGTACAGATGTTTCGCTGTACAGATGTGTCACTGTACAGATATGTCACCGAACAGATGTTTCACTGTACAGATGTGTCTCTGTACAGATGTTTCACTGTACAGATGTTTCACTGTACAGATGTGTCCACACGAGATGTGTCACTGTACAGATGTGTCACTGTACAGATTGTCACTGTTTCACTGTACAGATGTTTCACTGTACAGATGTGTCACTGTACAGATGTGTCACTGTACAGATGTTTCACTGTACAGATGTGTTACTGTACAGATGTGTCACTGTACAGATGTTTCACTGTACAGATGTGTCACTGTACAGATGTTTCACTGTACAGATGTTTCACTGTACAGATGTTTCACCGAACAGATGTGTCACTGTACAGATGTTTCGCCGAACAGATGTGTCACTGTACAGATGTTTCACTGTACAGATGTGTCACTGTACAGATGTGTCACTGTTTCACTGTACAGATGTGTCACTGTACAGATGTGTCACTGTACAGATGTGTCACTGTACAGATGTTTCACTGTACAGATGTGTCACCGAACAGATGTGTCACTGTACAGATGTTTCACTGTACAGATGTTTCACTGTGTCACCGAACAGATGTGTCACTGTTTCACTGTACAGATGTTTCACTGTACAGATGTTTCACTGTACAGATGTGTCACTGTACAGATGTTTCACTGTACAGATGTGTCACTGTACAGATGTTTCACTGTACAGATGTGTCACCGAACAGATGTGTCACTGTACAGATGTGTCACTGTACAGATGTTTCACCGAACAGATGTGTCTCTGTACAGATGTTTCACTGTACAGATGTTTCACTGTACAGATGTGTCACTGTACAGATGTGTCACTGTGTCACCGAACAGATGTTTCACTGTACAGATGTTTCACTGTACAGATGTGTCACTGTACAGATGTGTCACTGTACAGATGTGTCACCGAACAGATGTGTCACTGTACAGATGTTTCACTGTACAGATGTGTCACTGTACAGATGTGTCACTGTACAGATGTTTCACTGTGTCACCGAACAGATGTGTCACTGTACAGATGTTTCACTGTACAGATGTTTCACTGTACAGATGTGTCACTGTACAGATGTTTCACTGTACAGATGTGTCACCGAACAGATGTGTCACTGTATAGATGTGTCACTGTACAGATGTGTCACCGTACAGATGTTTCACTGTGTCACCGAACAGATGTTTCACTGTACAGATGTGTCACTGTACAGATGTTTCACTGTACAGATGTGTCACTGTACAGATGTTTCACTGTACAGATGTGTCACTGTACAGATGTTTCACTGTACAGATGTTTCACTGTACAGATGTGTCACCGTACAGATGTTTCACTGTGTCACCGAACAGATGTTTCACTGTACAGATGTGTCACTGTACAGATGTTTCACTGTACAGATGTGTCACTGTACAGATGTTTCACCGTACAGATGTTTCACTGTGTCACCGAACAGATGTGTCACTCTACAGATGTTTCACTGTACAGATGTTTCACTGTACAGATCTGTCACTGTATAGATGTGTCACTGTACAGATGTGTCACCGTACAGATGTTTCACTGTGTCACCGAACAGATGTGTCACTCTACAGATGTTTCACTGTACAGATGTTTCACTGTACAGATCTGTCACTGTATAGATGTGTCACTGTACAGATGTGTCACCGTACAGATGTTTCACTGTGTCACCGAACAGATGTTTCACTGTACAGATGTCTCACTGTACAGATGTGTCACTGTACAGATGTTTCACTGTACAGATGTTTCACTGTACAGATTTGTCACTGTACAGATGTGTCACCGAACAGATGTGTCACTGTACAGATGTTTGACTGTTTATAATGCTATAGGCTTGTTTTGCTGGGGTTGACCTCGGCCCCAGAAAAGTTAGTTCCAGTGAAGCTGATTTTTCATAAAAAAGTAAATTCTGTAAAGAAAATCTAAATGTTGAGAAAAAAGTAAATTTTCGAGAAAAAAGTAAAGTGTATGAAAAAAGATGAACGGGCGTCCCACAGACAGACTCCAACATCTGATAGAAAGCCTTCCTGTTAGAGCTGCAAAGAGGACCTACTTGTTAATGTAAGGGTTAGGAATGGGATAAAAGCTGCTGTAGTTTCATGGTTAGGTGAACAAACACTTCAGTCCATATGGTGTGTAGTGTTTATGGAATAATGAACAGATGTGAAAGGCGATCAGAGAAAGGACTGCAAACAGTAAAACACGGCGGAGCTGAAACAGATCTGACTGAGTGAATCCAGATGTGGAGGAAGGATGAGAGGCGTTCAAAGACTGAAGAGAAGAGGGTTCTGCTGTAGCCTCGTGTGATTTAAAGCAGCACTAACATATAGAAACAAAATGAATGACCTCTTGCCTTTGAGCAGATCGTGTTCTCAACAGCTCCCGGAAACCTAAGTTCGAATATTACACTCGATAGAAAACTAGAACGCTCTTCAGCCATAAACCTTGAACAATTGAATTCAATGATTCTTTTGTCTAAACCAGTGCTTCTCAAAGTGTGGTCCGCGGACCACTGGTGGTCCGTGAGCGCCCCCTAGTGGTCCGTGAGTATATTGGTACAATTTGAAATAAATTACTTTATTTAAGTTTTCCGCACTCTCGCGGGAATATCTCCGCAATGGAGCGAGCTTAAGTTTAACTTTCGATTGCTTGATATATCCCAGCGCAACACATTCATCGGACATGTTGCCACTTGTTTGTACAATTTTCAGGCGATTTGTAATCTGTTCCAGAAAAAAATGTGTTTTGGATATTTGTGGAGTTAGGTGGTTCGCAAGTGTTTTTTTAATGGTTAAGTGGTCCTTGGTATGAAAAGGTTTGAGAAACACTGGTCTAAACCATTTACGTGTATCTTAGACCCGATTCCAACTAAGCTGTTAAAGGAAGTTTTTCCATTAATTAGCACTTCTTTATTAAATATTATGAATATGTCTTTATTATCGGGCTATGTTCCACAATCATTTAAAGTAGCAGTGATAAACCGCTTCTTAAAAAGCACAACCTCGATCCAGAGGTTTTAGCCAACTATAGACCTATTTCTAATCTTCCGTTCCTCTCAAAAATTCTTGAGAAAGCGGTCGCAAAACAGTTGTGTGATTACTTAAAAAACAATGATTTATTTGAAGATTTTCAGTCTGGCTTTAGAACACATCATAGCACAGAGACAGCTCTGGTTAAAGTCACAAATGACCTTCTAATAGCCTCAGACAAAGGACTTGTCTCTATTCTTGTCTTACTCGATCTCAGTGCTGCATTTGATACTATCGACCATGATATCCTATTGCAAAGACTAGAGCACTTAGTTGGCATAAAGGGAACTGCTTTAGGCTGGTTTAGGTCCTATCTATCTGAACGCTCTCAGTTTGTATGTGTCAACGATAAATCTTCCATGCAAACCAAAGTTAGCCATGGAGTGCCACAGGGCTCAGTGCTTGGACCTATTTTGTTCACATTATATATGCTTCCGTTAGGCAATATTATAAGGAATCATTCTGTACAGTTTCATTGTTATGCGGATGATACTCAACTATATTTATCAATCAAGCCTGATGAAATTAATCATCTAAATAAAATTCAAGACTGCCTTAAGGACTTAAAAACGTGGATGACTTTAAACTTTTTGATGTTAAACACGGCCAAAACTGAAGTTATTGTACTCGGCCCAAAGAATCTACGAAACAAATTATCTAAAGATATACTAACTATGGATGGCATTAATTTGGCCTCCAGTGAGACTGTAAGGAATCTTGGTGTTATATTTGATCAGGATTTATCCTTTAACGCCCACATAAAATCTATTTCAAGGACCGCCTACTTCCATCTACGTAACATTGCAAAAATCAGGCATATCTTGCCTCAAAACGATGCAGAGAAACTAGTCCATGCATTTGTTACTTCAAGGCTAGATTATTGTAACTCTCTATTATCAGGGTGTACCAAGAAGTCAGTTAAGTCGCTTCAGCTGATTCAAAATGCTGCAGCACGTGTACTAACCAGAGTTAGGAAAAGGGACCACATTACTCCTGTTCTGGCTGCCTTACACTGGCTCCCTATAGAACATAGGATAGATTTTAAAATTCTTCTTCTCGCCTACAAAGCCCTTAATGGGCAGGCGCCATCTTACCTTAAAGAACTCATCATACCCTACTGTTCTACTAGGGCATTGCGTTCCAAGAATGCAGGGTTGTTGGTTGTTCCTAGAGTCTCTAAAAGTACAATGGGAGCCAGAGCCTTTTCTTATCAAGCTCCACATTTGTGGAATCAGCTTCCAGTTTGTGTTCGGCGGCAGACACCCTATCCGTTTTTAAGAGTGCGCTTAAGACCTTCCTTTTCGATAAAGCTTATAGTTGATAAAAGAATCTAATAAGAGTGCATTGACGTGGACACGTTGTGCCTCTTCACCTACATTTTAGTTCTTACTCTTTCACTTAAATCCTAAAAACTTAAACATTTAAAACTAAGGTTATTACTACTTCTCATTCTTCTAAATCTATTCTCTCTCTACTTCTCATACTCTCTACTTCTGTAATCTATTTTTCTATTTTCTCGAGGTTCTATTATGGCGCATTTCCACTACACGGCCTCGCTCGGTATGGCTAGGCCTCGTTAGGCCTTGTTAGGACTGGCTCACTTTATGCTGCGTCTCCATTACAGTTTAGTAGCTGGGGCAGTAACTATAGTAACGCAGTGTAGGCGGAGCCATGACGTCATCTTCAATGAGAACCCCAGAAAACCAACATCAGCCGTTAGCTGTTAGCCCTCAGAGCTCACAGCTCCTCATATCTGTTCAGAAACTAGACACAAGTGAAACAAGTACAAACCACAGCCTGTCTGTGTCATGGAGAATACAGTCGCTGCTTTATTTATGTCTGCAGGCCGTTGTTGTGAGTGTGGACGGTCGGAGCATATACTGCGTTAGCTTAGCCGATCTCCATTCAGAAAACACGCATTTTAAAAGGTGTTTCGCCTGCTGTCTGTCTGCAGACTTGTCAAAGCATTAATTCATGTTTTTACTAACCGGTATCAGTATGTTGTTACTTCGGCATATTTGAAACGTGTATTACAATGAAATCAAGGTCACATATGTTCATCTTGTTGTAGTTGTAGCCCCCTTGCCAGAGATTCTCTCTCTAGTTTAGCATACTCAGCCCGACTCAGCCTGGTTGTTGGCCCGGAAAGAACCTCGATTTTATGGGGCCAGAAAAACTGTGAAATAGTACCCGCTAGCCGGAACTACGCCAAGTGGAAACGCAACCAAAAACGGGCCCCGCACGGCTCGGCACGCTTAAAGCGAGCTCCGCGCTGTAGTGGAAATGCGCCATTAGAGGGTAACAGGTTGCAGAGAGGCCTATTCCGGCCGGGAGTGTTTAGACCGTATTCACAGCGTACCTCCTTACCTCTCACCAATTCCAATTAAGGTTCCAGTGGGGACCTTTCTCCCTGCGTGTGCCTCTCCACCTCTGTTTCTTACTTCTTACTTGCTACCCTTTTCCCTCAATCTATCCTAAAGGAGTGCATGTACGTAGACACGTTGTGCCTCTCCACCTCTGTTCCTTACTTCTTCTCAACCTATCCTAAGGGAGTGCATGTACGTAGACACGTTAGTTTAGCTGCTATAGGCTTGGACTGTCGGGGGACCTTACTTCTTCCTTCTCTCTGTCTGTACCTGTGTACTCTCATGTTCCGATTAACCCAGCTTCCCCCAAATTTCTTTTTGGTGTCTATCTACGCCGGGATCCTGAGTCGAGGCTGATCCTGTTGCTGCGGTCCTGTGTCCTGGATCCTCTATCCTGAGTTCTGGATTTAAGTCCTGGACTTCGAGTCGTGGCTGAACCTGTCTCTGTGTTCCTGCCTCACTCTCATCATACTGCTTCCCTGATGGCTCCCACAGGATTGTTGACTTCCTCGTGGATTCATCTTCTTATTATAGACACATGCATTTCCAAACATTTGGTCTACCTACGCTGTAAAATGTATTTTCTCTTCAATTTACACACGGCATCTATTGCAGTCTGTCCGTCCTGGGAGAGGGATCCCTCCTCTGTTGCTCTCCCTGAGGTTTCTCCCATGTTCCCCTTTAAACTGTGGGTTTCTCTGGAAGTGTTTCCTTGTACGATGTGAGGGTCTCAGGACAGAGGGGGTCGTATTGTCTACTGATATTCTGTAGAAACTGTGAAGTCCACTGAGACAAATGTAACATTTGTGATATTGGGCTATATAAATAAACATTGATTGATTGACATACTCTGACTACATGTAGGACACAGCAGAAACTCATCAAGGGTTTGCTGCTGTGTCCTACATGCTGCTGTGTCCTACGTGCTGCTGTGTCCTACATGCTGCTGTGTCCTACGTGCTGCTGTGTCCTACATGCTGCTGTGTCCTACGTGCTGCTGTGTCCTACGTGCTGCTGTGTCCTACATGCTGCTGTGTCCTACGAGCTGCTGTGTCCTACGTGCTGCTGTGTCCTATGTGCTGCTGTGTCCTACGTGCTGCTGTGTCCTACGTCCTACGTGCTGCTGTGTCCTACGTCCTACGTGCTGCTGTGTCCTACGTGCTGCTGTGTCCTACGTGCTGCTGTGTCCTACGTGCTGCTGTGTCCTACGTGCTGCTGTGTCCTACGTGCTGCTGTGTCCTACGTGCTGCTGTGTCCTACGTGCTGCTGTGTCCTACATGCTGCTGTGTCCTACGTCCTACATGCTGCTGTGTCCTACGTCCTACGTGCTGCTGTGTCCTACGTCCTACATGCTGCTGTGTCCTACGTGCTGCTGTGTCCTACGTGCTGCTGTGTTCCTACATGCTGCTGTGTCCTACGTGCTGCTGTGTCCTACATGCTGCTGTGTCCTACGTGCTGCTGTGTCCTACATGCTGCTGTGTCCTACGTGCTGCTGTGTCCTACGTGCTGCTGTGTCCTACATGCTGCTGTGTCCTACGTGCTGCTGTGTCCTACGTGCTGCTGTGTCCTACATGCTGCTGTGTCCTACGTGCTGCTGTGTCCTACGTGCTGCTGTGTCCTACATGCTGCTGTGTCCTACGTGCTGCTGTGTCCTACGTGCTGCTGTGTCCTCTTTTTTCACTAAATATCTTCTTCATTAACGCTGACTCTCTTAATGTGCAGGCCGGGATGATCCGGACGGGTCAGGAGGAGTTCTTCATCGAGCCGCTGGATCGATGGAGGACAGGAAGAGCTGAAGAAGAAGAGGAAAAAGAAGAGGAAGAAGAAGGAAGACGACACATCGTTTATCGCTCGTCGGCCATCATTAAGAAACAACCAGCTGTCACTCAAACAGCTGAAGACTTCCTCCGAGGTGAGTTCATGACCCGCTCTATCGAAATCAGTCGGAAGTCTCAACGGCTCATTTCAAAATAAACCTGGATTCGCGTAAAAAACTAGTTTTTTCGGGGTTCGGGTGTTTTGTTTGATTTTAAATAAACAAAGTCTTGGCTTTCAGGATATGAAACTTGACTTGACGTCAGAGCAGAAAGAACAACAGCCGGGTTTCTCCTGAGTGTGTTCCCCGGGAAACAAACACAATACACACACACGCAAAAATACAATAACACACACACACACCCACACACACACACACACACACACACACCACACACACACACACCACACACACTCGCGAGCTTCCCCCAGACCAGTAATCCAAACGAAAATGTTTTCCCTCCGTACTACTTTGATCATTTATTAGCTGCTAATAATCAATCAGATCGATGGATTCCAGAGAAGAGGAAACTTTGAAGGCCTTTCTCTCAACATGATGACTCATGACAGTCATTATATAATGTGACATATTTTGCTTAATATTTACAATCCTGATATCATGAGAAAGCTAGGACTCTCCTCTTTCCAGCAGTGTATACAACTCAAAATGTGTCTTCGGGTCAATGGGACTGATTTGGATGGAGCAGGTTACAAATATAATCTCACAGTACTCTCTTCTTTTCAAACTAACTTCCTACAGAGTGACCCTGAAGGCAGCATCTCCTGGTCCAATGGGATTCCTCCATGTGATTTTGGATCATGTAAAAAATTATCTATGAGTCAAACAAACGTTTAGTTCAGCAGGATAATCTCCACATATTAGCACCACTTTATGATTTGTGAAGTAAAGAGCTAACGTTGGGCTATAAAGGAACTACAGCACGGTCACATGACTTCACGTCACCACCGCTAAGCTAAAGGAGGCTGATGTTGGGCTATAGAGGAACTACAGCACGGTCACATGACTTCACTCCCACCGCTAAGCTAAAGGAGGCTAATGTTGGGCTATAAAGGAACTACAGCACGTCACATGACTTCACGTCGCCACCGCTAAGCTAAAGGAGGCTAATGTGGGCTATAAAGGAACTACAGCACGGTCACATGACTTCACGTCACCACCGCTAAGCTAAAGGAGGCTAATGTTGGGCTATAGAGGAGCTACAGCACGTCACATGACTTCACGTCGCCACGCAAGCTAAAGGAGGCTAAGGTTGGGCTATAGAGAGAGAGCTACAGCACGGTCACATGACTTCACGTCACCACCGCTAAGCTAAAGGAGGCTAATGTTGGGCTATAGAGGAGCTACAGCACGGTCACATGACTTCACGTCACCACCGCTAAGCTAAAGGAGGCTAATGTTGGGATATAAAGGAACTACAGCACGGTCACATGACTTCACGTCACCACCGCTAAGCTAAAGGTGGCTAAGGTTGGGCTATAGAGGAACTACAGCACGGTCACATGACTTCACGTCACCACCGCTAAGCTAAAGGAGGCTAATGTTGGGCTAAAGGAACTACAGCACGGTCAAATGACTTCACGTCACCACCGCTAAGCTAAAGGTGGCTAATGTTGGGCTATAGAGGAACTACAGCACGGTCACATGACTTCACGTCACCACCGCTAAGCTAAAGGTGGCTAAGGTTGGGCTATAGAGGAACTACAGCACGGTCACATGACTTCACGTCACCACCGCTAAGCTAAAGGAGGCTAATGTTGGGCTATAAGAGGAACTACAGCACGGTCACATGACTTCACGTCACCACCGCTAAGCTAAAGGAGGCTAATGTTGGGCTATAGAGGAGCTACAGCACGGTCACATGACTTCACGTCGCCACGCTAAGCTAAAGGTGGCTAATGTTGGGCTATAGAGGACTACAGCACGGTCACATGACTTCACGTCACCACCGCTAAGCTAAAGGAGGCTAATGTTGGGCTATAGAGGAGCTACAGCACGGTCATGACTTCACGTCACCACCGCTAAGCTAAAGGAGGCTAATGTTGGGATATAAAGGAACTACAGCACGGTCACATGACTTCACGTCACCACCGCTAAGCTAAAGGTGGCTAAGGTGGGCTATAGAGGAACTACAGCACGGTCACATGACTTCACGTCACCACCGCTAAGCTAAAGGAGGCTAATGTTGGGCGATAAGGAACTACAGCACGGTCAAATGACTTCACGTCACCACCGCTAAGCTAAAGGTGGCTAATGTTGGGCTATAGAGGAACTACAGCACGGTCACATGACTTCACGTCACCACCGCTAAGCTAAAGGTGGCTAAGGTTGGGCTATAGAGGAACTACAGCACGGTCACATGACTTCACGTCACCACGCTAAGCTAAAGGTGGCTAAGGTTGGGCTATAGAGGAACTACAGCACGGTCACATGACTTCACGTCACCACCGCTAAGCTAAAGGAGGCTGAGGTTGGGCTATAAAGGAACTACAGCACGGTCACATGACTTCACGTCACCACCGCTAAGCTAAAGGAGGCTAATGTTGGGCTATAGAGGAACTACAGCACGGTCACATGACTTCACGCCACCACCGCTAAGCTAAAGGTGGCTAATGTTGGGCTATAAAGGAACTACAGCACGGTCACATGACTTCACGTCACCACCGCTAAGCTAAAGGAGGCTAATGTTGGGCTATAAAGGAACTACAGCACGGTCACATGACTTCACGTTACCACCGCTAAGCTAAAGGAGGCTAATGTTGGGGTATAGAGGAACTACAGCACGGTCACATGACTTCACGCCGCCACCGCTAAGCTAAAGGAGGCTGATGTTGGGCTATAGAGGAACTACAGCACGGTCACATGACTTCACGTCACCACTGCTAAGCTAAAGGAGGCTAAGGTTGGGCTATAGAGGAACTACATCACGGTCACATGACTTCACGTCACCACCGCTAAGCTAAAGGAGGCTGATGTTGGGCTATAGAGGAACTACAGCACGGTCACATGACTTCACGCTACCACCGCTAAGCTAAAGGAGGCTAATGTTGGGCTATAGAGGAACTACAGCACGGTCACATGACTTCACGTCACCACCGCTAAGCTAAAGGAGGCTAATGTTGGGCTATAAAGGAACTACAGCACGGTCACATGACTTCACGTCACCACCGCTAAGCTAAAGGTGGCTAAGGTTGGGCTATAGAGGAACTACAGCACGGTCACATGACTTCACGTCACCACCGCTAGCTAAAGGAGGCTGATGTTGGGCTATAAAGGAACTACAGCACGGTCACATGACTTCACGTCACCACCGCTAAGCTAAAGGAGGCTATTGTTGGGCTATAGAGGAACTACAGCACGGTCACATGACTTCACGCCACCACCGCTAAGCTAAAGGTGGCTAATGTTGGGCTATAAGGAACTACAGCACGGTCACATGACTTCACGTCACCACGCTAAGCTAAAGGAGGCTAATGTTGGGCTATAAAGGAACTACAGCACGGTCACATGACTTCACGTCACCACCGCTAAGCTAAAGGAGGCTAATGTTGGGCTATAGAGGAACTACAGCACGGTCACATGACTTCACGCCACCACCGCTAAGCTAAAGGAGGCTGATGTTGGGCTATAGAGGAACTACAGCACG